>LR989927.1:69686115-70293080 GCA_905146935.1 Scaeva pyrastri
TATACGTTGCGTGTTCACGAGTTGGGAAACCATCCGCTTTGTTTGTGTTAACGTCAGACCAAAAAACAAAAAATGTGGTTTACCAAAGAGCACTTCAATGAAACGGATAATTTGGGGACACATATAACGCTTCTATTCAGTATTTACTTTGGATTCACTTTCATTTACTTAGAGAAGTTCAACTAAATAACACTTCATTTTTGTAATAGAAATGAATTCATTACTGTAGTGAAATGAAATAAAATTTTTTCATCTTTTAATCACAAAATGAAATGTTACATAAAACATCTTGATGGCGAAACGGAGTTCGTCGGGTTTGCTAGTTTATTATATATGTGAGATGAGCAAAATATAACATTTTTTTTAAATAGAAAAATCTTTCTTTTTTCTCAATGTCTTTTTTCTATTTTAACTCGAATTTATGTATATTTAAAAATTCTAATACTCGTACTTCAAAAATCATTCATTTCTTTCATTTCTACACGCATACTGTTTCCTCTGATGCATTTAAATTCATCTCAAATATCTATGCCTTAATTAACATTGAAATTTGAGTTAAACAAAAAAGGAAACCTTTTACATTAAGGTTCAAATTCTCTTTCCACAAGGGATATGAATGAGGTTTTGTATGTACACAAAAAAAAAAGAAGATGAATTATTTAAGTTATCCCTCAAATATTGAATATTTAATGACTTGGGAAGACTTAAGCTTTTGGCGTAGAAAAGGACACTGGTGTAAACAATTAAGGCGTGGTAGGGTTTTTTTTTTGTCGACGAAAAACTACAACTCAAAATTAAATCTAAAAAATGAAAATAAATGTATTCACATCAAAAAAAGGACAAAAAAAATGTATGAGCTTCGAAAATAAATATTACATTTTGTGTTAAATGCGGGACTATGTGTTTTTTTACGAAAACGTTTTATGGTGTGTTTGTCTTTTTTTTATGAATAAGAACACGTAAGTTTACTTGTTCAATATTCGATGTCGAAAGGTTCACAAATCATAATAATTCTTTTTATTTTGTTCACCTATAAATTTATGGCTGATTTTATTGTTTTTTTTTTTTTTTGGCTTAAGTACGCCGTCATATTACGACAAGTTAAATGAAATAGATGAATGTGCGAGTATGCTTTCTAAGGATATGTGTTTCAGTAATTTTAATGTATTCATCAAACTTGTTTACAAACACATAAAAAATTATGTTTGTTTATATGTATTATTTTTGATGGATTTTTGAATGGTGTTTTTGATGAGTATAATAATTATAAAGGGGTTTCCATTAAGAGAGGATCGATTTTAAAATTAAAAAAGAGACTGGGTGCGACCCACACTGATAACTTCCCATTATGCATAATTTGAAAACTTGGCGTTCCTGATAATAATTGATTAACTTTTGATTTTAGTTGATAACAATTTTATTAACATACAAAATATCAGAGTTATTGAATCTGAAAACAATATTTACCAATTTTTCTTAGGAATTTTTGTAGTTTTGTATTTATTGTAAGAATTTCAAATTGATATTCGTCAATATTTTACCATTTTTTAGGTACTGACAAAATGCCTCACGAGTAGGTTGAAAATAATAAACATTTGAAGTCAATATCATTGTTTGTAGTGATGGTATTTAAGCCGAAAAACGATTTATGTCACTTTTCTGTAAATTTCAGTTTTAGTTTTTTATTTTTAGTAAAAAAAAACTGTCAGTTCTATATTTTTCAAAATTGTAGCGTATATTAATAATTGTATTTTATTTAAGCTCAAATAAATTTGAAGTCAATATCGTTGCCGATTCTCGTGATAATCAAGTCGAAAAAACATTTTTTACCAACTTGTGGTAGAATTTTGTGTACTTTTTTAATTTTTATAAAAAAACTGTCAATTCAATTTTTTCCAAAATTTTACCAGATGTCAAATATCACATTTCACATAGTAAAAAATAGTTTTGAAGATGATATCATTTTTCCTTCATTGTATATTTCCGCGCCAAATTTTTTTTCTTTAGTTTTTACTTATTTAAAAAATAAGGGTAGGTATGTTAAATAATTTTAAAATTTATACCAAACCTGTGTCACATTGCAATCTACACAATAAAATTTATTTGAAGTCAAAATTCTTCTTCTTTATTCATTCTCGAGATACCGGTAACAAAAAAAAAAAAACAAACAACATTTGACAAATCGGACCGATTACAATAACTCACTATATGGGAAGTTAAAAATTCTCGAGATATTGTAGTTGAATTTTTTGTAATTTTTTTGTAATTTGATATCTTCTGTCAACATTTTATAATTTAGGTATTAACAAATCCACTATGTTAAAAATAAAATAAATTTGAAGTTGAAAGGCTTGACAGCTCTCGACATATTCAGGTAATTTTTTGGTAAATTTTTAATTTGTTGTAAAAAAAAATCAATTCGATATTTGTAAAATTGTATCATATGTTAATAGTTGTATTATGTATATATAAAATAATATAAATATAATATATATCGTTGCCCGCTCTAGGGATATTTGAGTCAAAAAACATTTTTTACCAATCTTTGGTATTATTTTTTTCAAAAAAACTATTAATTAATATTTTTCCAAAATTATACCAGATGTCAAAAACGTCATTTCACATAGTAGAAAATTGTTTTAAAGATAATATCCTTTTTCTTCGCTGTATATTTGAGCGCCACAAAAAAATTTGTTTAGTTTTTCAATTTAAAAAAATAACGGTATGTTGAAATTTTTTCAAACTTATACCAAATCTGTATCACACCACATTGTAAACAATAAAATTTATTTGAAGTCAATAGAATTATCCGTTCCTGAGATATTTAGGACCAACCAAAATTTGTATGAAAGTCTTTTCTCCATCTTTCGAAGTTATAAACTGTCAAACAAAATTTAATTGGAGTCGATACCCGTTCTTGAAATACCGTAGACGAAAAATGGTATCTTGAACGTACAAACGTATGTACGTAAACATGCTCACACAGATATCTCTCAACAAATGACGGATCTAGATTCTAAGGACCTTGAAACGTCCAGATTTGTCAAAAATTTCAATTTCGTTGTGCTGAATATATAGCCACATAACCATTCACACCTTGCCTTAATTTTTGGGTAAAACGTGGTCAATGTTTAATCCTAATAAAATACATTTAACCGTGATAAAAATTAGACTATAAGTACTTTACTAAACTATAATCTATTTCTTTGCCAAATTTTATCCAGATCCGTTCAGCTATTCTGATTGGAAAAATTAAAAAAAAAAAATTATCCCACAGAACCATACATTCTATCGTATACAAATTAGCCTGTAGACTATTCCAAACTAGACTATACGTATATGTAAATTTCAGGCAAATCGGTTCAGCCGTTCTTTAGTTATAAATAATGTGACTAACACGACTTTCTTTTATATTTAGATTTTTGTGACGATATAATACGTAGAATAAAATTAAGGTGAAGTCAATAAATTTTTTCGTTTGTGGGATATTTGAAACCAACCACATTTTTTATTTAAATTGCTGAAGAAAAAATAAAACTCTGAATCACTTGAAATTTTACTCTGCTAGAAAAAAATTATTTCAAGCCATTTTTTTTGTTTTCAGATATTATGTCCAATGACAGAAGGTACCTAGAACGTTCCAAAATTTGTCAAAATTGCCAATTTGACGGACCGATTAAAATGTGTTGCTGTAGAAAGTTGACAAGTTAATAAGTTAATGAGTGCTACAAGTTTTTTGGAAAAATACAATTCTCTAGCGCTAAAAAATACTATGGCTTTTGTGGGAGAGTTTATACTTATTTTTGGCGATAAAGTAAGATTTATTGACAAAAATGAACGTTATCTCGTAACGAATATAATGATGAAAATAAGGAAGTGATTATTTTACAGTTCTGGTGATTCAGACCTCCAACTGTAAAAAGACATTCTACATAATTTTTCTCTTACTAACCATCATTAACTATCAGCTATTATTTTTTTTTTTTTCCAACACACTTTAATGCACATTTGCTTCATAATTCCAATCTGGCATGAATTTTGTCAAAATACTCCCTAGGTTCTTTTTCCCAAAAATGCAAAAGTCTTAGTTCCTTAAACACAGATTATTAATCGTATAAATCCTCAAACATATCTGAAGGCTTACTAAGGCTTGAGAATTCCTAAAGCAAACATCCACATTTTTTGCTTCCTACACTTTTTTGTTACCCTTGAAAATATAGCCTCTTAGTTAAGTTAAATTTAAAACTAAAACATAACATTAGTATTCATTGCATTCGTTCACCCCAGCATGTATCTAATCTATATGTTGGTATGGATATGTGAGTTTTGTAATTTATAAAGGTTTTATTTTAAATAATTAATTTATTCTTCATGTGAATGTGTATAAAGAAATTCCCTTTGAAATATTTAAACTAAGACAAATTGGTTTAATTAATTTACTTTTTTTTTTCTTCCATTTTCAGTAGTCAAATTCCAATGATGTATGTTTGTGTGTACTACTACTACACACGGAATGTACACATACACATACATACAAACGTAGATCATATAGAAAAAGGACATCTAATACCTATACATAATAACATTCATATGCAAAGTAGTGACATGAAAATATTTATTTCCTTCCTAAAACACAAAATTTTGCCTTGGAAATTTTAAAATTGTTTAAACATTCTCTCTGAAACCATTTTAAGAACCATTCCATTAATCATGTCAAAACTATGTATAATGCAGGTATGTAATATGTACATATGTATGTATGTATGTAAAGAAGTGAAGCATATAAGTTACAAATCTCCTTGACATCATTCCGAAACTTGATGCTTTCTTCTTGGCCTTTAATAAATAAATCAAAAAGGTTTTAAGAAACATAAGATTTATACTACATCATCTAAGACATCTTAGGAGTTTTACCATTCTCACTTTTTCTATACAAAAATCATGAAAGTTCTTAAGCCTGGTTTACATATACATATACATGCATAGAATACATGTGCAGGTGTTTCAGATTTCCTTAGTTGTGAACCATCAAATGTCAAACTGATTTTCTTTAAAATTTCCATGCACAAGTTTCAGATAAAATCCTTTAAATGAATTATTGAAGAAAACCGAGACTTCAGTGTCCAAAAGGAACCATCTTTGCTCTACTGTCCAGCTCAGCTCAGTCCAAACCAGACCAGACCAAATCACCCCAGTCGAGCCTTCCGAAGTTCGACTCCTTCAAAGTTTACGAGTACCGAGTACGAGTATCAGTGTTAAGAACAAACTGAATTACACATACGAGTATGTATGTATAAGAAAATTTGTTGTTTCTAATCGACTTAGCAAATAAACCACACTATAAAAGTCAATTCGATTTGGAATATCCGGCTGAAGGGTCTGCTAGCTGCTAGGCCTTTTATATACTTACATACGTATTAAGCTACACCCTATTCTTGTTATGTGCCACGATAAGCACGACTGCCTCCCTTTAGGTAGTTCAGTTAGTCAACTGCCATAGGGTTTTTTTTTTTTTTTTTTTTTTTTTTTTTTTGGATTTGTAGGAACCTACTCATATAAATGTACATTATGTATGTTTGTATGTATGTCTATGATGAAGCACTAAAAATGAACACCATCAGCATTAGCTCGACTCGAATGCGGAAAATATTGGATTCCATTGTGTTTCAGGCGGGAGAACATTTTGCAGGAGTAGCTAATTGCACTTAATTCGTATTCAAGTGCCAGCTCCATATGTGCACTTTCTATTTCTCAAATCCAGATTCACATATCTACTCGCATTCCTGCAGCTACAACAACAACAACATCAACAACCAACAGCTAGTAGAGCAGCTATTGGATTTGCTGCTCCTAGTTGTTGTTAAACGATGCCCTTAAGTGATATGCCAGCACCCCTATTACCGTTAAGCGTTGCGTTGCTTCTTGCTTCTATGCCGTCATAGGTATTGTTGGGGTTGGTCTTGGTCTTGGTCGTGCAGCTATTTGCATATGCAACCGCACTTTTAAATGGTTTAGTGACTAATTATTTGTTATGTGGGTCTTTGTTTTTTTTTCCTCGTTTTACTCCTTTCGCTGCTACAGTTATAACTTGAGAAATTCATTATTTAAAGGACAAACATAATGATATGCAGGTATAAAATTTGAACTCCCTCAAAAATGCATACATAATGTACCTATGTATGTATGTATGTACTTTAAGGAGTTAATTGAGGTAAAGAATTCAGTTCAGCCATGGGAGTGCTTTTGTGTCCTTTCACTTGAGAAGTCAAAGGTCAAATCTCAGAGAGAGTATATTTGCATTTCGGTAGGCAGTGGCGTGTAAGGTTTATGGTAACGGGTGTATTGGCTATACATACATACGAGTATACAATAAGGTGGTCACGGTAGAGGTCTTGGTTTAATCTTGAGTTGTCCTTCGGATTCGGATTCGGTTTAAAACTGAAAGCCCCCGCTATTTCTAAGTTATATGTTAGTCAGTAGTTTATGTTATCTAATGTTAAATGTAGGTACCGTAATAATTTTGGTCTTTACCAAATTTCACATGAGCAAATATTTCATGTAAGAAGTCATGTAATCCATCGTTTCGTGTACTTATTGCTCCACTGTAATTTATGCTGCAGATTCTAAATGGTGTTTTCATGCTAGATTTTATGGCCGTTAATTACAAAAATATAAATATTGCTACCCTCACTGATAAACTTCTCATTATACTTTGTAAACTTGGCATTTATTGACGTTTTTTCTTAATTTGAATTTTTTTTATGATTTTTTTTTTTAAATAAATGTGTACTAGATTAATTTTTGATATTGGAACTAATTGATAACAATTTTATCAAACAAATAACAAGACTTAAGAATTTCAATGTTTGTGAAAGTATAATCAATTGTTAAGAACTGTATTATCTATAAAATAAAATAAACTTAGGTAAAGCCAATATCATTTCTCGATTTTATTTTAAGTCAACATTTTTTTTTCCAGTTTGGAATAACTGTTTACAAGAAAATTGTCAATTTATATTTTGATAAATAATATATTTTATAAAATATATTTTGAAGTCCGAAGTATAATCTGTTCCTGAGATACTTGTGAACAAACAAAATGTTCACTCATTTCTAAGATATCCTAGACAAAAAATAAACGTTTCCGAAAGTACTTAAGTACGTTTGAGCAAACAAATGAATTTTGTTGTTGTAAAAATGTTTGTACAAACTGTTTGAGCAGTGTGTAGCGATGTTGAGTGTTTGCGCATACGGTTTGAAGAAATTCAAACATTTTTGAATTTTCCGTATTTTTGAACAAACATGTTTGAGTGGTGTATGTTGAATTTTGCTCAAACAGATGCCAATTTTCATCAAGTAAAGATAAATAAACAAGGCGAACAAATTTTTTTTACGAAATTTATCGAATTATATAAAAGTTTACCGGTGTTGTGGTGCATTAAAAGCAATATTTAAAGCTACACATACTGAATCGCTCATTGCTCCGTAGGTCTGATTGAGGTAAAAAACGTCACGAAACTAATTTCTCTCAAACACGTTTGTGTAGTGCGTGGCGAAACTATGTTTGCTCAAACACACCATTTAGCAAACGTGCTTGCGTAGTGTATTGGCCCTATAACCAATTATACACACACCCAAGCACAGATGTTTATATTTTTATAAATGACAGATTCTAGGGACCAGAACTTCAAATTGGTCAAAAAACTTTATTTGATAAATCCGGCTTACTAGAATCAAAAGCACAATTACTGCGAGCTTAAAAAATTAAGAACGCCACAACTAATCTGTCCACAAATGTTGAAGTGAAGTTTTAACCGATAGACAGATGTTTCATCATTATTTCATCTCTCAACTTATTTCACTCACTTCCTTTCTCGGTCAAATTATATATATATGCAAGTTGATAAAATGATAATGAAATGAATCATATGTAAACGCGGCCGTCTAAAATGTTGCCCGATTTAGTTGACACTAAAATTAAAATGACACTGAAAATTTGTCTAATCTACTGGATACAATTTTTTTCGAAATAACCATAATTATTCTAAACTTTGCACACATTCTCGATAGTTATTTTTTTTTAAACTAGTTGACCATCCGGTTGAACCTCAAAATAAAAAAAATGTTAAAACCATTATAACGATTTTTATTTGCTGGTTAATTATGGTTAGATAATTAAGTGCCTTTTACAAAGAACTTGAAAGCTTGTCCCTTTAGTCTTATGCACAAAATTAAAATTTAAGTCTGTTGCTAAAATTTTTTTTGATTGCAATTCTTTCATAAGCCGGATCTCCTTTTGTTTAGATTTTCTTTCCGTAAGTAAATTTTAAAATAATAATTCTTAAAACATGTTTTAAAAAAAAAAATCACATTTGAAAAAAAAAATATTTGGACGTTTTCGAATATTTTAATTTCACAAAGAAGCTCAGTGTTCAAATTTTAGTTTCGATTTGATGAATATCAATACATTTTATTTTCAAAACTATTCACATTGGGCGCCATTTATCAATCTGATTAATATTGTATTCCCATTTGAAAAGTTTAATTTAAAAACTCACTTTATGATTAAAAAATGTGCACTTTTTCTGCTTTATCATTTAAATATGACATTTTTAAAATTATAAGGGCCGATTATGCCAACCTTCAAAATGAATTGCAAAACAAAAGGGCCACTAGTATACCTTTATCAAGTGACTTAACAAAAATTTCACGTATTTAAAATAAGACAAAACGAAAAAAAAAATGGCCAACAACTCACCTTAAATTCTCAATTCTTGGTCTCCGGCATTGCGGTTGACGATTCCGCCGATGGCTGCGGTCTTTTTTACACGTACAATCACAATGCATAATGCATAGCGCTATTGACGACACAACAGTAACAATAAATGGCACGAAAAAAAAATTCACTATCACCTGGACCTGATCCTCGTGATTATAGGACGTCAATACAACTGTTTTATTCTTTCGCGAATAATAACAAGGATATACGGCCCCTTCGAGACCATAGAATCCGTTAAAATCCTTGCACGTCACTGTGGGCGGATAACCGCAGCCCTTGATATTCACAAGCAGTGTCGCTTCGGCCGATTGCTCCATTTCGGCGGTAAAATTACTAAAATCGGTCATATTTTCGGGTATGGTGATGTTTTGCTCGATAAACGTCACATATATATGAACACACTTGTACAAATCTGAAGTGCAACCTTCGCGGCAAGAACTCCACGAGCAATTGAAGATGCCGATTAGATCTTCGCGACGCACAGTCGTACACAGAGTTGGTGAATCGATGAAGTCGTGGCTTATTGTCGATATCGCTGGATCAACATAAAGTGGTACCAAGAACAGCAGCGACGCACCAGCTGTTACCGAGAAGAAGGCCAATGTCGATGTCCCGTAAAATTTAACACGTTCACGCCACGACCGAAAACGACGATTACCATTTTTCTTTTTCGGAGCCAGTTCTCGTTTTTTACGTAACCGTAGCTCTTGTTGTTGCTGTTCGAGTAATAATTCCGAACTGCCACTCCTCATTATTGTCAAAATCTAGCAGACCGGACGACCCACACCACCCCACACAAGACTACAACGACGACGACACCGACACCGACAACGACAACGACAACGACACCGACACCGACGGAGAAGAACAAGAACAAGATGGTGATGCTCCTTCGTCGTTGCTGTTTGCTCCCCCGGTGGTAGTGCTCTGTTGTCAATGGTGCTCCTGCTGCTGCTGCTGATGTTGCTGTTGCTGTTGCTGCTGCTGAGGCTGCTGTTGAGGTGGTGGTAATAGCAACGGTTCCTCTTTTGAGGCAGTAGCAGCAATAACTGCTGGTTGTGTTGGTTTTGTTGCTGTTTCTTTTTCTGTTGGTAGTTGTTGCGGTGGTGGTCGTATTGTTGTTGCAAAGGTAAACTGCTAGAACTAGAACTGCTAGAATAATGACAAAATACAAGGATGGTGCTGCAGCTGTTGATGAAATTGAAGAAAACAGACTCCAATAAGGATTTGAAAGAGATGAAATTGTTGCCAGTTCTGCTGCTGGTTGCTTCAGGTGAAAATTCCCCCAAATAACAAAAGCTATGATATTGATAATAACGATGACAGATATTAATGGTGACAGTAGTTTTTGTAGTAGATAATAGAAATTTAGACAGCAGACCTGATAGCAATTTTGACAGCAGCAACTGTGTTTTGCAAAAATATGATCTGTCAATGGACTGTTTGTTGTTTTTGTTGTTGGTGTTGTTATTTCGGTATTGTTTGTTACTACTGCTTGTGTATTTGTTGCGAATGATTGCGTCCAGTTCGTGATTGCATGTATCCGCAGCATCCCCATCTAAACTGGAAAAGCACTGTGTGTAGTACAACTCTTGCAACATTCGTGTGTCCCGATATGTTCCTTTGTATAATATAGATACTTCCTTTATTTTTGTGACAAGAAAAGAGAGAAAGAGCTGGAGAGAGAGAGATTATTTGAGCGTTATTTGACAGATACACACGGTCAGTAACTGACACAACTATGTATATGAAGAAAGAGAGTGAGAGAGTTGCAAGCAACGTGAGTAGGTGGTTTTGTTGATTGAGTGTGTTATGATTGCGATTGCGACTGAACAAAAGTGAAAATTTTTGAATAGTTCTTCGTCATAAGGTATTTTTCGTTTGGTTGGTTGTTTGGGCAACACACGAGCACGACACCACGTTCGCTCTCAATTTGAATGGTATTGGTGTAGGTGGTTGGTTGATTCGTTTATGCTTTGGTGTAGGTTTTTTTTTCTTTTTGTTTTTTTTTTTTTCTTATGTTAAGCTATTTTTCCGAAGGGGGTTGGACACAAATTTACTTTTTTTTTCTTTTTTTTCTCTTGATTAATTTTCACTTTAAATTCAGGATGAAAAGTTTCTGTCACTTTTGACATATACTCGTATATCCGAACACTGTACGTGAGTCGTCATTATTCACTTGATTCGCAGAACAAACCAAAATACTTGCACCCCACTTCATCCCTAACACGATTGATAGAGTGTCTTATTCCAATTTATTTCTATATCCAAAGTTCAATTGAAATGTATCGATAAAATGTTCTTGCCAAGTAGACAGTTCATTATGGGTTGGTTTTCGTTCTCTAATTTACAAGTTGAATCCATTTTTTAGTTTTTATTTTTGGTTTGATGAAACAATAAGTTGATAGACCATACACGACAACAACAGCAATAAGCAATCAGCAATCAAATATCAAACGCAAGGATTAAGATAGTCGTGGAAAAACTGAGTAGACAAAATGATGAAGGACGAGAACGACAAAAAATGTTGCATGGATTCGAAAAACTTTTAGTGGGTCACGGGACTATGAATACCTGTAAATATGCAGAAATATTCATAATTCATTTATACCCACGGGCACACATATGTATATGTACGAATATGTTTACACGTATATAGAACGAGAGAGATCCAACAACAAACAAAAAAAGGATATCTACATTGTCGTTGATGCATGTGATAGAGCTTTGACGATGGTGGGCGCGGCGGCGGCGGCGTCGGCGACAACGACAACGACAAGCGACAAGGGTAATGGTAGTGGTAGTGGTATGTTGTGGGTGATGGATCTGTGTTTTTCAATAACTCATCCTTATTGCCAAAGGACTGTTCCGATTTAAACACAAAAACAAATAAATAATATAAATAATAAAGAAAAAGGATCTATCCTCTAATTTATTCAATTCACTATCACTTTGATGTATTTAAATGATTAAATCGCGAACAGGAAAATGGAATGCCATTGGAATGACACATTTTCCTTTCAAGGACTTTTGCTTTATACTTTTTTACTCTTTGTTTTATTTTTCGTTTTTCCGTTTTTCTATTTTTCTATTTTTCTATTTTCTATTTTCTTAGTTTAAAAATCGTAGTTAACTCGCTGTTGTAAGTATACTATGTACAGGTACACTATTAGGACCTAGTGTACACAGGCAAATAAACACATTTCGCTTTTCGCCCTTAGCCTCTCCTTAATTAGAGGACTTTTTTTTTTAAATTATGAATAATAATTTTTGTATCTATTCGGATTGGAGTATTCGAATAGTTTTTTTCTATGTGACGCGGATAGAAAAAACAGAAATAGAAAAACAATAATCACGCGTCCGACTGTTATCCTTATTGCAGCCGTGTGCCGAACAATCGATTGTTCTATACTGAATCCGAAAAAACTACCAAGGATCTGAAAGTGAGTTGTTGAAAGTTTTCGAAATGAAACTCACAAAAAAAAGAAGGAAAAAAAAACAATAAGGAAAACTCTCTCTCGTTGGCTGATTTTCTCTGGGACTCTCCATAAGGGGAGAGTTTTGAAGATACTCTAGCTTAAATTCGTGTTTTGGTCTTTTGACTTTTAAAACCATCACCCATACAACACCAACTGTCAAACAAAAGTCTACTCAGACTCACACAATTTAATAAAGCATACTCGTCTCGTATGTATAGTAAGAGTACCTACATATATTCTTTAGACCGCTCCCAGTTAATGGAATTGAAACAGTTTAAGTTCGGGTATTTTGTATGAAAATTTAATGGAAATCAAATTAAGTAATGAAATACATGAGTATCAGAAGAAAATTCGTGTGGTATTGTGGGTGGTGATGGCGCATGTCTGTGGTTCGGTTCGTTTCCATGTCGTTCTGTGTGTCAATCGAATACATTCAAAGGTGTACTCGCTACTCTCTATCAGCAGCTGGAAAATAATGAAAGTTGGGGGTGCAATGCCAAGAATACAACAAAAGAAGACCGATAATTCGGTTCAAGAACAACGAAAACGAAACGCAAATGATTTCATTCATGGAATTCACTTGTTACAGGACATGCGCTTCGGAGAGGACATATACTAATATTCTAATTCAGCGAAAAAATCAATCTTTTTTCTGTGTCACTGTGTAAGAAGTGAGATATCAAAACAATGACAGAGTTGTTAAAACCGGAGTTGCCGAAGCTGAAAAAAGATTAATTTCTGGTGTATTGTTATAAACATATGTATTTTTGGTTTTTGACTTTACCTATGTATGTATGTATGTACATTTTAAATATTGAAAGTATTTTATTTTTATTTATAACTAAATAAATAAATAAAATTAAATGATTTAAGGAAATATAAAAACATATATTAAAATTGTACACTGTTTACAAAAATAAATATTAAAAATGAGTAGTTGTAGTCGATAACAAGAAAAGTGCTCTGAATTACTAAACTTTATTAATTGCTTATGCTGGAATTTTCATTTAAAACAATTAAAAGTATTGCAGCACTTCACAAACCTTAAATTAATTTCAAAGTTGCCAGTCATGAATTTTTGATTTCAGATATTAAAGTTTAAAAAAAAAGTTCCACATACGCCACAGTACACCGTTTCATTTAAATGTGTTGAAGGACTGTCAATTTATCAAAAATGTAGGTATTAAATTTTTGGAACTGCGGTAGTATTTTTTAGAATGATGTCAAAATTTGCCATAACTTTTTTTTATTAAAATATTTCAAAATGTTTTCGAGTTCGAATAATACTGAAATTAAATACATTAAACAGATTCAAACTGACATACCAGATAAAAAAACGCTTTTCTGCCAACAGCTAAAAGAAATATAAAGCTCTAATTATCTCAACATTTGGGTGCTCAAGCTTTACTGTCTTTAAGAAGAGGAAATGTACTCAATCCTAGATAGAATTAGATGAGGTCTCAAATAACAATTCCTTTTTTTACATCATTAGAGTACAAAGGTCCCAACTTGGCAACACTTTTTTTATTACCTACTCACTCACATCTCTGATTTTTCTGTTAGTGAGTATTTGAGTTCGTTGTGAAATTGTTTTTAAGAAAGCAAATTCAGCCCAATTCAGATCAACATGTTGGCCATGACAAGGACTTTTTGAGAGCAGACAACAAAGCAGAATAGAATAGTCACACTCCGATTCCGTACTCGGCCAACAATGCAGTCAACAGTTGCATTATGCAGCTCAGCTGAAGGTTTCTCTGACATACAAAACATTTCAGTTCAAACGGGGAATCTAGGTCTAGAGTGTAGAAATTCCGCTGTTTCTGCAGCAGCCAAGCCACTGCCAGTCATTGGTTGATTTGTCCTTAACCATAGACTTTTCAGTCCATGGGTGGGCTGGGGCTGATATGTGTGTTGTGTGTGTTGATGTTGTGTTCTACTGGTTTGGTTTGACCTAATGACACAATTTAAACCAAAACAAAATCCTTTTGCTTCACTAATTTTCCCGTTGCTTGCAGAAGCGCTATGAAAAAGGTCCTTTCTCTTCGTTATTTTCATTTTATTTGCCTCCGTCCTATTTTTCCCTTTCTCGTTTCTCGTTACTCGTTTGGTGTTCGGTTGATTTTGGTGTTTTCATTGCGGAAGTTTCATTTTCTTTAGTCATTTCTTTCATCCTTGCTCCTTGGTCCTTGCATGTTGCACAAATGCACAGACGAGCTTTGTGCCCTTGTTGGTGTGGTTTAGATCAGCAGCATCAGAGCAGGCAGCGGGATGCGATATGAATGTGAAATACTTCCTGAAGTGTTGTTGGTTGTGTTGTTGCTGCTGTTGGGTTTGTGGGGATTTTGGATTTTGCGGTCTATTGGACGACATAAACGAATGCAATAAAAATGCCACATGTTTCGTGTAGAGTTGGTGGCTGCTGGGTTGGTCGTGACTCGTGGTTCTGATGGTTATGGTTGCGGTGGGTGTTTATGTAAAAAGCAAAAACAGCTCCTCAGCCGCTCAACACCATGTCGCTACTATTTAAGCTGGTCTGCAATGGTGGTGGTGGCTGCGGTGGTAGTGTAAGTCTTGGTCAGGAAATTCGCTGCAGGATATTTGAATGGTTGCATGAAGTTATTAAAGTTCATTTTGTTCCTTTTTTGACTTTCTTTTGAATGCTTTGTGGAAGCAAGTGGTTACAGGAAGTACATATGTAGGTAGGTACAGTGTAGAAATTTCGGAACTTTTTTCTACGCCCTTCCATTCGCTTTTATCATGAAAACTTGTTTTTGAATCTAATTTTAATGGTAAACCAAGAAGGGTTTTATATTTTGTGTGTGTAGTGCCTACATAAACACACATACATATGTATATGTATGCAATTTATACATATACATACAATTTGTGTATACTCCACAAGTTTTACAAGGATATGAAATGTTCCTTTTTTTAAAAAAACGAAAAGAGTAGGTCATATGAAAAAGATTAAGTTTAATTAGTTGGGAATTATTTGAAACTCTGGTTGTGGAGAAAGTGGCCAAGTAAATATTTTTTTCTTTTCTTTTTTAATTGCTTTTTTTTTGAAGCACCCACTTGACCTCGCGAAGTGTTAATTTTCTAACGCAAAGCACTTTGGCTGCGAATCTTTTTTGTGTGCTTTTAGAAAAAGGAGCGAGGGGAAATTTACTTTTAGGTAGGTATACATTTCTGTACATACATACAAGGTTTTGTACCTATCTAACCTATGAATATTTGAAAAATTAAGTTTCATTTTTAGTTGCACTCTTTATGTAAATAACTAATTGATATGAATAAAAACGATTAAGATTATTATGAAGCGCTACAAAGTGTGGTTTGGGTTAAGACAAGAAAAAATCGTGTGGAAGGGAGGTCTATCTATTACTGTTTATAAAAAAAACTTAAATCAGAAATAAAATTATGTTATGTTATAGGTACCTACTTTTTTTGGAAATCCAAAAATATCTTCTTTAATTTTCAAATTAAATTACATTGGGCTTGTGACTAGTTTTCGATTAATTTTTAACCTTAATATTTTGAAAAATTAAAAATTCAGACTAAATTTCAAACTTTTTTTTTTATATTATGTTATTAGTAAGTATGAAAAAAGTTAGTTGGAAAAATAGAGTTTAAGGTCCAATAATTAATTATTCAGGAAATTTTATTATTTGAATCGAAACAGAATATCATCCTATTTAACAAATCAAAAGTCTCCAAAATCCCCTTATTTGCTTTTTGTAAAATCGCATTTTAAGTGGGGATCATTGGGGTGCTGGGCCTTACCTGTAAAAAGTTAGGTATAGTCCTTTATATGAAACGATATGAAGTATTTGCAAATTTTATTAAATATATATTTAAATGATTTTTTTTCAGTTTTACGTTGTAATTTGAATACTTTTTGCAGCATATCGATAATAAGTAAGCACACTCAAGAATCTTGAAAATCTTATTTTTTTATTAAAAGTATGCAGCCCTATCGAGGTATACGTTCGAAGAATTTCCGTAACTAAAGTAAACTCCGATTGGAACTCAGTTTACTATCCGAAGTTTAATTTATTGACTTTATTTTGGAGATTATCGCTTTTTTCTGGAAGAACTTATCTCTTATATATTTTAAATGCTCCGTTTTTCATTCAATTCTAACAATACTTTTGTCATAAGACATGTTAAATAATAAGACCATATTCTCGTTACAAAGTTCAGATTAATAGTGACTTTGATTTTAGGTTGTGATTAAATTTACAAACCTCCATCCCCAAAATATAGTTTTACCCAACATTTTTAAATAAAAGATTTTTAATATTTAATGATTTTATGTTCACTTTAATTAATAAAATCTAACTACAATAATAATATACTTTTTTTCAAATAATAATGGATAAATTATTACGCTTCCTTATCTCTACATTCTCCCCAACTTATGTAAATTCTACTAAGACGAAGAGCTCGTCAAACTTGCCATAAGAAACTCCATTTTATTTAGAAAACTCTTTCCTTCGATTTTGTCGAATTTTACCTATTGAAAAAAAATATAAGAAATGTGAGTATGTACTTAACATTTAATATCAAGATAGCAAGATCAACTTTTACCTCTTTGAAATGGCCTCCTAAATTCTCCCAAAACTTTTCGGGCACCAAGGGACTAGGGAAGAAATCTTGTCTAGGACTACGGGCGATGAAAACTTTTACATCTATCTGTGGATCGCATCGAATTTGTACTGCAATCATGCGGTCACTATTTGGTGATGCCAATAGACAAGAACTGGCATTGCCAAGTGGTTCCACTTCGCCTATTCCCAGATGATTGCTATTCGATAGCACTTGCCATGCCATACAGCGCGCTAAATTAAGAAGGCAAGATATCTGGTGCTGGTTAATTTGACAAAGAATCAGGTCACGAAGTTCTTGAGGTTCATAGGACAAATGCATGACACGTCCGTCACGACAAATGCACTTTAGGGACCGTTCCTTCACATGGATCACTAGAGAAGTACGGTTAATTGTATCGTAGCTGAAAGTTATAAAATCAACTCAATTAATAAAGGAACTATTTCCAGTTCGAAAATACTCACCCATGAGTTACAATATTTATTTTGACACACGCCATTGTTGGACTGTTCATTGCATTCCAATGCGAAACGATCTGTGGGTCCTTTACGTCCCGAGCCAATGTGTCTAGCACATACTGCGTCCGTTTACGCATAAAAATATGCTGCGCCTGAGCGATTATTTGCTCGAGAATTGTTTGTGACTTTGTCATTTCCACAAGTTCATGTCGATCCGCAGCAATGGGTCCGGCCAACATGCGTCTCTTACTTGGTCCCATTGGACCACTAGCCGGATGGGGAAATGGGTGATGACTATTTTTGTGATGAACTTCTCGCAACAATTGGTGCAAAGAATGCTCCAGGACGTGATCATGATCGTTAATCGGTCCTGGTTGACTTGAATCGAACGTAGTGGAGTGACACAGTGAGATTATAAGTTGAATACCCGGGAGAAGTGTAGCTCTTATTTGATTTCCTACGACAACGTGTGGTATTGGTGCTTGCATATGAATCGCTTCTCGAGCCAGCTGACTAAAAAGCTCCTTGCAGAACAAGACATTTTGGGCGAATTCAAGGGTTTTCTGCCATACGCCTACTTGTTGGGTTATGTTTTGTCCAGTTCCCATTAAATTAACATTTGCAGTACAAAGATCTTCCTGATCTTTTTGGGTGATAACTTTAATATATGCCACACCTTGCAGTTCTGGTGGAACATTGACCCTTAATGCTGATGTAGGTTTAGCTACTGGTGTGACCACTCCATTACCCGGTCCAGCAGGAGTCGCCTCATCTTCAACTACATCTTCGGCTTTGGTCACTTCAAATGTTCCACTCATTCCAAACTTAGAACCAGCCGTTCTATAACTCAGATCGCCTATAATGGCATTGGATACCTTTTTAAGCCGCCAATTCTGCCTAAGACGTAACAGCTCAATGTGGAAATCGGCAACGTTTCGATTTCGTTGTTCACTCTGGCAGCTACGGAGTCGTTCTGCTCCATTAAGTAGTACATTCGCCGCTTGACTAAGGGCTTTTTTGCGAGAGTAAACTTGAATGATGGGTTTGGTGTCTTCGGGTTCTTCTGGGACCGGATCCAAAACCAAGTAGCGTTTATCTTTGGCAATTGAAATAACATCAGAAAGCACGCAAATCTCAGTCAAAGCATCTTTCAGTTTGTTTCGCACCGAGTCCCATGGCCAGAGGCTTGGTTGAAATTGTGATGGATCTTTCGCGTCTTCGTCGGTAGATTTCTCTTCCTTTTTCAAATCGTCTAGGGAAGTCTTGCTGAAGTCAATACGAGCAGCACATTTGGTTAGAGTCTCAGAAAGAGTTGGTGGGCTGAAAATATGGCAATTTTTTGAAGATTCATAATAATTCTTTTTTAATACCGGTCGCAGACGGAGTTAGTTTACTTACGGCTGATATATTTCCGTTCCGTCGTAGGTAATTTCTTGAATTTGATTTTCACACGGTGCTTCAACAGAAACACTCACAGAATTAGTCATGTTCATAGTGTAACTCATTTGAATAACTATTCTAAATAAATATTATTTTATTAAAACTACAAAATTTCCCAAAAACGCGCTGTAAACAATTTTTTTTAGCTTCTGTCACGGAAAATGACAGATGCCTAGAGAGACTGACATTTGTCACAAAGCTTTTTGAAGTTAGGTCCGTTCAGATAACAAGAATTTTTGGCGTGTTCCTCAAGATAAAACCGCTATGAATACCCCAAGTCGTTATTTGGGACAATTTCTGCTCAATTTTATGAATCAAACTTTATTATAATAAAACAATAGCATGCAACGGAGTATTATATAAAAAAATTGAGAACTGTTTACCTTAACAATGCTGAAAAGAAATTCATGCAGAAGACATTTTACTTTACTGTTCTTCAGTGATACTGATAGAGTCAGATTGAAACATCACATAGATATTGTCTTGGAGTTTGATGAATTTAACCCTTTCATTAATTATGAATAATTAAAAGTCTAAAAATAAATAATCACGATAGGTAATATCAAAAAAAAAAACGATACAAATAATAATGTTCACTTTGTAAGATGCCCACTGTTTAACCTTAGAAATGCACCAAAAGCTCTTGTGCATTTTTGTTTTGGATAAACAAACCATACGTCGCGTCATAAGAAATTGACAGATAAAACTAGCTTTATCATGAGCTTTCTTTTCCGGGCCAAAATTTTTGCCATTTCATGTTCATCATTCATCGTTGTACGTACATAAAAAGTGTTTAAAAATAATTGTTTTCTGTTATTTTCATTAGGATTAAGTTTTATAAAGGATAAACTTGTATCAAGTTGTAAACAATAACAAGTCATTATCTCAAAACATTCCAGTTGCCCATCCTGGCAAAGGATTACTTCTGAATAATCGGTAAGAAAACCAAATTTTGTCTCCATCTTTTTCAAAAACCTTGGGCTGCGTCTAGTTTTTTGCTCCAATTAGAGTTCATCAACACACCTTAAAAATTCCGAAAACAAATACAATTTTGATGCAAATTAGCACATGACCTTTAAACTATGCAGTGACGTAGAAACCCAAACAAATTTTATTTCACTAACCGAAATACCATCCTTAAAATGTACAGGCTACAATACAGCAAAATCAAATTTATTAGCTCGAAACCATAGTATACATGTACCTACCTACCTTTGCTTTCCTACCAGCAAAACAAGAGTCATCTGAATGCATCATAGGCTAATTTACTTGTATGAGGAAAGATGTTGAGTCAGGACGTTGGACAAAATCCAATTTTAGAAAAGCTGTTTCATGACAGACTAGACAGAAAAACTAATTTTGTTTTTAATTTAAATAATTGTATAAATCAAATCGCTGCGTTTGTAGTTAAAATAAAATAATTCAAAAAGTTCCGGTCATTAGTTTCCGTAAATTGTGCAATAAAATGTATATTTTGCTTAATAAAGTAAGTGAAAGTGTTTTTTTAAGTTGCGCTGAATGTTTTACTTTTTAAGCAATATTTTGTGATTTATCTACTTTACTTTTAAAATATAGTACTTATGGTTATCTATTACCGAAACGCTTGAAAAAACATACGTGCTTCATCTATTGAATTGCACTAGTTTTTCACGATAGATTGCACTCCCGATTTTCAAAATACATACTTACTTTAAATTGGTACAAATTTGTATTCTCTTCCTAAGCTCCATTAAAATCGGAAATTTAATACAGTTTGTTAATATGTATTCTAAAATAAAATCAATAGTTGTGTATAAAAATGATTTGCCACAATTTTATAACCTAGAAGTTGAAGAATATAATTCTTATGAACTAGAGTGGATCATTATACAACAGCTCTCAGACGACTTTAAGGAATGGATTTTTTAACTGTTCATTTTTTTAAATGTATGAAGGCGATCTTATATTTTAAAAAATAAAAAGACTAAAAGGACATCGAAAAAAATCGAATTGTTGTATATACAGCAAAAATTTGTGATTATCGGGAACCGATCGTTAATTTTTGTTCCCTAACTTTCATAGAATTTTTGAAGACCAAAAAGAGTACAAGTTACTGAAAAAATTACTCGCTTTTCTGGAGTACACATCAAAACTGCCAAAAAGTACATTGTATCTCCGACATTTTTTGTCACTTAAGAATAATGCATGACGTGTGCGCTTGCAGTAAAGTGTGGCAACAGTTTCTTTCTAAAATAATCCAACTTTTGAGCATAGATTCAAATGTCTTTAAAAAGGTTTCGAGATATTCAAAAATAAAATTTTTAACTGAAAGGGTAGAAATGTGGGATAAACAGCCTTTTTTTCCTTGTTGCATGACCTTTTAGATTCTATAAGTTTGACGTTTTAAGGTTCAATAAATGAGTTTTTAAACTCTGGAGCTAAAAGAGCTATGTATGTTGTTCCGTTATCGCATTAAACACCTTTTGAGACATCATAAGCAAAGCATGCGGTTTCACTGTAGATTGTTCAATACTCTAAAAACCCATTTTAAATATTTCACTTTCCCGCAAAATTACGATATCGTTCAAAAATTGTTTCAAGCATTGAATACGTTAGGAACAATTCAAGTCGATGCTTTTTTATTTAGCTTTCCTTTTGCTTCAAATGCAAAACACTTATGCATAAAGAAAATAATAAGTTCAATGGTCAAAGCTTCTATTCTACGTGTACAAGTCTACAGATTTAAAATATATACATATTTATCAACGAATACCTATAGGTATGATAAAGTTACTATCGTAATCTTAACTTCAATATGTATGTACGTACATATGTATGTAAGTTTGATACGACATTCATCTTTTTATTTGATTGTTTTTCTTAAGTAATCTTTTGTAATTTTGTTTTTCGTTTATAATAAAATGTTATCGAATTTTTTATATTTTTTTGCAGTTGCTCATAATGACTTCTGAGGCTGAGTTCTTAAAGTGCTATAGCAAAATTAAATTAGGATATTCTGAAGTTATAAAACACATTGACGCTTCGGTAACCTTAGAAGAGGAAGAGAACGTAGAAGAGGCTTTGCGCAGTTACAACAAATGTATTGAAGCCATCGATGGAATCTTTGCAATTCCAGTTGGTTTACCCGATAATGTTGAGGCTGTTCAAAGCCAATGGAACGATGCATGCAATATCATTCAAAAACTCAAAACATTTCGTTCCGAAGTAATCTACAGGCGATCATGTATCGAATCCAAAGTGACAAGTAGTGTTGGTGATATTTCATCTGAGGATGATTCAACCGAACCCATTCCAAAGAAAAAGTCTACCGAATCATGTGCCGCCGCCGCAAATACTACGAAAGTATCGCCAAGTTGCTTAGCTAAAAATTCCACTCCATTTGCGATAGCGAATGAATCGGGCATTCCAATGACATACAGACAAATCATTAAAGGACTTCGTGTTGCCATCGGCACGGAAGAAACTCCATTAAGCTTTGACACCATATTTGAATCTAATGCAAAGTTGTATAAGATTCAACCAAACGGAGCAGTGACCAGTGCAGAAGTAAGCTTTGTAGATAAAAATTTTGTTTTGTTTTCGTTTTTGTATTATTATTATTTATTTATTTACTTTTTCAGAATGGAACTCAGCTCCAACTAGCGATAATTGGCACCGATTCGCCTGAATGGAAATACCTCAATAACATGTACTTTATTCACTGCCAAATGGATGGTGGCACGGAACCATCGAACCATGAGATGTCCTGGGTTTATCCACTAGTTCCTGGAGTTACTACCTGTTTTCGCACAGAGTACGGAGCTTACATTTTCCCTGATATGGAAGCCGATGAGCCAGGAACAGCATTTGGAATTATTCTCGAAGGCCAGGAGCCAGAGTACAATCAGTTTTGGTTAGATTTAATCGAAGCCATCATAACTGGAGAAGTTATGGAACTTAAAGAAGGTCCGTCTCGTCGTGCACCTAGAGATGTAAGCACCACAGTTTCAAAGACTATCGTGGGTACAGCTGACTTTATCGCCAAGAATCTTGTCAAAGGAGCTGAAAAAACAGGAGAACTTATGGTTAAATCAACTCCATATTTAATATCGAAAATGTCTCAGGCTCCTCCCGATACACCTCCAGTTTCGTCTAAGGTCCAAACATCAGTTGAAGTTGCAAAAAATGTGTCTGGTGCAGCTGTTGGAGTTACTGGTTATATTGCTGGCAAAGTCGGTTGTGCCACAATGGCGATAGGACGTTTCTTAGCACCACACATTAAAAATCAAGGAGCAAATATACTCTCAGTGGGTTTTGGTTTGAGTGAAGAAGACGCACAAGATAAAGTTGGCAAATTAATATTTAATTAAATATGCAAACTTACGTAAACCTCATTTTTTTCTAGATGCAAGGAGCATTTACTATTGCCGCGGGTGCAGTTGAAGGTTTCAGCACGGTTTTCAATGGACTTGAAGAGTCAGCAAAAATTCTAGGCACAAATTTAAGCAACAATTCTGTTAAAATTATTGAGCACAAGTAAATGCAATTCATTTTGGTATTATATTTGAAATATTTTATTTTTTGCATTACTATTCAGATATGGACCATCTGCAGGCCAAGTGGCTTCTGGAACCTTTGATACGCTTGGTAATGCATTCACTGTTAGTCAGAATGTAAAATATATTACTCCTAAAGGAATTGCAAGGCGTGTTGCTAAAAGCACTGGTAAGGGAGTTTTTGAGATTTATAAAAATGGACAGCGTCCAGAATCGCACTACGTACCAGCTGGCGTTTTGTATCCCGATTTGAGTGAACTAAAGGAACAATATTCGAAAAAATAAATTCTCATAGTATATGAAAGTATTATAAGCCAAAATAAATTTGTTAGCCCTATCGTGGTATCTATTTTAAAAGTCCATAATGAACAAGCATGGTTATCCCCGTCGGATAGAATTTGTAACTGTCCACGTATAACTCAAGTAGTAAAGATATGTAGATGATATTGAATAAGATATTAAGTGGGACCTATGATTGATCAGCTACATTCATTAAGTCAAGTTTTATTTGACACTCAAAGCTGTCCAATCAAATTCCTTAAACAAATGAATTAGCTTAAATTTTTGTTCTGGTAATTAAAAAGAAATCCGGCATATCTAATTTTGCATTCCATTGCATGCAAAATTTCTCATAAAATAACGAACAATATTTACCTACGTTTGATATCTCATAGCATATCTGTTTTTATATAAGAAAACTTAAATACATTATATAATAACACTGAACAAGAATACTTTGATAATAATAATGTAACATTTCGTACAAATTTTTATTTATTTCCGAACAGATACACACTATAGGGTTACTAATAATAATAAAATCTTTCGAATCTCGTGTTATTTTGCCTTTTCATTATTTATACCTTAATTTTTACACCAAAAATAATAATAATATACATAATACATAATACATAAACCTAAAATTAATTTTGTAATTTGTGCTAAATAGGGAAAAGAAGTATTGTTATATTCTAATAATTGTTATTGTATTGTGCGTTATTGTTTGTTAAAAAATGAAATAAAAGTAAACTCGTATAAAAGATAAATGCCCTGCTTACTTTAAATATTGGAAATTTCAACAGGTAAATATTGTAAAAGATATTTTTGCGCACAAATCTAAAATAGGAGTGTCTATGTATAAAAAAACGATTATTCAAGGCCGTGAACGGAGAAATATAAGAATAAGTCGATAATTCGTTACTTTTCTTTACATAAAACTAAGGTTTTCAGAATAATTGGTATATACATTATGTATGTTTGACGGAAAATGATTACAAAGGGGAACAATATTGTGTATGTACATACATATCTCTAGAAACGAGATTTCTTGCCACATAATACATAATATGGACTTCTACAAGGGCTTGAATGTGTAGACGATTCACTAAAATCGGTAAGGACTTTTTCATTTTCAAAATTATTGTTATGGACTCCAAATTATACAGTAGTAAAGTAAGTATACCTATCTTTCAAAATTATATAAAAAAAAAAAATAGAATAGACATAATCATCGCTATAAACTTTCTTGATATAAGAAAAGAATAGATTAGCTTTTTTTAAATGAAATTAATGTCTTTTGAACTTGCTTGGTAAAATAAATACCTATTTTTCTATGTATTACATCTGCAACTACGTGTAAACCATAAAAACAATTTTAGTATTATGTTTAGTGTACCTACATAATAATGTAATTTTATAAAAAAAAAAACAATAAAGACATGCATACATCATGTATGTAAATGATAAGCATGTATCACAACTTATTAGTTTACGAGACATAAGAAAACACCAATCTTCATCTGGGTGCACATTATAACTTTAAAATTTTTTTTAACCATTTTAACTTAAATGGGAAAGTATTTCACTAGTTTCATTAAAAAAAAAAGAAAAGTTTTTCACTCCTTCTCTCAAACATAACGCTCTAAAAGCTCAGTGAATAGTCCTATTGTATCGACTGGGGTATCCGGCAATACCTCTATCAGGGGAAATACTACACTCTCAATTAGTATAATCCACTTTGAATAGCTTCATATTGAGCGAGATTATAATAAGAAAAACATTATTAAATCTTCACGTGTTATATGTACATATGCACGTGTTATATAAAAAACAATAAATAATAATACAAAATGTGAAACCCGGACGACAAGGGCAGCCCGCTTCCTAAATGAAAACAATAAAATAGTTCTCTGTAACTGTTGTATATTTTACAAACAAACTTACCTTTTAGCAACTGTCAAAAAACTAGATGTCATTTATTTATTTTTGGGATCAAAAAACTAAAGAAAACATATCAGTGCGGACCACAGGATAACCGTTGGCACTTATTAAACAATTCTTAATATCAAATGAACTAATTTTACACATAAATAACCAGACTTGTTCTGGTTTAAGCTCAGCCCATAGCAATTTAACCATATAAATAAAAATGTAAGCTAGGAAAATGTTTCCTCGATCTAATTTGTATTCTAAGTTGAAATTTGTTGTCATCGTGCTACTTATCATCTTTTTCATCGATTACTTTGGAATCCTGACTCATATGTTTGAATTGGATTATTATCGCCTGTTTAATTATCCACTTCACGGAGATATATTGCAATACTCACATCGCGTAAGATTCCATCAGGAAGTAGATGTGAAACCAATAAACCTCTATAACTACACATTCCTCGAGAAATGTCATCAAAAATGCGTCGAGGACGGTGGATCTCCCATATCGCCAAAAATCACATTCATAGTTAAATCTGCGATGCCAAATTTCGAACGTCGACAAGCGATACGCCAGTCATGGGGCTACGAACAACGCTTTTCCGATGTGATCATCCGAACGGTTTTTATGTTGGGTGTTTCTAACAATCAGGAACTGCAAAAACATATCAAAATTGAATCTAGGCAGTATAATGACATAGTACAATCAAATTTTGAGGATACCTACTTTAATAATACAATAAAAACTATGATGGGATTTAGGTGGGCAGTTGAAGTCTGCCCCACCAGCAAATTCTATTTGTTCGTAGACGACGACTATTATGTCTCGCCTAAGAATGCTCTGCGATTTATAGAAAACCCAGACAGTTACCCACGTAACTTGGATGAAGCCGATGAGACGCTTCGAAAGCTGGGTGGAAGGTTTAAAAATAGGCTGTATTTCAATAAATTTCCAGAAGCCTTAGCTCAACTAGATGCCTCAGATCGAAGAATACTTTCACACGGTCATAGCAATTTCTATGAAGATTCTGAGGGCCCTGCAGCCGCTAATGTCATCCCTGAGGAAGATTACAAGAAACACAATGCACTGCTCATCGATAGTTATAATGATAAACTTTTTGCCGGATTTGTCTTCCATTCGTCGCCTCATAGACACAAGCCAAGCAAGTGGTATGTTAGCTTGGCCGAATATCCTTTCCATATGTGGCCACCGTATGTTACGGCTGGAGCGTTTTTGCTTTCGAGAGAGGCGCTCTTTGAGATGTATTTTGCAAGCATGTATGTAAAGCATTTTCGGTTCGACGATGTCTATTTAGGTCTGGTTGCTTTGAAGGCAAAAATCGAGTTGCATCATTGTGAGGAGTTTTATTTCCATAGACCAACTTATTCGGGGCCCTACAGCTATCGATATGTTGTAGCATCGCATGGATTCGAAGATACAAAAGAACTGATTAAAACTTGGAATGAATGCAGATCGGCTGGTCATGCTTGAATCGTCTTTAATAAATAGAAAACATACCAAATTTATTTATTAAGCAGTTAAACTAAATTGTTAATAAAACGTCCTTTTAAAATTGAAATATTTTGTGTTTAACTGTGGACAAATTTACGTATTAATTGTATATTATTTACTTATTTGTGATTTAAGTTTTTTAGTAATCGTTTTCTATAATATAAAGGGGATTTATCAAAAGGCGACTGCAACTTAATGGTACACCTGGGCGTATACGAACTTTTTTATTTAACACTTCACGTTGGATTACGTCCAATTCTTTGCCTATTTGTAATTCTCAGTTTTATAAATATTGAGGATAAGAGTATTTTCTTCTTATCACTTTCATGAAAAGTTTTAATATACATAGTTTCTTTTGATTTAGTTATATTTTTATTAGACAAAAAATAGTTGAACTGACATATCGCAGGTCAAAACTTAGTAATGTAAGTTACTTCTAGCTATGTTGTCATTCTGCTTAAAATTAAATAAATTCTTTAGAGCTTGTCATTTGTCCATTATAATTCGATATCACGTTTGCATATTTTTTTTAACATTTTCTTAACACTTATACAACATAAACGTACATACATACATATGTATCTGTATGTATTTCAGTACCTAAGGACGGGCTAGAATTCGACTGACGTCTTGGCCATACTGAGATCATTTCAATTGAGGAGTGAGGATAATACAATCAAAACATTAAACTCTTTCGCCATTTACCGAAAGCATTGGCACACTCATGAATCTTAAGAGAAATTTGTATATTGGTATTGTGAAACACTCCTTAACATAAATCTGGTACAATAACGAATATAAATATCTTCCACCAAAAAATATATATAGAAACTTTCTCATTTAATTTTATTTATTTTATTAATGTAAACAAAATAAAAATTCACAATTAACGTACAAATTAAAATAAAATAACCAGCATTTTATTTGTATAGCCTTGTTAAGCGTTCACAACATTTAAAGGTTACATCGATAAGTCAATTTAAAACTAATATATGTATATCCATATATATTTGCACTAGTTTAGTGAAAATGAATATTATTCTCATTTAAGGTTCAAATCTCACATAATAATACGCCCAATTATCCCATCATTTATTCCTTTCCCAATGCATAATTAAGTTTTCTTCGACCATCGATATACCATAAGGTTTCGTCGTATGTTCGTGGCAGGACTTCAGCAACTTTAGACGGTGCCGTATAGGTATAATAGAAAATATTCGAAGTAACTTGATTGCCTGATGTTGGATCGATTGTGTCGGCCACTGTCATTATTTGTATATAGTTATCTTGAGTGTAGACAACATGAGCGTGCATTTTTAAAAACGAAGACACATTTACTGGCTTCTGAAAACTAATATCGCAAATGGTTTCAAGCTTTGGTCGTTCGCCACAATATAGAGATGCACAAACCCAACTAATTTCCAAGGCATTGCGCATCAGGAAACCACCGAACACTGTGTTGTGTGCATTTCGATTTTCTGGAAATGAAGCCATCGTTGAAACAACCGATGAGTCTCCCATCCACCGAGCATTGTTTGGCAGTATTCGAGAATTCAATTCCATTAAGTCGGTTCGTGTAGTTCTTAAGAATAAATCATGGCTTATCTTCTGTTCTTCAGCCGTGGGTTCGAATTTTTGCAATGAAGATAATTGTACTTGTTTTCTTCTTTCCTTTCGTTGTTCACCACCAGCTAAGATATTCTTTTCTTCTTCGTTTGCCGGCACAAGAGGATTAACTGGAGCCGATTTGGTGTTGGTTGCATTTCTAGCTGCCATTAAGAATAGAGCTCGTGTTATTTTTTGGTATTTATCGCCCTGCAATTGCTCCAACCACACTACTATTTCCATCGAACTCCTGCCAACCCAAGAAACATGACCTGAGAGACGAATATCCTGATTTGCCTGTGGCGTAAAGTCGGTAAATGTTATTTTATCGACAAGAATCGTAACAAAGGTATAGGGCAAGGGCACAGATGGATCGAGTTTGGGAATTTTCAAATGCTGATGACACACCCAAACTGCGAGGTATTTACATATAATTACAATAAAAAAATAGAAACCATTCTATAACATACCCGCAAACAAATCCATATCTTCCATAAGCCTGCCTAGTCGAACATGTCCCAAGGTTGCTACGTATCTATCTTGCAATGATTTACTAACACTCAATGGTATAATTGCAGACGTGAAAGAGTCCTGCATGGACCTTGGTGGCAAGTCTTCCATTTTCGGTTCGTATGGCAGCAAGTGCTCCCTTGGTTTAGGTTGCGGGTTGTATCCGCAATCTAGCCCCAGACTTTTCATCATTTTGAACTTGACTATGAAAACAATTAGTTTTAGTGATAACACATTATAAAATCCAATGTAAACAAAAAACGTATTATGCAAACAAATTTTCTATTCGCGATTAAAGAATAAGAAAAAAAACTACATGCCAGTACTTACTTTCGCTCATGGTTTCATTGTTGCCCTCAACTCGCTCAAAATTCGAACTACACTTCCTTGGACTGAGAAGAACAAGAACAAAATCTATTTATTTTACATAATTACCCAATTTCTGTAGGTATTTATTTACATACAATTTTTGTAAAACACGTAATCCAGTGAGGAGTTGTTTACTTGACCTCAAAGAAGCTCTCAAGTAATTTAATGATGCCATTTTATGCTAATAATTTAATCAAGCTGTATTACCGATGGTTTTTTAACTTAAAGAAAGTTTAATAAAAATATCTATCAAAATAAATTTGTTGAAAAAGTGCAGATACCAGGTACAAGTTCCAGCTTCCAAGACAGAAGATACTAAGCCAAAGACAGAACAGAACTATTGACCATGAACTAGAAGACAAAAACAACATCAAATGAAAATACGAATACGAGATACGTCCAAGTCTAAAGTCAACTGTCAAAACAGATCGACAAACTGAATAGTTGTGTTCAATGAGTATTGTGTGTTTGTCGCCTTCAGACTCGAGATTTGTAGTTGTTGGGTTAAAAGATGTTGGGACTAGGTTCGTCAGAACGGCAGAACGGTTATAAAATGGTAAAAATTTTTTATTCAACGAATATGTAAAATAACTAAATAAAATACTCCAGATAGAAGTCGTTCAGAGACAGGGATAACATGCAAACATAAAATCTTTTTTTTTTTTTAAATTAAATTTCAACGAATATATGATTAAACTGTTAAAGTTGTCAGTAAGAAGAAAATATATGTTTTCGGCAAAATTTATAGTTCACTAGCTGTTACCCGGTTACCTAAATCGAATAAAACTTAAGGATTTTTACTTTGTGTCTTATTTATTGTTGTAAAAGGCATTTGACTGCTGACCTGCCGAACTTCGTCTCTCCCAAATTTAACGTCTTAACATAAAAAATCGTATACAAATCAGATCATAGTTTTGGCGTAATGTGATTCTAGACAGAGTTTTAATGTTGTAGATAGGTAGCTATGTATAGGTTCCTGTGGGAATGAGATATTTTCCCGAAGTAAAAAGTAGCCTGTGTCCGTGCCTAGGATCGTATCTTTAAATTAACCAAGTCTTATAAAAATCCCTTCAGACGTTAAGGCGTGAATGAGGTTGTTGCCGGCTCGGTTCCTAGATGACACGATGTCATCGGGGCTTTACCCTCAGCCTTCCGCCTTGCGACCTGGCACGCTTGCGACGCACGGCTAAGCTCGTCGGATGTGGGGGGGATCTTGTCGCAAGACAGACGGGAACCGGCACGCAAAAATACATAAATCGTGCCAATAGTAAAAACAAAGGGAAAAGACAACACAAAACGAAACAGGGACACTACCTTACCTTGACACTCTTACCGCCTAGATGTCGCTGCGGTGGCGCTAGCCCTCCCTACCATGGAGTCTCGGTGCCGTCATTTTTGAGTCTCCCCGTACGCGTTGCGGCTGCTTCCTCCGGAACTCCTCTTCTCTCTTCTTGATTACCCGACACCCATCATCCCCTGAAAATTAAAACTTAGCACGCCATCTTGTGGCCCTCAAACAAAAACATAAGACTGTTCCTTGACGTGGCTTGACATTTTTTATTTATAGATTATTGATAAAATTTACATTTAATAATTATTAATTATAATTAATTGTTTAATATAAAAATTTTAAAATGCAATTATGTATGTATACCGAAAGGATTGCCAAGTGATTGAACAACTACTTTAATAATAAAAAAAAAGAATAAATAAATTAATAACAAAAAAATAAATAAATGAATAACAATGAAAAAAAATAACTAAATAAATAAATAACAAAAAATTTATCAATAAAGGAATAAATAAATTAACAACTAAAAATAAATAAATAAATAAATAACAAACGTATAAGTAAATGAATAAATAACAAAAATATCGATAAATGAATAATTAACAAAAATAATTAAATAAATAACAAAAGAATAAATAAGTGAATAAATAACAGAAAAAAAATCACAAGATAAATAAATAACAAAAGAAATAAATAATTAAATAAATAACAAAAGTATAAATAAATAAATAAATAAATAGAGATAACAAAAAGAATGATCATATAAATGCACTGGCAATGCAACTAAATTAAATGTTAGACAAAATTTTATGAAATAATAAAAAAATTTAAAAAAATTCGAAATTGGATTCGACTTTAAAAATAAATTAATTAAACCTTTTTTTTTTTTGAAATATTTTTGTTTTGTTGAATTTTTTTTTTTTTTTGTTTTGTTTTTTTGTTGTTTTTATAGTTTATTCTATTTCCTCCTTTTTTTTTTTTTTTAACTCCGAAAAGGAGGGGGAAGCCCCTTCCCGTGTACTCTCCCCGACAATTGAATGTTAAATTTCGCCTTAATAATTGGGCGACTAGAGAAATTCCTTTTTTTTTTAACGAACCTAAGAAAACGCGGATGGTAACCCTACCTACCTAGAGCTCTAAGGAGGATTAGATTCCTCACCCAAAATTTCCCCTAATTAGCGGGGCCGCGGATCTACTCACGGGTGGCGGAGAATAACCCCTTTTTCCTTTCCGGTAGCACTGCACCAAAAGGATATAAAATAAGAGCTATTTTTTTGAACGGTAAAGCTCACAAGGAGCGATATATAAAAAAAAAACTTTTGTTCTAATTAGTAGAGTATAATATACAATACGAAAATATATATATATAAAAAAAAATTGCCACGCCAAAGCTGTGGAGCGCAAGCGCAGCCATTCATAATTCTACACTGGCCTACAAACCTATCTGCCAGTCGCACAGACAACAACACATCGTGGCGGGGTTAGTCCAGGTAATTTGTTCTTTTTATTTTTATTATTATTACTATTATTGCTTAGTTTAGGTATGTAGTTAGTTTATGTATTTTTATCTGTTCGTTTCGGTAAATAAAATGTATTTTGTCAGAGTGCATGTGGTTTTCGTTTGTCTATTGTCAATATATTGATAAATGTCTTTTTTTTTTAGGAAATTGCCATACGACGACAACAGTGACGTCACTATCGTCAGGGGTGTCAACCAATAACAAAGGGTAAGTTTGTTAATAGTTCATTTGGTATTTTTATTTTATTCTAAAATTTCCTCTCTTATTATTACATTACAGGCACGATCGCAACAAGGTAAACTTTTAAAACAAACGATTAAAAATCACTAACTTAATTATTTTTCTGCCTACTGCCTACGCCTTAAGTACGATAGCATGAATATTAATAGCCCATATCCTTTTCTAGGTAACCATCTATTACCTTACTAAATTTTATCAAAATTCGTTGTTTAGACGTGGAAGAGCAAAAGTCCCAACAAAAACGACTAAAAATCACTAACTCAATTTAGTTATCTGCCTACTGCCTACCCCCTAAGAACGATGGCGTGATTATTTATAGCCTATGACCATTTCTAGGTTATCATCTATCACCATACCAAATTTCAACAAAATCCGTTCAGCCGTGAAAGAGTAACAGATAGACAGACAGTGTTACTTTCGCATTTATAATATTAGTATGGATTTTAACATTGCTTCACCGCCCATTGCAAAATTTTCACAGGGTACTTATGAGATATGGGCAGCTGGAAGTGAACTGACTTCACGTTGGTGTCGTATATTCTTTAAAACCGCTATTCAATTTGGAGATCCTTTCCGTTTTTGAAAGATTCGGATTATTTTGGCTTCGAGGTATTCTTACGATCTGCTGTTCGGAATTTTTCTAAGCCATTGATTTAACGCACTTGGCGAATTGCGTTGAAATTTTTTACAACTTAGTGGGCTGTTCATTCCTACAACTCAAATTGATCTCGGAAAAGTTTGCTCCGCTGCATTGGTTTATTTATTCTTTCCGACAATTTAGCTCGGATAATGTACATTACATTCATTCGAAATTTTTTTGATTTATATGAACAGTGTCATACTGCGTTTACTCTTTTAAAGCAAATTATGGTATGTCTATGAATAAGTTAAAAAAAATCTTCTTTTAACTACTATTTTTAACTTTAGTGTTGAGCACTTTAATCATGTATTTGTTTTCCTCCATCCAACCGTCTTTCAAGTATTGTTTCAGTTTTTAATAAAGTTCAACTCAGAAATTATGATTCGCATTAAGATAAAAATTTATTTTCGGTTCCCATTTAAAAAAAAAAGATACAATAAATATTTCAATTCACACATCACTTACATACATATTTTACATACATAAGTAATAACATTATTTGTTTATTTCATTTTGAAATTATTTTGTTGATCATCTTAACACTTTAAGTTGAATGAATTTTTCTATGAAAATAAATTTATCTTCAAGGAACTATTTTATGTTGCATGATTTTTAATTTATAAATGTAGATACAAAAAGTTGGCACAGGGAAATCGATAGTGTCTTTTTAAGTTTAATATACAGTTAACCAACAATCATAATATTATAATTTAAATAGTGGACATCACAAACAGATAAGAAGTAAAAATTATTGAACATAATTTATGCTTATTTATTTTCAAATAAATTTTTTTATTTTTTGTAAACTTAAAAAATAGTACACGGTAAGTTGTTCCAATAATACCAGCAAACAAGTATTTAAAATACTCTTTTTAATCTGTAATAAAGAAAAAAAGTATGTTTTATATGAAAAAAATTGTATTTAATTTAGAGCTGAATTGTTTTTTAAATTTGTGAAAAAGTTTAAATTGTTGCTCGAAAGATAAAGCTGTGCATGATTTATTAATTTCCGTGTATTAAATAAAATATCTACGTTGTAAAAGCTGAGACAGCTCTCGTGCTTAAAGTAAATTATATTATATCTCTTTTATATTAAAAACAAATCAATGGTTTCATTACTGGAAATAAATTATGCATTAAAAAAAAAAAACGTAGAGTAGGTTTGCAGATAATGCTAACATTGTGCAAACAATTGATTAAGAGCGGTGATTCTAATCTGATATAACAACAATAGCTTTTAAAACTACTTTTTTTAGTTGGCTTGAAAGTTTTATATAAATGTAATTTGTGTCAAACATTACTTCTTTTGCTAACTCCCCGTCAGTAGGTAATCGTTAAAGATTAATCGTTAAAGATACATACATTTATTTTTTACATTACTGAGTAAGGGACATAAGCAATGTCCTAAAAAATGAAACATGTCAGATACAAAATTGAGTGTGCATTTAAGCAAAATTAATATGTACATTTGTTTGTATGTATTTATGTAGTTCTTACTTTGATTATAATCTGATAAGGTCCAAAAGTCATGTATATTAAGGTGTCTGTGTATAATAATTGACAACCCATCTGCAGAATTCAAGATGAGGAGCATTTTCGATAATTCAAGATAAATCTATCTTCGATCTGGTTATGAATGAATTCTCTAAAGTCTAAAGAGTAAAAGAGAATTATGTACACTGCAATAACGGCGTCTCATTGTGCATTTTAACATTCAATTCTTTAAATAGGCTTGTGTGATAAAACAGTTTAGTTATTAATAACTACAAGTTGAGTTATAGAAGAAAATATAATTTTGCGTAAGCGATAACACTTTGATGTCTAACATTTCAAAAATACGTAAATAAGTTACTGATAAGCCAATAAAAGCAAACACTAAACAGATGTGTAAGTTTAAAATCCTAAATAATAAATTTGTTCCATGTTAAGCACTGAGTTTGTTATGAATGACGTGGTAAAATGTGATTTTTTCAAACTTTTAGCCTATTAAACCAAAGGTTTCAATCAATGCTGAAGTTTAATTTCAAATTTGATTTACACACATACATATAATATATGAATGTATGTAGATGTGTGTATGTACATATGTAGATGCAGATTTTCTCTAGCTAAATAATTTTATAGTTGATTGCTATTTATAATGCAGTACATCCTAGAATGTAAACATAAAAACTAGTTGGAAAATAAAAAAAATAAGGTAAACATGTACATATATTTACATGTCTAATCTACTGTAAATTTTTGTTTACACTTTGTTTGCATTTTTTGTTTGTTTCAAATGTTATTTACCTTTAGTGAGGTTAGATCTTAAGGGAAAACACCATACTCAGGAATTGTTCATAGTGAATTGTTATGACTCCATCCATGTCTGTGTCATGCTGTCTAAATGCCGTAGTGAGTGTCTAACGAAGAATAATATATTTTAAAAACCCATATTATAATAACAATAAAGAATAAATATATAATTCTAAAAATGATGACGCATACGCATAATTGATTTAAGGGGAATAATTACACAAAACTTTGTTGACATAGGTACTTACATATAATACAATACAGCATTGAATAAAATCATCGAATAATATTGTTCCTCTACCGAATCGATCAAACTTTCTTATGAGCATATCAATTAATCCGTCTGATAGACGATATCCAAATGTGGTAAGCGCTGTTTTTAGTTCCGTTCTATCGATATTTCCCGAATTATCGCGATCAAAGGAACGGAAACAGTTTTGCCAATCTGTTACGTATTTCCACAGAGCACCAAAGTCTTGGAATGATACTGTACCACGGTTTTCTCGGTCGAACATGCCAATCATTAAACGAACTGTTTCAGGATTGAATGGGCTCCAGGTTCCATTTGAGAGGGCAACTTGCAGTTCATCAGCTGATATGTGTCCACTACGGTCTTTGTCTACTCTGAGTTTTTGATTAAATAAAATAAATTAAATGAATATTGTCCTAGCATGCGTAAAATTATAGTATTTACCTCTGGAATACATCCCACAGAAATTGTTGATCGGGCATGGAAGATTGTTGCGCCATTTTGCTTCAAATTACAAAACAAAATAAATATCTAAGACTTTCTAGTTCGTCAGCTTTTCTACTAAATAATTTAACTAAATCAGTAAATGCTTCTAAAAAGATATAGAAGAATAGATGAAGTGGAAAGTGGATGAGTCTTGTGAGTGAAACCAAGCAAATTAATTTCAAATGTCATTTTTGCTGTATTGCAGTATTACCATCATGGGAATATTTATGTTAAAAGTTGACATACTAAGCTAACTTAGGTCGAACGCAAGTCCAGTATATAAAATTAATTTAACTGAAATATTGTACCCGGAATTGGAAAAACTTCTTGCAATTTCAACTTAATAAACCTACTATAGATTAGCCTAGCAGAAACAAACTGTCAAAATTATTATGAGAATATTTTTTCTTCAGTCAAGACACATTTATTTCAATTTAAATTAATGAACAAAGTAAAATAATAAATTTAATAACATACAAATAAAAAAAGCAATTTCCTGCTGTAATATTAAGTAGTAGTTAAATCAAATTTAAAGTAATTTGAATATAAAATTGAATTAAATTAATTACTAATTTTTCCTCCAAACCCAAAACTTCTTTCGAACTTCTAAAAATTAGTTAAATTATTCTTTTATTTTTTTTCTGATATAATTGTAATAAAATTAATGATGCATATTAGTTTCAAATTAAATTAATTTTGAAGAAGACTATATATTCGCTAGATGATTTCATTCTAGAAATTAACTTTTGGCTTCACTTTTCTAGTGATGTATACACAAAAATTGATTGCCAAACGTCAAAAAAATCTAAAATTGGTCTCGGTCCAGTCCATCTCCTTATTGTAGATTGTACATTTTTTTGGCCGGCTTTGCAATTGCAAGCGTAAGTAAAATAGTAAAGGACCATCAAATCTGCAATATGGAAAACGAACAAGACATTATAGAATCACTGATTGCTGTTGGATACCAAGGTAAAAGTTTGCAAAACGATGTTCTTACCGAAGCCATTAAAGTTGGCACGAAATCGGAAGCGTTTCGTGAAGTTATTGGTTGGATTGCCTTTGAACTGCATGTTTTGCGAAAAACCGATGAGAAAGTAGACAAGGATTCTAAGAACTTCAATGAATTTCTCATGGAACTATCGGCGATGTTGAAAGAATTGGGTTGTCCATTTAAAAAATTTGTAACTGGCCCACTATCGAGTCGATTTCAAAATCCGAATGATAGAATACAGCTGCTGGAATATCTAATAACTGAACTAATGACTGCTAAAATGTGTCTAAAACAAAAACCTCAAGAAGATAAGTCGTTTATAATACCCAAATTTGAAACGGACACTGCACGAGCTTTAGAAGTCATAACAAAGGATCTGGGCCTAGAAAAACCACCAGATAACATTGCACCTCGCGCACTTATGGATAAACTTAACTTTAAGCTTGAAGAAGCTAAAAGAAATACAAATAAGTTGCTTTTAAGTGATCCATTACTCAGCTCGGAAAAACAACTAAATGCGGCTCAATGGAAAAAGTTGGAAGACATACAAAAGAGCATCGACGAAGAATACAATCTACGGCGGCAAGTTCTATTGACGCGTCTAGAAGTGACTGTGCAATCGTTTCAATGGTCTGACCGTATGCGTGGAAAAGAAGCCATCATAGCCAAAAATTACCAAAACAAAATGAAGGAACTAGACAATTATCGTTTTGGTGGAATAGAAACGGATATTGTGGCTTTATTAGCTTCTCGAACTGACTTAGCTATAATTGAAAAGACAAGTAGTGCTAATGTACGAAAAAATACAGCTTCCAAGATACAGAAACATGTTATTGGTAACGTTCCCGATCGAGGAGGTAGAGCCAACGAGCATGCTCCTCCGCCACCGGAAATGCCATCATGGCAAACGCAGCGATCGGCTGGCCCAGCTGGTGGCGGCCGCGGAGGACGAGGAGGTGGTTTTAGTGGTGGTCGAGGTGGAGGTGGTAGTGGAGGTAGTGGTGGCGGCGGAGGTGGTAATTGGCAGCAGTACAGCAGTAATAGTAATGTGGGTGGCGGTAATTTTAACCAAGGTGGTGGCAATAACTTCCAATCAAATACAGGAGGAGGAGGGAACTTTGGGCAGCCCAATTCAGGAGGTAATTGGTTAGCTGGAAGTGGCCGCGTTCAAGGATCAGGCTGGCAACCAAGAGACCAATCTAACAACAGTTACAACAATTCTGGGAGAAATAGCTTCCCTAATAATTCTGGTTTCTCTAACGACTCTTTTGGAAATCGAAATCAACAAAACCAATACGGAGGGGGTGGTGGTGGTTCAAATTTCAATAGAGGCAGATCGAACTATAATAGGGGTGGTGGCGGTGGAGGTGGCGGAGGATACAGAAATAACTAGACTGAATCATTTAAAAATGACTTTGCGGGAGATTACAAAGTTAAAATAAATTATTATGCAGTTATTATTATTTGTTCTCAACTTAATTTCTTGCAAATATTATGCAACTTACTCCAGTTAAAATTTGAGTAGTAAATAAAACGAATTGAAACGAATGTTTTTGTATTTTTGTTTTTTTTTTTTGCAAATTCGATTTCCCATAAAAATAATGAATGCAATTGTTTTCTTCTATTCGACATGGCTCTTAAAAAGAATGAAAAAGCTTTTGTGCATTTCAATGCAAAATGAATTGTCTCACGATCGCCTTTAAATTATCGTCATAAATTGCAAATGAACTTTAAATCTTCAGATATATTTTTGTTTTGTCGTATTTTCTAAACATTACAAGAGAAAAAAGGTAAGGCTCTGAATCCATTAAAATAATTGTACATACTTGAGTTTTGTTATTTTTGTTAAGGTTTCCTAAATGAAAGATTATTACCTTTTAATGATTCATTGGAAGAAGTATGTAAGTACTCAAATACGTGATGTTTTATATGTTATCCGATTTCTATTACCATTCCAAGAAATTTAAATATTGGCACAACTTTCAATTTCGTTACTACAAAAAAAAGTGATTTTATCTCATGTTTGTGCATACTTAATAGTTTAAGCAAGACAAAATTCTAATCACGTTGCAAAAATACAAGAATACAATTCAAAAGAGTAACGGTTTTAAAGTACGACCAGTTTAAAGTTGATGGAGATGAGATTGTTAATCACTGATAGTAATGAATTCGAGGAACTGATTAATATGTTATTGTACATTTTGTGCCATTGTTCATGTTTAATTCAGATCATCCTGCTTTAACATTTACTTTATATAGTACTTGGGGTTGTAGCAGTATTAAAGCTTTTAACAACGTCTAGAAATCTTTTATGTACCGTGTTAAGTCCATCTTAGAGGAAGTGTTTTTCCGTCCAACGAAAATATTGGTTATTGAAAAATGAATATTATTAGATTAGAAATCCGAGAAATCTTTATGCGAATATTGCTGTTAATTATCTCAAGTGTTACGTTATTTAATATAAAATTTGTTTCTGGAAAAGGTAATTTATTCAATGTTGTAATAAAAAATAATTCTTTTGATTGTAAACAAAAACGTTAACAGTGGTGTTTTAAAATGTAAATTTATATAAAAATCGTCACATCTGCTGAAAAGTAATAAAACTTTTAAAATATTTGTGTCATTAGAAATAGAAATTTTCAAATGAAACTTGCAAGTTTCGTTTTGGTTTTTACTTTAATCGAAAGTAATATTTGATGTGATGTGACGGGATTCTTCAAATCAATTTTGTTATTATTATATTTAATTCATTTTAGAGACCACATTATATGTAGTTTCCCAATGTAATGTGTATTTTGATTTTCTTTTTTTTGCGCCGCGATATTTCATTCAGACTTTATAATCGTTAATATTTTGTTTGCTGTTCGCACCTTCAAATAAAATAAAGGAAAAAACACGAATCTGTTAATATTTCTACACCTACTTTTCTAATGAATGTTTTTTTTTTATAGAATCTTACATAAGATCAGCCAAATCTATTGACTACTCCAACTTTATCAATTATGAGCTAAATAAATATGATTCTGATTTTGTAAGTCATCCCTGTAAACGTAAATGTCTTCCAGGAGTTCATATGACTTGCTTTTATAAACTAATAGTACACTTTTACGAAACAATGGGTCCCAACTGCAAACGTTGTGTAATAGATAGAAGTTCGTGTTCTCGAGATAATTGTATATTCGCTGATGGAATCAATTCAGCTGTTGTTGCAGTAAATAAAATGCTTCCCGGGCCACCGATTGAAGTTTGTGAAAACGATACAGTGGTTGCTGATGTCGTTAATCAAATGACCGAGGCAACAACGATGCACTGGCATGGTATACACATGAGCGAAACACCCGAAATGGATGGGGCACCATTTATCACACAATATCCAATCAATCCTGGAGAATCTTTTCGATACAAATTTACTGCCGATCGTAGTGGTACCATTTGGTATCACAGTCATAGTCATTGGCAGAGAGGACTGGGAGCTGCCGGAAGCATGGTAATTCGACAGCCAAGGATTTTCGATGTACATGCTGATTTATACGACTACGATTTGACTGAACACACAATAATGATTCAAGACATAGTGTATAACTACGATTTCGATAAACTCTCGAACATTTTGATAAACGGAAAGGGACAAAACCACATTTCCAGCGAAAAAGAATCACCAAGGTATCAGAAATTTGATGTGGTTCGTGGTAATCGTTATCGTTTCCGAGTCATCTTTAACGGTGTTTTCAATTGTCCAATTGAATTTTCCATTGATAATCATCGTTTATTGATTATAAGCACTGATGGCAATGACATTGAACCAGTAGTGGCTACTTCCTTTTTCATGACGTCTGCAGAGAGGTTTGACTTTGTTCTGCATGCCGATCGATACATTCAAAACTACTGGGTCAGAGTAAGGGGTTACACAAACTGCAGTATTGACAATCTCTATCAAGGAGCTATTTTACATTATCAAGGAGCCTATACCCTCAATGATGTTCCTCAAGAGAAGTTGACTTATGATTATAGATTGGCGGGAGTCAAAGTAAACCCAATAGATCAGAATGATATGAGTAGCAAAAGTCTTTCTATAACGGATCTTCGTTCGCTTCGCCCTGTCGAATGGTTCGATTCAACTATATTTGAAACGTATTATTCAAGCTTTGGTACCTATGACCGCAATGGAGATCTCCAAATGCAGATCGATAACATAACATATGAAATGCCAGGCCTATCGCTCTTACAATCCAAAGATCTGTTAGACAATTCCATGTTTTGCAATAAAACAACACTAGCCGAAGCTGGAAGAGATTGCTCCAGAGAGGCATGTCGATGCGTAAATGTACTGGCATTTCCGGCATATTCTCCGATTGAGTTGATTGTTGTTAATTACATGGGTGGTACACACCCTTTTCATATTCACGGATACACTTTCAGAGTCGTTGGACAGGGCATTTTGCAAGAGGAAAACTTATGGAGGGTAAAAGAATAAAAAAAAAAATATATGTAGGTTTTTAAAATTTTACTACAAGAAACATATTTTTATTTGTTAGATTGAAGAAATTGACAGACAAGGACGATTAAATAGAAATAATTTTTTTCCTGTCGAAAAGGATTCCGTACAAATTCCTGGGTTTGGTTATGTTATCATCAGATTTATGAGCAACAATCCAGGATACTGGATGTATCATTGTCATATAGAGAATCATTCAATATTGGGGATGATGGCTGTTCTTCAAATTGGTGAACCACACCAAATGAAAAATAAATTGAAATCAACGTTTAAGTGTTAATGGACTTATGTACATATATTGATACAAATAAATCTAATAAATTTAAGTATTATTTATTTTAAAATTATACATACATATGCACATGCATTACCTAACAATAATCATTTAAATTGGATGAAAAATGGACTATGTATTTAATTCTTATTTCTGATTTAAGGAATGTAAGTAAAAAGGTACAATGCATCATTGAAGAGTATATTTTGTTTTTATTCGCCTTTACTTTTTATATCCAGTATTGTATCCGAATATTTAGAATGTACATTATTATATTAATTAGGAACTACATACATACATGCATAGTATTTACAAAAAACTTACTGTTTTAGAATTCCTTGTTTTAACAAGAAGCCTACTACTAAAAGTTTTCTTAAATGTTTGAATAAAAATAATCGGTTCGTGTGGTTATCTTGTAATTGATTGCTGATTATACCTGTTTGAAAAGTTCACATCCAATATTTTTTACTTTTTGAAAATACAGAACTATTTAAAAAAAAACTACTACAAATAAATACAAATTACATAATGTATGTGCGTATGAATGTAATTCCTTAGACTACTATAGGCCGTCGAACTTTCATACGTTTATTTTATTGTCCTTCATCATAGTAGTATACATGCACCTACTCACCAGAATGTTTTTCCCTTTTTAGCTATTTGTGCATACATACATTGTTTTGTTATTTTTTGTTAATTGTTGCAAAAGTTTTCATAGTATACCCATATAAAGTTAAAGTTTCGGAATTATATACTATCATGAATGTGTTTCAATTTTACAAATTTAATTAATTAATCCATAGAATTGTTTTACATAAAAGACATATGCATTTAACACAATTTATTTATTTTTCAATTAATAAGCGAGAATAAAATTTACCATCTATTTAATTAATGATCAATTATATTATATGAATGTTTTAAATATCAAGACCTTCTTGAGCTGCAAGTATTGCTTTGATCTTCATTAAAAGTTCCTTTTTGATTGCATCCGGAACAATGGAACGAGCACTCGGAGTTACCTCTGCAACTAGCTGCTCGATTTTAATATTTCCACCATTTTCTCTTATTTTATTACGACACATAAGTTTGACCTGATCCTTCCATCCGCATTCAGCAAGACGGTTGCATAGCAAATCCTTAAGTCTATTAAAATAAAAAGAACCCTTTTTTCTATGACAATATTATTAAGTGAAAGATTACTCACTTAGATCGGTCACCACTTAAAATAGTTGCTTGATCGACAGTTTTTGTAAGAGCCATTGAGGACATGTGTAGATATTTTAACTAACACCGTTAATTTAACAAAAACAATTTCCAGTTGAAAATTACTTGAAAACTACAAACGCATCAAATCGAAATCATCAAATTATGAAAATCAAAATATTTACAGACGCTGTCAGTTATCATTCTCAGTTGTCAAATTGTTAAGGTTTCGGATTCGGTTTCGGAGTTCAAATACCGAATGCACTGTATTACCACCATAATACAGAATGTACAGTACGTATTGTAATTATTAAAAAATAGGTAAGCTCGGTTTTTAATGTCACTATAGTAATTTGAAAAAAGTGAACATTTTGATTAGCCGTATTATATTGATTTATATATAAATTTGGTAAAAAATCAACAAACCGTTATTTTTTATATTGAGAAAAACTGTAAAAAAATGTTTGTGGTTCAAAAATACGAAAAATAAAAAACAATAATACTATGCGAAATGAAGTTCTTGACATCTGATAAAATTTAAAAAAAAAAAGTTTTTTTTTTTACTGAAAATAAAAAACTACAGTTTTTTAATAAACATTAGTAAACAATGTTTTTTGTGGGTCCACCCAAGCTCTGTCTATTTTTCAAAACATTTAAAAATTGGTATATTTTTGTGTTTCAAAATTGTCTATCTTTTGAGATTCAAATCATATTCAAATTATAATTATTAATGGGAAATTATTAGAATTATTGATTTATTAAATATTTGTATATAAAGAACGAAATATTGTTAAACATTGCTTGGAATGATAATACAAATATATTGGATCATGGAAGATTAAACTACCCCAAATAAGGACAAAAATGGTCGTAAAAGTGTTGGTATAATGGTTTGGTGAAAGAAAAAAATGATTAAAGATGATTTTTTATAGTTAACCAGAACTAAAAAAAAGAAGCTTTTAAAGTACCTTACTCGCGAAAAAAATCAATTTTTATTATTATCAACAGAACCCCAGAATTAGTTTTCCAAATGCCTAAGAATTGCAAACAATGCGTTTCAATAGAAGCTGTAGTTGGCGACCAAGTACGAATATTTATTTTAAGGTAATTAAATAAAGCCTTAACTATTTATTTTGAAGTTACCTACATTTCTTAATAAGTACTGATATATTAAAATACCTTAAAATACTAACGACTCTTATTATCACCACAGAAGCCTCTACTAACTTAATTGAAGATTTTCTGTACTAGGGTAGGTCAAAATAACTTGCTCATGATTCAATGTCATTTGCAACCGAAACCGAAACGTCTGTACATTTACTTATTGCATTATTAACAAAAATAACATCTGCGCAATGATTAATGGAACTGTTGCTTTTACTATTGCAAGTTATGTAGGTATAAATTAAATACGCATGTTTCGCATCCTCTAGGAGCTACATCTCAAACAAGGAATTTCAAACAAACCATTCCCGGGACACCAAGGAAAATGGCGTGTAGTTAGTTTAAATTCTTTAAGTTATTTTGTGAATTTCCTTTTTTAATTAACTGAGGTTTCTCAACTAATTCAAATTTTATTTTAAAAGTGATAAATAAGTAGCGATAAGAAACGTCTAAGGCTTTTTGAAGTCGTTTTACAACGAGTATGCACAAAAATTGTTTAATGATGCACTGAAATAGCATTTTCTACTTTGTGGGTTCCTTAAACCCATGCTGCAAAAATAGTACATACATTGATAAGAGAATATTGATTTTTGAAAAATGTCTGATGTAATACCAGAGAAAGGAGTCTGCAGAATTGTCATTGAGAGCATTGATAAGGACGATGATTATTGCTCGGATATCGATGCTGAAAGCGAAATAGATCCAAATGAAACCAGCAATATTTGGGAGGAAGACAATTTTCCACTCGAATATAAAAATGACAATGTTTGTTGCTCAAAAGAATATGACAAGAGAAAAAACAGGATGGTGAAAAGTAATGCGTGCAGGTAAGAAGTGCCTTGGCTTTTGTATTTACATCCGTATGATATCGCAAACGACCTTGAACAGAGTGCAATTTGATTAAAACTGTGTTTGTTTATTGATGTACTTACAAACTATGATGTGGTATCATAATACGTATGTTTTCTTTTTATAAAGTATTATAGTGCATTAGACGTTATTCGTTCGAATTAACAGTATCTTTTAAAACCAAATGCAATGGCTCAAAATTTGAATCAATTAAAATGATTTCAGAGCATATTTAATATCGTTCTCAGTTTAGAAAAGGATTTTATGAACATAATAATTTTATCAAATTCATTTTATGCGTACAAATAAAACATCACTAAAATAAAAGTGCGTAAAAAAACTCTACACATTTACATAAATGTATAAAAAATTACAAATTTGTTCCTAAAAACTTAATCCAAAAATTAACATTCTCAGCTTAAAAACCCCATTGCCATCTTTTTCAAAATGTCATCGAAAGCGCATGATTTTCAGTTACACAAAATGAGTTTGAACTTAGTTTACATACGAGTATGGAACGATATTTTCTCCTTAGTTCATGATGCGGATGATTTCCTTTAGTAATTTTTTAAAAATATAATCATATGTATATTTTATTTCAAAAGCTGAAAAAGGCATTTGAGTCTTTTAGGGCTTTCAAAAGAGTTTTCAAAGCAAATATATTTTTCTCTTATAAATGAGGAACACTAGCATAGCAGTTTATTCCTTTTATCTCATTGTTAACTTAAAGTTTTATTTTGCGATAATAGATATATGTATGTACGTAGTATCAGCATAATATCTAAAATATTAAATTAAAAAAAATTGTAAATTTTTTAAGCTCTGACAGTGATTATGATGAAGATGTTATGGAAAGAAACAAACCTTCAGCACTTGAACATTATAAGGGTAGAGAAGAAAGGCCACTTCTTCAAACTGTTCCCGACTTATCGAACATGGTTGACGAAAATTTACTCGAAAATGATAGCATAGTTGACGAAAATTTACTTGAAAATGATAACAACACAATTCGAAAAAGCTTCACAATTGAGCATCAAAGTAATTCTTTTGAAGAAATTGATTTAACAGTTCCTGAGATTCATTCTAATAGTATTGTCAATTCAAAATCGTACATGGAAATGACAGATGCCGTCCGGAGGCTAACAGAAGTTCTAGCTTTGCCTATAAATCAAAGAGAAACAAAAGAAAATAATGTAACAATGTTACAAAAATCCGAATTTTTTGAAAGGGAGAATACGGATGGTGGAATATTAACCGAAGAAACGACTACTTGCTCTTCGACAATTGTGTGTTTTAACTCTCACAATATAAATCATCATCTAGAAAATTATCCGAGTCCAGTGCTTAGAGAAACCTTTCAACCTAAAGCAACATATGAAACTTACAACACAAATCTAGATAAAAGTTTACACATTTCTAGGGCTTCACAAGGAGATTCAAATAAAGAAGTTGAATTCACCAATGATATACTAGATTTTAATATGGCAGTAGAAGCATTAAACTTGCTTAAAAGTAAAGGAAGAAACGTTCCTAATTCAATAGCAGACCATAACGATACTTTACAAATAATCGGAGAAACTCCTTGTTATACATCAGACACAGTAAAAACAGCCAACGAACCCTCACTGCCAGTTCCAACTAATGGAACCTATTCAGCTAATGAGCCTTTCTCTTTGTAAGAATTTTTATTCAAGTTTACTAATTTCATAATAATTCCAATAATTCCTGTGTATTCATTTTTACTTCCAGTTGTTCTAGTATAGAAAAGATTAGTTCTGAACTTCTTTTTGACTCAACTCTGGAAATAACAGACTGCACTACAGGAGCTACAATTCCATTTGAATCGTTTTATAAATGTAATAATGATTTGTTAACGGCCGATGAAAACGATTCAAGGTAAAATTTTATTAATTTTTAAATATAACTTCATTTATTTTATGTACATTATGTATGTATGTATGTATGTAAGTAACATTTTTTTTTTTTATTAATATTGATTCTTTGCAGCAATGAAACGCAGACAGAAAATGGAATCATTCCAACTAAATTAACACAACTGTCGGACATTGTTACAAGTGTCAAAATTCCTCTGTCAATTGCATGTGACCATGATAAGCAATCACAAAATAAAGAAATGAGTTATAGGTAAAGTGATGTGAATTTTCGATATTAAGAAAATTTCATAGAAATTTTAATAAAAAAAAGTACAAATACGCCATAGTGTACGCGTTTAAAATTAAATTTATATTGATATCAATGATATCGAAAAAAGACAGCCTGACAGAAAATAAGTCTAAACGACGACCTCCCAAATTGAATACATTTCAATTTTTTTAATTTTTCGACCGACGCTTCTTTTACTTTTATAAAAAAAAACTGCGGTCAAAGTATAAAAAATGCTGACAGTAGGTATAGAAAAGTTCGTTTAAGTAAACAGTTGTGGAGTCAAGTTAGATATAAAAGCAAGTTAAAACAAAAAAAAAAAACTTTCTTACAAAGCAAAACCTTCAAACTTTCTTTTGCTCCGTATCTTTTTTTTACTCAATTTTGTGTACCCCATCATCAATATTTCTTAGTGCCCAATTATGTTGTATGTAATTTGTTGTTAAACTAATGTTTTGCTCATTACTTTGATATGAATTATTGAAAAATATTTTGAATTTTTTTTAATTCCTTCTAGGTATTCTGCATATCAAGTGGAACCTGGAAAACCCAATTCAAATATTCTTGCGGATAACTCACTAACAATTTCAACTGTGGCTTCAGCAGTACTGCCTGAAACTGAAACCAAAGTACGAAAAGAACATGAATTTAAACCAAAAAGGTATGAAAACAAAAATATTTAACTTATTTCAATAAAAGCTAAGCTGTTAATTGATTTGTTTTTTTATTTTCTTATTTAGCAGCTCAAATTATAAACGGAAAAGTAAAATAGAAATAAAAGAAGAAGTTGAATCCAATTTACAGTACAAACAACAATCTTCAATTACCTCAAGTATAAAAGCTGAAGAATATAAAAATGATCACAACATATCAGCACCAAAAATTCTAACAAAAAAATTATGTGTTGAACCTAAGAAAAAAGAATTCAATGAAGAACTAGAAGAATTAAAACAAATGTTAGAAAAAAGACGGACGACCGAACCGTCGAAAACACCAGACTTTTCTATTGAACATTCTGTTCAGCATTCATCATCTATAACACAAAATAATGGAAGTTTAGTGAATGAAAATTTTTGGATTTCCGAAAATTATTCAAAACCCCTGTATGAAAATAAACAATGCGCCGAAAGCAGCAAAATTAAGAATCAAATACCAAATGATTTCTTTTCAAGCCCACCGAAGCGTATAGAGATACTGAATCAAACTCTCCTAAGACCAGCTAATGAAAACGAGAATAGAAATTCAGATAATCCTAAATTATTAAGCCAAGAAAAACAAGTAGCAGAAACGTTACAGACACTTGCAATTATCGACAAAATCAGAACACCACTTGATGCATTTAGTTTAATTATTACCGACGGTATATTTAGAAAAATAGTCAAATATACCAACGAAAAGCTAATAGGAACATCAACAAAGCCTGCAATCCTGGGTAAGAAGAAATCTACTAACGAAACAGAACTTAAATCGTTTATAGGTCTACTCTTGATATCGGCGGCGCTTAGGCACAATAATGTTAGAATTGCAGACTTGTGGTCGGAATGTTTTGGCCCTAGTATCTATAGGACTACTTTAAAAGAAGGGAGATTTAATATTTTAGTACAGAAGGTGTGTTTTGGGGACGACACACCATCAACAGGTACAATAGCCAAAAGCGAAGTGTATCAGATTGGAGATCTGTTGGAGGAATACCATCAGAATTGCAAGAAGTATCCACTGACCATGATTGAAACTAGATCCAATAGCACCTTAAAAGAAGAACAAATTAAGCAACATTTTACGTCAGTTCGAAAAACAAAAAACTTTCACTTAAGCATCTTGTTTAGCATGCTTGATACTGCTATCATCAGAGGGACAGCTATTTATAGAAATAAATACCCCAAGTCGGGAATGCGTTTAAGAACGTTTTTCAAAGATGTTGGCATGGCTCTAGTGAAGCCTCAGTTGGAAGAAAAATTGATTATTCCAACAAATACTATTCGTATGAAGGAACTTATAAAAGACATTTTAAACATTAAACCGAAAACATGCAACGATTATTATTTTATTTCTGTGACTGATCCACTATTGAAAAAAGTAAAGCGTTGCCAGCTATGTTCATGGAATAAGGACAGAAAGACAAGGCACCATTGCATTTATTGCAAAAGAAGCATGTGCAGAGAACATCGTGCTCGTTTATGTACCGAGTGCATTAATATTTCTTAATTGTATCTTCCTTCCATATGACTTCCTTAAATGATTATTATAATTGTGCAAAAACTGTGTTGTGATTAATGTTAAGTGTAGTGTAAAATAAAAATAATAAAATGTAAAATACGAGTACCTACTATGTATGTTTGTATGTATGTGCGTGACCTAGGCATATGTCAAAGGTTGAGTAGGTAGAGTGAGGCTTTTTATCCTCCATGATCTGAACTATGCTCTTTAAATATATATTTTTTACCGCAAATGCGGTAGTTTTCTTATCTCTTTTTTCGTTTAATATTATGTCATCTTTGAGTCTTGTATTAATAAAAATAATTATTGAAGACATTGAAGTATGTATGTACAATTGTGTTTTCGAATCCACTAATTGAGGTCTGTACTTTTTTTCACTCGTAATACGACAACTTGGAAGTTGTGACTTGTGACTCTGATATGGCACCTATTTCTGAGAAGGATTTAGAAAATTCTAAATCCTTGGTTAGACATTTAAAAATTTCGTGGGCGAAAATATAAAAGTGGTTATTATTTCAAAACAAAGCAATAACGAGAAAATGTATTATTATTTAAGTTCTTAGACTTATAATTACTGTAGAAATATAGAAACCTATGGTTCCCTTCTATGATGGTGAATTTACTACACAGTATATATAATTGAGTGCTTGTTAACATTTCAAAAGCGTTACTATTATAGGATGCGCAAGCAAAATGTATAAATGTTTTAAAAAAATATTTTACAGCCATACCAGTGGTCATTGGTCTAACTTTTTTTCTCCATGAATTATGTTACTTGTTACCTTGTTGTTTCTATAACATGACAGCTTTGTATACAAAGGTACCTCTTTGTTATTTTTAGTTGGTTGTCAAACTACATTACCATTTGTTTAACTATCTACCTGTCATAATGAAAACTATATCAGAATCTACTGAAATAAACCAAATATTTTACTTCATATGGTTTTATAGTTTTGATTTTTTTTTTTATTCATATTTATTTTACTTAAATCTTACTTAAAACTAAAAAGAAATCAGATAAATAAATCTAAAGTAAAACTTAAATAATACTATGCAAAACTAACTTAAAACAAATTAAAACTACTTGTTTATTTACAACTACTTAAAAACTACTTACAAACCTATCTACGGTTCTGCGGCTGACGTGGTAGATTAGCGGTACTGCCTCTCTATTCTGAATCAGTCCTCGACTATCTAAATAGAGGAAATCATCGGGCGGAATAAATCCACTTAAACGCACATTATCGTAGTACTGATTTTTTGGGTAATAGGCCCCGAAAATTAAACTGTTACTCAAGGACATCGCTCTAGCAATGTGACCCCGAATCAGCTTTATGAGTAAGTTATCTATTCTGTTTATGTTGGCTCCATTCTATAGAACCTGGTTGGAATAGTATTGTTTGTACTTAGGACTCTGGTGTTCTGTGCAATCCAAGGCAACATCTAAGCTCTAAGGCATTGCCTCTCAAACACCCGAATCTTTTCCATTTGACATGGGGCAACGTTGAACTATACCGGACAACCATAGGCAATCATTGGCAGAATAAGGGCGAGTAAGGGAAAGTTTTGAATTGATTTCGGCTAATGGCATCTTTTATCATATCGCAGCGAAATACTGATTAACAAGACCAATATTTATGTAGATTAAACTGGGTTACTGTACGACTATGTATTCCCAAAAAGAACAAAGAATTTGCCTTTATTTCGAAATTTCAATGCGGTGGCTTTTAAATCACTTTGGCTAGTTAATTATTTTTTATGTTGAGGTAACATTTTGGGATGTTAATGCTCTGCGCTGGCAATGTATATAGTATTTTCCTGGCGGCTTTTTAGCACTTGCATTATCAAATGTGCATTTTTATCCATTTCACCTGCTAATTTATTTGTAAAAATACATATTTCCGTCTTCGAAAAAGTCACACATTATTATCGATTTTTTCGTTATCAACACAGCACCATTTTAGGTGGCAAAATTATAGCTTTGATTTCAACTATATCATCTAAATTTAAATTGATTTCGTCTTTTTCGTCTGGACTTGGATTCATCAACGACTCTTCAAGTACTTTGGCAATTAAAAATATAATATTATTTATTTTGTCCCTTAAAAGGAACCTCAAAATTCCCAAAACATCGGTTTTTGAAGGTGCTCAAGAAACTATAAAATTAATTTTTCAATTCAATTAACTTTCGAAATCATTTTTTAGTTATGATTATGAATATCCATCATATACAAAGCCACGTTACTTTAAAAACATTCGACATGTCTTTTAAGTTTTTACAGAAGTAAATTCATATAATAGAATGTCTTAGATTCTAATTACACAATTAAAAAAACATGTAAATTTTGAAATTAGAAATTATGTAGATCTCCGATGGTTTTTTTTTTATTTTAAGAATTACATGCATTATATATCGTCGGTGAAACCAGAAAAGTGTGTAACTCCAAATTTTCTGAAAATGAGATTTGAATGCCATCTGTTAGCCAAACCCGATATCTACTGTTCCTCAAACTGGGAATCTATTAATAGTATTTACTGTACAGTACATATTTAAAAATGAGTTTTATTAACAAAAGAACAGATTTTGAAGTGATTATTATAAATTGTTGTTAGCAATGCTTAACATCTTACATCTTGTTCCATTTGTTAGGCTGTATTAGTGTATTTGTTGTTTTACAAACTCATACGTCGCTGGAAACAGCACAATGGCGCGTAGGAGTAGTTGAAGCCCTATGTCCCGCTAGGGAATACCAACTGCCTCTTCGTAGGTCTGAGGACCTACGTAAGTAGGTAAGTAAGTACTCCCCTTCAAGGTAACTTTTATAGAATGTTGACAGGAAAGTAAGTCAAGAAAAAATTCACTCATTTTTAAGTGAACTGTATCAAAGAAGAGGAAAAAGAATAACATATGTATGTATATTAGTGTACAGTTTTTATATTGTTTAAGATTTTTGTAAAAAATAATATTAATGATTCCGAAGGATTTTTGCAGTAAAGTTCCGAGTAAGAATTTGTTGTACTCTGAGAACTGATTTAATTGAAAAGAATTGTTTCTGAGACGACACGCCCGCGCCCGCGGAAAAGTGTTCATGGAAAGTTGTAAAATATGATTAATTTTTGATGGAAAATTACGCAGTTGCCATATTAATTTTGTATAAGTCAACGGTAATTTATTATCAGTTGCTAGAATTGTTATACAAACTTAAGATGAATTTTGTTAAATATCGTAGCACATTCTAACAAAACGTTAACGAAAAATAAGAAATGTAAAATAGATTTATGACTCATTCAAGAAAAATGGTATTGCAAAGCTAATGAATTTTTTTTAAGGATCTGGACAGACAAAATTGTCTTTTTTATGGAACTAGTTTAGATGAAATCTAACAAAATATTAGATTTATGTTTATTTTTATTACATGTACCTTTAGTACGTTTCAAGGTCATCCAGAAACTTATTCCAATTAGCTCTTGGAAATGTAATTAAAAGAATTTGGGAAAACACTAAAAATCATCGTTTTCGTTCCAAAGATAAAAATCACTTAGTGGAGAAATTAACAAGTTTCTCTATTTATTCCGATTGCGAGCCGACGCCATCCAGTTCCGCACCCCAAGACTTCGGGCGTCCTGGTCTACGCCATTTCTCCACCATAAAATGTTCAACAAAGAACTTTTCGAGCTGGTTCCTCTCTGCTCATGTGAGCTACTAGGTGACCAGCCCACCGGAGTCTACGGAGCTTAATTTGTTCACGATATCTGCTTCGAGGTAGAATTTTGGACTTAAATTACTTTTTATAATAATTTATTAATGCAAAAGTGGTCAAACTTATTTAATACTAGCGGCTCGTATCGACTTCGCACTGGATAGATAGATAATTATGTAATAGAAAATCACAACACATCTGTTTATTTCATCCCAGTCCGTTCAACCATTCTGGCGAGATTGATTCGTTAAAAAATTATATTTTGTTTTGTTTACTTCTGCCGTTGCCTTGAATATTGATTCCAAATTTCATAGAATATCTTTTTAAAGCGCATTCTAAAATGATTGTACAAATTAAAAGAAATATATATATATATAAAAAGTAGCCTATGAGTTATTCTAGACTACAATCTATTTCTATGCCAAATTTCATCCTGGTCCGTTCAGCCGTTCTGGTGCCATTTAGCAACAAACATCCATACATCCAAACTTTCTCATTTATAATTTAGTAGAATGATAAATGTATTTGCATACATACATAAGTACCTACTCTCTTAATAAGCCTGTATTCGAGTTTTAAAATTCGAGAAGAAAACAAGCAATCAAAATATAATGTGACTATAGAGTTTTAAGATTAATCTTAATTTAGAACCTAATAATTTACAACTATACACAGCAACATTTCCTTTTTAAAAAAAAAAACCAAACAACCAAGCCTCTAACATTTTCCTAATTTTGACATTGAATTAAATTATTTATGATAATATTACTTGGTTCTAAAGAATAACACATGTATAATTCCATATGCTTAGAGCTTGAAAAATATAATGTAGCGACATAAAGGAGCTTACGACCTTTTTTCACAAATTGTTAACTTAGCTTAAACGAAAATATTTCCTTTGCTGATAAATCGTCGAAAAATACAAAATGTACACATAATATGAATGTATGTATGTACATATGTTGTCAAAATATTTCTGTTTCTTTTAGAAGATTTATATATTTATAATGTCCATTGTCCAGGACCTATGTAGGTATACCTAGTTTGTATATTGAAAGGTTTACATGCATCAGAATTTTTTGTTTTTGAACTTAATGCATATTAAATTAACACACATACAAATTAATAAAAATAATTTTCTGTCACAAGATCTAACTGATGCCTTAATAATCATTAAATACATACATACATAGATATAACTTAAATAATCCAGTCATAAATTAATTTGTGACTAAATTTAACAAATGTAAAAATTCGCTCACTTAACAAAAATACACGTACAAACAAACATAATGTATGTAGGTACATATTATAACATAGTTTGTATCAAAAAAAAAATGCCTTTAAGGGTGTATAATAGTGGGTTGTGATTGCGATTTTTCAAGCCTACATAACATTTTATTATTAGTCATCACTATGACTGCATGGAATAAAACGCCCCTTATTTGGTCATGAAAACATGTACAAAACAACCACGATCGATAATTCTGCCGCATATGGAGGTATTATAGACTTTCTTTAACATGCGACATAAATTGACCTGCGTATTGCATTTTGCAGTTGTTATGTTGAAAGAATTTGTATTTATTTTACCAAACCAGACAGTAGTTTGAAGCAACGAACCAGGTGAATGTATTTTACATTTTTAATAAGATGATATACACATGTATTTACATAGACATATGTATGTATTTAATGTTAACCAACTTATTTAACACACCTGTTAAAAGAACACACTTAAAAATAGTTAAAATATGCCTTTAAGAGACGAGACTGTAATTTTATTGAAATTTGTATTTTTAAGAATTGAAATATATTTTTTAGATTACAAAATCCCTTAAATAGTAAATTTGCAGACCATTTGAAATAACACATGGTTTAATGTAGCCATGTTGATATTTAAATATTTGTTGTTTTCGGGCCTCGCTATACCTATCATGTATGTACATAAATAGGTATGATGTTATGAATAACCAGTGTAGTAGGTATGTATATATAATGCGTTGGCTGACTTCTGCTACACTAATCACACGTCATCATTGAATATGCATAGTTAAGTCACTTTGGAGAGTCATTTCTTTTATAAATGAAATTAAAATAAAATTTTCTTACTTAATAAGGAGAATGCACATGTGGTTTGCATATGCTAAATGCCTATCTTAGACAATGTAGAAACAACAAAAGAAAAGAACACCTGGTCAATTGAAAGCGCAGTTAGGTAGGAATATTGTTTATTATATAATTATAAGCTTCTACTACTATGTACATACATCCTACATAGGTACATACCAAGAAAAGATTTTTTTTTTAAATTTCATTTGCGGAAACTGCTAGTATTCTTTTATTAATTTACAAATTTTATTCTAATACATACTAGGCCTTTATAATCTTCTTTAAGATAGGTGTCACACATTATGCTTTTCATACCACCCGTGAAACTAACACATCCCCATGCCCACTGGTGCATAGCTTACCACAAGTGACGATTTTCCGTTCATCGAACCCATAGAAAGTTCTAAAATTAACTAGTTCAGTGCACTCGTGAATGCGGTGCTGCGGCAAAATTAGAAAGCGTCGAAGCATTTCCCCTATGAAAAACAAGAACACAAACTGACGTTATAAATAAATGTTAGGTATCTGAAAAAAAAATTATGCTCCAAATTTCCATAGCAATTGCGTGATCCCTATCCCGAACAACTACAATCAGCAAATAAAATCAATCCAAAAGCCATTTGTTCTTTTATTTATCTTTTTAAGTTGCTTATAAATTAATGGCACTTCCATTTTCCTTCCTAATCAAAAACATGTTACCGTACATGAACCTTCTTGCCCACTTGTAAACAAGAAAGAACCTTAAAATGTACTTTGTCTAAAATAAGCTGCCATTTCTGTAACGTTCATCGATAAACCACCAAGGAAAATGAGGTTTCTTTGCTAGGCATGCAAGTTCTAAACTAGCCAAACAAAAGCAAGTCTTTTGACCTCCAAGGATAAGATATTCCTAAAACTCAAGCATTGTTCAAATTATATCCTACAAGTTAATTTTTTGAATAAAAAGACAAAATATTTTATCTTGAAATCATTTGATGTTTTATTTCAATTTCAATCTCATGTCTTGATTCGAAAAAAGACTCTTGGGTGTCTTCTTCTTTATGAATGAAATAACTTAATATTCCTCAGCACCCTCGCCTTCGCCATCTCCAGAGTCCATACCGACTTCCTCGTAATCCTTTTCAAGAGCAGCCAAATCCTCACGGGCTTCGGAGAATTCACCTTCTTCCATACCTTCACCGACGTACCAGTGGACGAAAGCACGCTTAGCGTACATCAAGTCGAACTTGTGATCGAGACGAGCCCATGCCTCAGCGATGGCTGTGGTGTTGGACAACATGCATACAGCGCGTTGAACCTTGGCCAAATCTCCGCCTGGAACAACAGTTGGGGGCTGGTAGTTGATACCGACCTTGAAACCGGTTGGACACCAGTCGACGAATTGGATGGTACGCTTAGTCTTGATGGTAGCAATAGCAGCGTTTACATCCTTGGGGACAACATCTCCACGGTACAACATGCAACAGGCCATGTACTTGCCATGGCGAGGATCGCACTTCACCATCTGGTTGGCTGGCTCGAAACAGGCGTTGGTGATTTCAGCAACAGACAATTGCTCGTGGTAAGCCTTCTCGGCAGAGATGACTGGAGCGTAGGTAACCAGAGGGAAGTGGATACGTGGGTAGGGCACCAAGTTAGTTTGGAATTCAGTCAAGTCGACGTTCAAGGCACCATCGAAACGCAACGAGGCGGTGATGGATGACACAATCTGGCCGATCAGACGATTCAGGTTGGTGTAGGTTGGGCGCTCAATGTCCAAATTCCTGCGGCAGATATCATAGATGGCTTCATTGTCGACCATGAAAGCGCAGTCGGAATGTTCCAAAGTGGTATGGGTAGTCAAAATTGAGTTGTAGGGTTCAACAACAGCTGTCGATACTTGTGGGGCTGGGTAGATGGCGAATTCCAACTTAGACTTCTTTCCGTAATCAACAGACAGACGTTCCATCAACAGTGAGGTGAATCCAGATCCAGTACCACCACCGAAGGAGTGGAAGATCAAGAAACCTTGGAGTCCGGTACATTGGTCAGCCAATTTACGGATCCTGTCCAAAACCAAGTCGACGATTTCCTTTCCAATTGTGTAGTGACCACGGGCGTAGTTGTTGGCGGCATCTTCCTTACCAGTAATCAATTGTTCGGGATGGAACAACTGACGGTAGGTTCCAGTACGGACTTCATCGACTACAGTGGGTTCCAAATCGACGAACACAGCACGGGGTACATGCTTGCCAGCGCCAGTTTCGCTGAAGAAAGTGTTGAACGAATCATCACCTCCTCCGACGGTCTTGTCTGATGGCATTTGACCGTCAGGTTGGATTCCATGTTCCAAACAGTACAACTCCCAGCAGGCGTTACCGATTTGGACACCAGCTTGACCAACATGGATAGAGATACATTCACGCTGTGAAAAAGAAAAAAAAAAATCATCAATTTATGACGCCATAGTAAATGCGAACAGGAAATAGATCAGGCGTGATGTCATCAAGATTCAAGAATGAAAAGTAAAAATGGGTGCGGCGTGTGCGGCAGAAAAATGGCTGCCTCTCCATCTGCCGGTATTTAACAATTTTTTCATGGAAATTTTGACAAATTATAAGAAAATAATAATTACTTTATGAAAATTGTCCAGATTAGTACAATTGAATTTTCATTTAGTTAAATTTTCAGAGTAAGGACTAGATACTTTTTTATGAAAATTATGAACATGAAGTAATGACGCAAGTATAAGAATAGTATGTATATTATTAAGTAAACCAAATGGTTTAAATTTTAAAACAATAAATCAAGTGATTAATTGAAAATGACTAATATTTTCCGAAAAATTCAAGTTATAGAAAAAATCAATAGAAAGCCGACGATAGCGTCATCATTGAAACACGTCGCCATTTTTTGTTTCACGACAATTTTTTCTTGAAGTATTCATGAATTAACCGCGGTAAGCAGGATTTGTATGTGATTTGATAAATTATTTAATTACATATTTTAATATAACTTACCATTTTGATTGAAGGTTTTTAAGATTTTTTCACAAATATAAATTAGAAAGAATTTAATCTAAGTTTTCACAGTCCAAGCAGCCAGCTATGAAGCTTCCCAAACTGATTTCGAATGATTTGAAAATTTTCTTTCGCTTCTATTTATACCATTTAGAAATTGGCAACGACGCCTACTTTTCTTCAATTTGATTGGTTGAAAAATGGAAAATCGATTTTAAGGTCAAGACACAATAATTTTAGTTGTTAATAATCTATTACATCAATATAAAAGACTTGGGCTACGGCTACATTGTCAAAATAAGACCGAGCCTGCATTGAAAGATTTGAATTAGTTTATTACCATAACTACACACATAAAAGTCCACAAACATTAATCTTTTCAAAATCCTCATTCTCATGTCTCATAAGTGGAAGAATGTATGTATATATGATAAATTATAGTGAAAGCTTATTTTAACCCAAAAACAAATAAATTTAATGATTAAGAGTGACAATCCTAATAAAAACTCAGTTTGTTCCTGTTGCAGAATCATTTGTTTTTCACGGGTCATGAATTAAAATTCACCATTTTCATTGATTTTAACTTAGATTTACTTACTTCGGTGACTGAGGCTCAATCGATGTTTCAGTATGAAAATTGACTTTTATCACATAAACTAACCTTTAACCACAAAAAAAAAACGAATTGAATCAACCAAAGTTAGCGATATAAAATGAATTATATGAGTTAGATATTGAAACAGCAACTGAAAAAACGATTCAGGTGGACTTGTGTTGTTGTAAGACCGATCGTGATTTATAATTTAACTTTATGGTGGATTAACGTGTATCTGAACTTAACGAGAAGAAGGGAATAAACAAAACATTTTACAAAAATTCACATTTCAGAAAAAATAAAAACTAATTTTAAAGGAAAAAAATATGATTCAAAGCTGTCATTATATAAATCCACCATTAAATTGCTTATTGTGGATTTCAAGGCTGAGCAGCATTAGTTTATGGTGAATTTTGCTTGGCACTGCTTATGTGGTAAAATTGTGTTTATAGTCAAAAGTATTTCCCACGCAAATAAAAGTTTTTTTTTCAAATTTAAATTAAAATATATATATATTAACATGAAAATAATAACGTGTTATAATTTTTTGGTAAACTGAGATCTATGTATGTTTTCAATGGAAGCTATAATCATAGATTAAAACATCAGTTTTTGATGTCAATGAATCATATTTTTATTGCGAAAGATTTAAAATAATTAATAATAAATACTTTCCGATTACAAAAAAGAACTTTTGTAAAGATCAATTGAGATACCGTGTTATTTTGTCATTCGAAGCGAAACGGCTGCACGAGAAATTTCATGGGTAGTCGAAATTGATTGAATTTTCTCCAATTCGGAAACCAAACAGCTGGATATCAAAAATTAAAAAATATTCAACTATATCAAACAATTAAAAAAGAAAGTATCTTAACATCATGTGTTTTCTACTTGACTTATATTGTTCGTAATTGTATGTAATAATAACATCTTCTAATAAAACTTGTCTATCATTGAAATGTTGTATAATTTTAGAAAAAATAGACTTATAAAACTAGTTCATTAATAGAACTCTTAAAACATACAACTGCACAACTTGAGACACCAACCTTATTTTGAAATTCAAACTGCCTTATCGATATAATGAAAGAAAAATGGCACATCTAGAGTCTTTGTTAGAATATATCACCTGTCTGTCACATTTTTGTTTACAAGAGAAAAAAAAACTTAACCAGAGGCAGAAGCAATTTATTTTATTTTTAATAAAATTAAAAATGGATTGGATTGTTGGAAACGAGTGGAAAGATTTAAATAAAGGACTATCGAAAAGAGTTCTTACACTAACATTTGAAAAAGTACAAAAACCCACCATATTATCAATATGCCGGGTACAAATAGAAAAAATTGGTAATCTCCAAGACCGTCCAAGTTTCTACTTACGCCGAGAAAATGAATTTGATCTCCAAATGGGATCGGCAGTTACACCGATTGATTGTTATATTGAAATCTTGGTGCAAAACATGTTAATTGGGGAGACAAGCCATTGCCAGATAAAAACCAAATCGGGCGAATCAATCGACTTCGATGTCACACTCAGTGCAATTTCAACCATTAAGTATCTATTCCAGCTTGATGTAAAGGAAATCTATGACTTAGCCCAAAAATATCGTTCTAATGGAGTGGAAATGTTCAAAACATACCCAAAATTTGCTCATGAATACTTTAGCCGAGCTGCAAAAATCTTAATATCATTCAAGCCATTCGATGTGCTTACAAAAGAGGCAAATGGTATTGACGGAACTGATTTGGAAGCACTCTTACAAATCTTACAAACAAATATAGCTGCATGCTTGTTACAGGAACAACGCTATGAAGATGTCTTATATTTGACTGAGTTTACTAATTCCATTTCCACAGATGAGGCTAAAAATATCGAAAAGGCCGTGTACCGCCGAGCTGTTGCTTTCTATAACTTGAAAGCTTACCACCAAGTTATTGAAGCTTTAGAGAAGGTCCATAATTTTCGAGATAAAAAGGAATTTTTAGCTTTATATAATCGTACTAAACAAAATTGGAAAAAAGACGAGGATCACTACAAAAGCATAGTTCAGCGAATGTTTAACTAAGTTAAGTTATGTATCTTTTAATTAAATGTAAATAAAAATAATTGTTCCAATCAAATGATTTTATTTATTTGGGCGACTAAATTTGATAATACCAATGCTTTACCCTTTCTTTTCCTAACCAATGACTACGAAGATTTAGATTATACAAAAATTTATCTAGGTAAAAACATGAAAGTTGTACGGGAAGATTTGTTATGGTTTTAGCTTTTTGCAATCAAATAGAAAGGAGAATAATCCTTTACGTATTGAAAATTGTAATCCAGAATTAGATTTGATAAATGGTATAATAGTAACATCGACGGCTTAGAGAGTAAACCTGCAACTCCACTTTTAGACTAATTTGAGTTCGGTATGCAGTTTGAAAGGTTTAAGCAGTACGCATCGTCTGACATCAAAATTTTCGTTAAATTCCACTTTTTGAAGTTATAAATTAAATAAATATAATATATAAATATCGAACGAAATTTATTTGGAGTAGATATCTCTATTCGTTCTCTAGAAGCCGTTGACGATAAAGAGTATCTCTAACGTACAAACGTACGTTACCTGATGACTACCGCGAGTATTATGACAATCTCCAACTTTTCCTTTGCGTTCCTTTTAGGTTAAAACTCTAAGCCGAATATAAGTACATACATATATATGTATGTATATTATGTAATAAAGGCATTATAAAACTAAACTTATTAAATTATCATGATGTGTATACTCTTTAATACTAAATTATGATTTAAATTATTATGAATATCGATCCATTATCTGGGTTACGAACTACCTTTGTACATTCAGTTCATGATCCAGTTTCTAAAATAATATACCTAATGCATATTGCAAAACAGTTCTACATACTTTTAAAATATAACCAATTGATAATCTCATCAAAGTTCTATTATTTAGGATGTGTACAGTACATTCCCCTTCAAAACAAGATATCGATCTAACACTTAACACTCCAAAAATGTATTTTTATAAGGCACACGCACTACATAAAATTGTGGGTATGAATACAGATTTGTATTTATTTCTTTAAAACTATTTTTGATGAATTCACCAACTTCGGGAAGATATACATATGTACATGTGCGTAAAACATAAAAATAATAATAGCAATAATACAATTTAATAATATGCATAATATTAAACACACAATTTTTAATTTTCTTCATTAGATTAAATAAAAAAAACTTAAAATTCAAATGATGCGAAATTGTGCTTTATTCACAACCGGTAGCAAATAAGAAAAGAAAACTGAAAGATATGTAAAAATTTGTAACTTAAAATGTATGTACATAATTTTGAAAATAAACAATTATGTACCTCTAGACCAAGAGACCCCCTTGTCCCCTCATCCAGTCGCCACCAAAATGTACCCAAGTAGTTAACATCTACTAAGGTTAATTAAAACGAAGTGGTCACAGAAAAATAAGATAATATAGTTTCAAATAGCAAAGAAAACGTTCAAAAATAATGTGTTCCTACACTCTTCAATAATATACATAATTGTATGTATAGGCTCTTATTTTTTACCAGTTTTTTTTCGAATTTTATAATATACTATAGGGCCCGTCAAGCTTCGTCTCGCGCAATTTAATGCAGAAACTCAAGCTTTGTAAAAATATTGTTGTTGCTCATTCCATTTTAAATACAATTTTTTTTTATAGTTTATAGATAGCCCGGTGTGCTTCGTAAGCTTATTGAAAATTGGAATGAGCGGCAGGACAACCGAAGTTCATGTCCTAGTTGTTGAAATGATCTGTTTCGTTGTGCGGAATGTAAAACAATATCCGCAGATTGCTTTAATTTTTGTGTAAAACGTGGTCAATGTTTAATCCTAATAAAATACATTTTACCATAGGATACAAATTAGCCTATGTGCTTTTCCAGACTATAATCTATCTCTGGCGTGATTGGAAAAATTAAAAGAAATCTATCCCACGGGAACCATACATTTTACCATGGTAAAAAGTAGCCTATAGACTATTCCAGACTATAAACTGTCTCTAGTGCCAATTTTCAGCTAAATCGGTTCAGCAGTTCTTGAGTTATAAATAGTGTAACTAACACGATTTTCTTTTATAGAAGTATATAGTATGCCTTATCAAACACCACCAATTTTGTTTCCTAAAATATGCGGTTGTAGTGACACTGCTAAAAAAATGACAAATTATTAAATTGTTACTCAGCATCACCATAAAAACTTAAATATTTTCTTTTGCTATAGCGTCAAGTTCATCAGAGCATTAATAAATAATATCTAATTGTATGATTTTCATTTGTCAACGTCAAATAAATTAACAATAGTTTAAAAGCTATTACCAATGAATTCATTATAAATGGTTTATAGAAATCAACACTGAAAGTGGCAATACAAAATATTTTGAGTTAGAAAAAAATTACAATAACGTTATCATTATATTTAGGTACACAAATACACATGTACTGTACATATGTATACTATATAAATAGGGTATTTGCATGCGAAAAAAGTTAACTACTGACATTCATTCAAGGCTTATTGTTATTAGTGTTTAAATTGGTTAAGTGTTTCAATAATATTTTTAAAAATCACTATATTTGTTTAATTCTGGTTTATAAGTTAATGTATCATATATAAAAACATATAATATCTCCGTAAATGTATGTATGTATGCGTAAATGTATTTAAATGCGTCTAGAAAACCATAATACTCGAAGGTATACAATTGTACGAACGTACCTATACAATTGAATTTACACTGTAAATTAGAAAAGCCTTGCTAATTTATTTGGGAATTTTTTACTAAATCTGCCATGACGAAGTTTGTTTTATTGTTTCCCCAATGCTTCAGGAAAAAAAGTTCCCCGGATTTTCATGAAGTTGGTCTAGTGTGAAATTTGCAGTGTCTTTGATTGGAGTGTGTTAAGCAGTTTAAACTTTTAATTCAGTGTCTAATGAATTGATTTATGTATATAATATATTTATTAAATTTATATAGTTACTAATTATGACAACTGAACAACATACAAATTGTGGTTTGCAAATGTAAGATATGAAATCGATAAAAAAATAAATAAGTGTTTGAATTCAAATTACAATTAAGCGTATGTTACAGCAGACATATATTATACATACATATGTATGTATTATGCAAAAATATTATTACTTAAATTGTCCTGAGAAGTACATATGTTCAAGATACACTTTTCACCTAAAATAAAGTTCTACTAGAGACGGCGGCGTATGCGTTATTATTATTAATAAATACTAGAAACGCTCAGTGTCGAAATTCGACACCTCCGTGTCAAACGTATATTCTACACATCTCCACAATTGTGGCTTTTCAGCCATATCAAATTTATCGAAATACTTTTTGAGAAAATGGTACCACAAAATTTTCCTTAGCCTATTTATAATATATAGATAGGTATAGATGTTTCCATTGCAGCATAAAAACAATTAACTTCTAAAACCTTTCGGCATCAGCAATTTATTCGACGGAATCATTTTAAAAGCAGTAGACTTAATGGAATTTCCATGTCTGTTGGTTTTTCCAGATGTGTTGAGAAATTAAACTGACTTAAAAAAGAAGATATTATGAATTTTATCTGAAAAAGACAATAATAATTTCTATTACTTGTTTAAATCAATTTGTGTTTTATAAAAAGTTTAATCCATTAATTACTTTTTGTTACAAAAGAAATCACTTGCTAATTGTGTTTGAGTTAATTGAAAGATTTACCTACGTAAGAAAGATGCTTTTAAATATATATCTATGTATACCTACATACATATATGTAGGTATGTAGTTAGAAATAAAAAAAACCTCAAACTACAGTGCTTCTATACCTATTGATTTAATCATCCATTTGAATGCATTGAATTTAATCCTTATTTACATTTATTTTATTTCTGTAAGAAAGGCATAATAGTGATTGGATTTGTTGGGATTTAATTCAATGTGAATTGCACTGTGAAACAAATTGAGATAATTAGAATTCAAGATAGTAGTTATGTATTTTGAATGAACACTATATATTCATACATACATAAGTATAATATTTGTTTTAATTCCACTTATAAAATGATTTAAGCATTCATTTGGGATTCAAATCTACACAAAGCACACGCAAACGTTCAATTGCGACTGCAAGGTTCTTTGGAAACCATTTTTTTCGATCCTGTATGACCAGCATCTGACTGAATCCTAAGACGTTGAGTACTTACAAATTTATTTTATCTGCTATTTTCAGTTCAAGAATTTTTTAACATTTTAAAATTTAAAATAGAAAAAATGATCTTTGTGAAAAAATACACATTTAGAAAATTTCGTCCACGCTTTTCAGAATTAAGCACTTGATGAAAAAAGTAGAAAAAGTTAAGAATCAGATTATGCTAGTTTTGCAAATTCTAATGTTTTCTAAAAATGAAATACAATAAATAGTTAAGCTTTATCATAATTTAAAATACATATGTATGTATGTATGTATTTCATTGAGGTAATTTGTTAAATGCTAATTTCATTTCAATTTAATATCAGGTTGTAAAACATTGTTATTTTTTCTGACTTTAGCTTGACGAGTATGAATAAGTACTTGCATATCTTACTTTTCTATTTAATTTCTATCACTTTTAATTTAAATATGTCCTGTTAAAATTAACGAGGTTATAGCTTACAACATTTTAAAATATAGTTCAAGCTCAACGTAAATTGGGATTCCTCAGAGTTCTTCTATTTAAGAATTAAGTCGAGTCCATTAATATTGTTTTTGTATTTTTTTTCTTATTTTTTTGTTAACAACAAACAATGCTCAACACAACCAGAACACCAAATTTGACTATGCCAATTAATGTTGGTTAAAACATCAATACAAAATCTACTTGTGCCAGAAGCAAAAACAAAATCATTAATAAGCAAAACAAAATTATTATTTTTTTTCATGCGCTTAATTGCTTAAAAAATATGCTTTATCATTTAATTTTGAATTCTTTGTGACGGAAGTTGATTTTTCTACCGACAAAATGAGGGTATCACAAAAAATTAAGTAAATGCTACCTAAGTGTTATATTATACTGACCAATGTTAATGTTATGGCACACTTTCATCCTTATTTTGAAAATTATTTTAGTAAATATGTATTTCAAATGCCAGAAATATGTATACACATATTGTATACATTTTATATTTATATTTAAAATTGTCTATCGATCATTTAATGCTTGGTTATTAAAAAGACGTAAATCTTAAAATTGAGTAACAAAATAAAATAAATAAATAGTATACATAATGCATGTACATAGTGCTTGTTGCATGTTCAAAATAAAAGCTATCTTAGAAAAATGAATTTGTTAGTTTGAATTTGAAATTGATACTTACTGGTAAATATATTATAAACACATCTGAGTACTCTTACTGTTTTTCTTAGCGTTTTTTCTTGTTAATTTTATATATGTACAAAAGTGTGTTTTTTTTCAAATTTACCTTAAGGGTGACCTTAACAGATTTTTACATACATATACTTCATCTTCCATAGGGTGCCACAATAATAGAAATATGTATTGTATTTGTATACAGTTTTAAATTAGTTCGTTTGGAAATAAAATTCTTTTTCGAACGTGTCTAATTAATGTTGTGTAATTTCCTATATACATACATATATGTATGTACATATGTATATTCATATCTTACTTTAAATCTAGCAATTTTTTTATTTAAAAATAATGAAATATAACAAAATTATAGTTAGTATAGTTTTGAAGTGGAATTTATTTATGGTGCGTTTACTTTTAAATAATAAATGTATACATTTTTACTTAATAATTTTGCCATTACGAGCACGTTTTTCGATTTGTTAAAATTATATGATTCAAAAAATGCCGTCTGAATTTTTTTTTAATAACGTCGGTTTATTGTTATATGATTTAATCAAGACGTGTTAAAATTCAAAAGATCTTGGTAGCTGACATTAAAGTTTTTCCATGTATCGCACTTGCCGGTTTTGCCATCGTATCGTCTTGTTTAAACAAATTTACATTAAACTAAGTGATCACGAAAAGAGCGTTTATTATATAAAATTCTTATATTAGTACATACATATGTACGTATGTATGTACATATATAATTCTTCTATGCATGTGTGCATGTCATTGACCTTTTCTTAAACCGCTTCACCGATTTTGATGAAGTTTTTTGTGTGTGTTCCATTGATTCGAGAATAGTTAAGATTCGATTCATGCGATGAATTTTTTTAAGGATATGCACTGTGGCTTGATCGGATATTGCACACCACTGATGTCTGTGCAAAGATCAACTATTATTGGCTAATTCATTATAAAACAATATAATTTTTGATAAAAACTTTAATTTATCAAACATGGAAGTAAGGATTGTTATTTTAAAAAAATTAGGGTTCATAAAATACAAACGTTTCAATTCTAAAGCTTTTGATAATTCATTTAGAAACACCCTGCAGAAATTGTACATTGTACAAATTCTAAGATGCTTATCCTAGACAAATTATTATGCACACAATTGTAACCATTTTCTGATCTGAGGTGTATGGGTATAGTTTGGGTATAGTGTAGGAAAGATTAAATTAGAAATTTAAAATGTGAGGGAAACCAAAACAATAAAAAAAAACAACCAGAACTGCAAAGCTATTGTGTTTGATCAATTTTTAATTATTATTATTTCTCCTCTATAAGAAATGCCAGTTAAACTTTTCAGATTTATGTTCCTACAATGTATTAAAACAGATAAAGATATTTTATAATAGATACTCTTATAACATTATTCTATCAATTAACTCTATCAATTTACTGTGGTTTGTTTTAAAAACCTGTTTGTAGTATGGCTTTGTTTGGTTTTTACTGTGTTATTATATAAATAATATAAGAATTCTCTAATAGAATAGAAAGCTTACATGCATTGACTTTTTTGCATATTACGACTTTTATTACTGTTATTTATAATCATGTAGGACCTGGTGCTGGTTAAGCTTATGTCAATAAAAAAAATGTAAAACGAAAGACGATAGTGAATTGAATAGTGATAGTTTAAACATTATAATATTTTAAAGCAGATTCGTTTGACTCGGTTTTGCAATATATAGTAATTTAAATAATTCTTTGAAGAAAAAGGAAATTATATCAAAGTCAATTGCTTCTAAACTGTTAAGATTCTTCAGAACCCATACATTTAAAAGACCCTGAATTACTGTCTATATTATAATGTAGGTGCATAGCTTCCCATGTAAGTACATAAATGGACATTTGTAATCGATCAATCGTTTAAGCCTCGTGAATTTTCCCCCAAAAAATATTTTTTTATAATTTATTTATAAGAGTCAAGTAAGAATAGTAATAATTTTGTAATATTACTATTAAATGGCAGGCGTCGTCGTCTGAGGTTAAATTAAGAATAAAAAATTGTTAATATTTATATTTATTTACTAGTATTTAAATAATGCATCTTTACTTATCGATGCATATACATAAGTATAGGTAACTTGATTTACACTATCATCGAAAAAATGAAAAAGATGTCGATATACTCGTGTGACATTATGCCATTAAATTTAATTAGGTACTAATTAATGGTATTGACCTCACTTTCACGTATTGAGGAAAAGTTAAATCTCCAAAGTGATTACAAAATAAGTTATAATTAATCTACAGTAATAATAATTGCGGGATTCCAGACAATAAAATAAAGTTCACAGTTAGTGAGAAAAAAAAATTCTAGGTATCAAAGTAACATATAAAGTTAATTCTCAATTAGGTAAAACAATCTTAGATGTTGATACATTTGATACTTTCTTGCTTCTCGATGGCTGTGATCGTAAAGTAATGTCCAACATACAAAACATTTTATTGTCATTTAAAAAATCAAGATGAACTCTGATATGTATTTCAAAAGAATCTCTTCTCTTCTCAATTAATTTTAATTAATCTCTGTTAATATCAATTTCTTACTGTAGATACATACTATATAAGTATATTAAATCCCCCAAAAAAAAAAAAAACGCATATTGTCTCCACCATTGACATGCCTAATCTACATATATACATACATTCCTATCACATACCTCTATTTGCTTTAAGAGTACATAATTTTAAAAAAGACATCAAGCCCTTTAGATGAAAAACTGACTGAATCTATATATGACTATCTTATGACCTAAATGTAACTAAAATTTTGTATGTTTTTACAGAGCTACATTTATGTATTTATATAGGTACCGTAAATAAATATGAATCTTATAAAAATGGCAAACAATTTTATTGTTTAAATTTTCTTTGAAATGCCGTCCGGTGTCGTTATTTCTATGACCTTATTGAAATTAAGTCTCAATATTGGTCGACATTTGAACACACCTGAAAACAGTTTGAAAAAAACAATATTCAAGGATTTTGCACAACATTCAATGATGTTCCTTGCATTTATTTCATTTTCTTGATACCTACCTGATTCAAATTTCCCAAACTAACAGTTTCTTTTACATTCATTAAGAAGTTTTATTTCATTGTGTTGTGTAATTCTAATTTAAGTGTAGGTATGGAATAAAAGAGGGTAAGATCTTTTTTTATCAAGGTGACACAAAAAAGGTTTCAGTAAAATCCTCTTTCTGGACAGGTAGGTATATAATTTTGATTAAAATCTCGAGGTTGATTTTGTTTATGAATCTTAAACTTTCCCAGTGGAAAATTCCATTCAAATTAAGAAAATGAAACTGTGGTAACATTGGTCTATTAGAGCCCATAAACCGTAATTCTTATCTTTCCCTGGATTATTCCTTCGAGAAGGTACAGGTAATAAAATTGATTATTTATTAGATTTATAAATAAATATTTTTTCCTTACAACTTTCCTTTACAAGCATTATATCCTAAGAACAATTTCGAATACAAAACAACTTCTACTTCAGGTTCTAAGAATATAAATAAATATCTTATCCAATTTAGCCTGTCTAGAACCCGATTTAATAGAAAATCAATTTAAATGAAATTCAAAATCAAGTTATTGCATTTCCTGAGTTTGGTTTTTTGTGTAGAGCGAGCGGTTCGGGGACGGTGACATGGCGTGCGACTGTCCATTTCTTTCGTGTTTCTTGACTTCAGACGATATCAATTGGTTTTGAAATTTCATTCTCGTCAGTCGTCACAAGCTCGAGTTCATTTCCCTCTCTCGGTTTACCCGTGTGTTTTCAAACATTACTCCTACTCTTCTGCATTCAAAAGTCGAACTTTTAAAACTCGCAACTACCAACCTATACTAGTTGCGAAAAGGTGATAAAAGCTTACAATAAGCTTCAGCAATACTTCCTTAAATTGTCTGGCATGCCGGTATGATGAAGGTGCGCTTCACCGACCCGACTCCAACAACAAGAGTTACATTACAATGGTAGCTTGACAGACAAAATGGAAATCGAAACCAAAAAATATCCAAAAAAGCTTTTTTTATATTCAGATCACATTAAGCTTGCCGCACGATCAGGTGGCTTATAACGGGTGCGATATAAAAATAAAAAAAAAATACTGTAATCACAGATGGCATAGATGAATAGATCGCAGAAAAATAAAGCCTACTTACTCGTATGTCGTGTACCTTAGTTTAAATTCAGAAATAGCTCTCGATGAAAATAATGCAAGATCTTTAAGTAATAAAGCACCACAAATTCGTATCGCAGAGACAAGCCGAGTAGAGCGGAGTCGTAATCGCAATTTAGTTTGATTCCATTGAAAAGAATCGAAGCGTGACTTAAGTTAAATACAAATAAAAATTAACAATAAATGTCATTAAAATTGTTTAATTCGCGACTTCTATGTACCTACGTGAAAAATGAAAATCGTTACTCAGTTTGTTTAATCAGTGTGCTAATTTTTGAATCAGTGTAGCACGACACCCCGTTAGCCTAGTTCGTGCTAAATTGTTAATTTATCAAGTTCAGTTTTATATCGTTTATTGTATATTGTTATTAACTTCCCATAGGGAGTTATTATTATTTTTGTTTTAATTTGTTGCAAGTGGTTTTTAAATATTTTCACTTGATCTTATCGTAAAGATGCAGTCTGAGCCTAAAAGTGGAAACAAAATCAAGGGGTATTAAACAAAATTTAAAACAGAAAACACATGTGTTTTTGTTTGTTTTAATTAAAATGAATTTAAATAAAAAAAAAATTAAAGAGGTTATTTGCATAATAATAATACAAAATTCAAATGTGTTTTGTTTTCGTGTGCTATCCAGGGAGCCGAAGGAACGTCCACTTTTTATGCAAAATGGAAATCACAGAAATTCCATCGATGGCGGAGGCGGCGGCGATGAGATTAAAGAATTTAGAAGAGCCTTACCACAGTTTCTTGCAGTAAATGTGAAGAATACTCTTCTCTTTGGTAAGTGTCTTTGTAAAAGTAGGTAAGCTAAGTTTGCATATATTGAGAATATCATCTAATTCGATAAAAAATGACTTTCCTTAAATCGGTTTGATTGTTTTGTAAGCTCATCTGCATGTTATATGAGATTGAGATGACCGACCGCTAATTATTTTTTGTATACCTACCTACATGTTACGTAAGTACTTTTTTAAGAAGCTAAATCGTAGAGCAAACGATAGTTAAAGCTTAAAGGTCTAGTAGAGGTATCGTTATTCGTAAGTTATTTCTTTTCCGTATACCTAGTCATATAGAAATGAGGAATATGTTGGCATTGGCCGCGTTCGTGCAACAGCTAGATATAGGTTATTTGAGACAGCTTAGTGCTTATAGTGTGTAGTCGATTGACTTGTGAAATACCAAAACCGGATAGTTAACATTTCCCATTAGAGTTAAAAACAACGGACTGAAGGAAAAGATACAAAATGTTGGGGTTGCAATTTCAAGCATCCACAAAATTGCCGTAATGGTTAATTTACTTAACATTACCGTTATGTATTAACTCTATTTTCAATAATTGTTTTAATAAAGTTTATGAAGCAAAATCTCAAAATATAAAAAGTTAATCAATTGTTGCATTTTTTTAAAGTTTTTCTTACAACTTCTTGTTAAATAAATCTTAAGATTCTTTTCTTGAGATCAGTTTGAGAGATAAATAAATAGCGTGAATAAATTATTTGTTTATTTAAACAATCATAAAATAAATTGACGACTATATTATAACTATGTACATATATACTTGAATTTAATAATATAATGATAATCATTATTATCTACGGTTCAGTATCCGCGCAGCAGAGCTACCTATTAGCAATGAAGTCTGAGTATAAAAATTTAATAAAAGTATAATTATAATTAGTAGATTATTCGAAATGGCATGCATACATATATGTATGTATTCCTTCCTTGGGTCCAACTGTTTAAGAGGACATTCGACAAGTAGTAAGAGCAAAGTTAACAAAATTTCTTGGAGTCATTTGTGGTGTTTCTGCTTTCGCAGAGGACAGGACAATAATACAAAATTGATTTTTGAGTCCAAGGAAATACAAAAAAGTGAAAAGAAATATTCGACAAATGGCAAGTTTTTTTTTCCTGTAAGTCATCTTCGCATTTCAAATTTTGTGATCTTTTTATTTCGATTAAGCTAATTTAATTTTGAGGCTTACACAGAAAAGCATTGATGAAACTGGAAACTTGACTTTTGACCTGCTATTCTACTACCAGAATGAAGGTGTGTCTATGTTCTTTTCATTACCATAATTAAAGAATCAAGACATTTCACTTGGCATTGTAGGTATCCCTTTGAAAAGCCAATAGATAAATGTGCATATTTCCTATTCTCTAGCAATATTAATTAATTTATTTGAAAGTGATTATCTTTTTCAGTTAATAGTAGATTTTTTTTAAATTAAACAGGTAAAGTGATTACATGGGAAGGTATCATTCCTTTTTATTCCATTTTATTATATGTAACATATGTGTATGTACATATGTTACATACATATAATAAAATATGTACCTATAAGCTAAAATATAACATTTGAAAATTTTTATAGAAAACAATATGCTTAGATTGATTGCAGTTCGTGTAGACTTGTGCGTCTATAATAATTTGTGTTAAGAGAGTGCTTTTGACTTAGAACAATTCCAAAATTTATCAAAACTATAGTTCCTCTAAATGTGAATAATCTCAAGAAAAATATTTTTGATATTATGGTTTGTAAACGAAATTTATAAATTTCAACGGGAAGTAAATAAACACGCGTAGCTATTGCAAGAAAAACTGTGTTTCAAATGCCGTGTCATGCGAGTTTTGCAAAACAACTGTCAAATGAGGTCACGTCAGCATCAATTGATTTCTATTTTTTACTTTTTCTACTTACATAGTTTCCTGCAAATTTAAATCCATGTCAAAATTATTATTTTTTTGTTTTATTAAGTGAAAATAGAATAATTATAGATTTAAATTGAAGTAAAATATATGTAGTAAATATATATTACTTTTTAAATAGATTCATGTTTTTATCATATACATACATATGTATGTATGTAGGTACACTTTTTCATTCATATTTAACTTTAATTGAATAGTTATTTTTGAATTAATTGCAACGCATGCATAGTATTTATGCTAGTAAAAAATGCAAATGCACACGCTTTTTGCATTTTAAGCACTTTACGCTACGCATATAAAGCCTACTATTAATTTTATAACATATTTCATTAAGACTTGTTTGTTTTAATAACAACTACTAAAAAAATAGAATGCGTTAGGTCAGTTACCTTTATTAGATGTTTATTTATTTTAATATCACTGTGGGATGTGCTTTGTGTCTTTAAAATATTCTGTTCATTAACTTAAAAACTGGCTTTTATAATAATATATAGTTTATGGTGTCAGATTAATGATAACTATGAATAATTGAATTGTAAAATAAAATTTAATTTTATATTCGTATCATTAATTATACATCACATAAATAAGCATGTTGTTAGTATGTATGTATTTAGTATGTATGTACAAACATTTATTTTTATTAGACTGAGAACCATTAATCAATGTCAATGTCAAGGCAGGCATTTATAGTATTCTTTGAATAATAAATACTTTGTTTTTTAAAAATCATACGGTTGTTTTAATTTTAGATTAATAAATTAAAATTAATATTATTAAGATACCTCCTTTGTTACAAAATTAAGCATATCAAAAAATATTTTGGTAACTTTCTGTTTACTATGTTACTACGAACTCAGATTTGTTGACCAGCGTAATTTAAAAAAATAGGAAACAACATAGCAATAGAAGATTTTTACACATTGTTATAATTTTTAGGACGTTTTAATTTTTTTTTTACAAATCAATACTAACCTAGTAGATTAGAGTAGAGAAATAAAAAGTTTACGTTGAAGTTCAGCTCTTTAAATAAAAAACAAATGTTGATTATTTAAAAAAAAAAAATTGAAAAATCTCCATAAAACGTCTTAAATTTATTTGAGAGAATTAAGTTAAATATGTACCCACACAACGTCTACTTTTAAATAATGTTTTTTTTTTTATGAACATGAGAATTTAAGTACACTTGCAAAATACATACATATGTACGAGTATGGTATGAAAATATAAAAAAAACAAGAAGACTAAAGAAAAATTATTTAATAACATGTACGAATGTTTTATTATGTACAAATGTTTAATTTTTAATACCAAATTCGTATTTTTCAATTTTGTGAACACCAGATTATTGAGGAATTTATGTAGTAGTTTTTCCGGTACGACATTGCATGCTTTCAAAATTTGTATTGTCCCATTGGCCGTTTAGTTTTCTTATACATTATTTATTGATACAAAAATTTCTTGAAATTACAATCTTCTTATTTCAAGTCAGTTCTATTAGGTATGAAGTTGAGATTCAAGATTTAAATGCATGTACATTATGTTGAAATAGTTTTCATTTTCTAACTATCCAATACTATAAATGATACTTCAAAGTTCAAACCTATACCGCGACCTGCACCAAGTTAGATAGTTCTATGATACGAAGAAGTAGAGTTGATATAAGAAATAAAGATATAATGCGTAATCACTTGATCAGGTACTAAAATGTTACTAATTAACCGTTCGTTAAGTAACTTCTTGTAAAAAACAATTCCACTACCAGGGATAACTTTTTTTTATGTTTTTACCATTCAAGTATAAGTCATTAGATTATTTTTTATTTAACCCATTGCTTATTTCACCAAAGTTCCGATTTAAAATTTTTTTTTGTAATTTCATTTTAAGTATTCGACTATTGTTGAATATACATAGTACATACATATGTATATATTCAAAGTCAAATGTTATTGCCCTCTCCAATGTTTTTGATAATAAATTTGTTAACTTGAATTTGACATATTTGTCCTCTTAAAGTAAAATCAAAGAAGGTAATCGGAATGTCATATGCATAATGTATATGCGTAACGAATTTTAATCATAAATTAGTAAAACTAACATAATCAAAACAATTAGCAACGTTTAACAACAAATAAACAAATAGTACTTTATCGGCTTAAGCTGTAGGTTGGGGCTAAATAAACAATATATAGTATTTAATTAAATTTTTTTTGCAACGTTACAATTGTTGGTTGGATCCTTGAATGTTGTCTTATTTTTCAAGAATAGATTTTGTGGCAATTCCTTTATAAAATGGTGGGCTTGACAATGACTTTTCCATCATATATTGCATTGAGTTTATATAGTTAATGGAAATATGCTTTTAAAAACTATGCTTCTTTGTTATAGGATAATTTAAATTTTGTATATTTCAGTCATCCGTGTTAAACAAATTTATAACTTAAAAATCCTTTGATACCCGAAATGATATGATATTGTGTTTAAATATTGATTTTAAATGCGGAAAACCTCTACAAAATATGTATTATTGTTTAATTATATCTCTAAAAAATTAAAACAATTTAATTTACAAACATTTTGTGAACATTGACCAATTATGCAATTTTATACTAATTTATAATAACCAAATAAATTTCGTTAGGTATTCATGTTATGTAATTTTTTTTTTTTTTTTTTGTAAAGTTAAATTATGATTTTTATTATAAATATCTCCTAATGGAAGAAAGTTAATAAAACACAATTTTAAACAACCCACTGCAGGTCGAAAATGGTGTTGACTTTAATTAAATCGTTGTGTGTATATAGGAATCCCAATGTTTTGCAGTGGGTAGTTTTTATTTGGAAGTATCCTATAAAACGGTTTTGAATTTTCTTGGTTTATGTGTATGGATTTTTTCCATAATTATGTGCTAGCAGACCTAGCGAACTTCGAACTCCAGAGTAACAAATAATAGTTAAAATATTGTGATTTATGTATTTGAAGAGAATCGAAATTAGTATTAGATAGTGATGTGATAAACAATGTTTTTCAATACATTTTCCAGTTCAAAAACATCGAAGACGGTTTGCCAACTTCACAAACGCCAATAAAACGAAGAACTAAATGCGATTGAATTTGAATTAGAAGATAAGTTAGAAATCTTGTGGTAAGGATTTTCTTTCCTTTGAATTCGCCTTTGAAATCAAAGTAGGCGATTGCGGAATCGTGCGGATGTGATAAGTAATGTAGAACTGTCTGGAAGCAGTGTGAGTGAGTGTAATAATAAACTAAACTCGATAATTTGGAGAAAAAAAGCACATTTCATCAATAGAAAATTACAATTCGAAAGTGACACTTGTCAAATCGCACACAGCTTAATACAATGTATAACGCCATCCACCAGGTTGTGGAATTGATCGTAACACAACCCCATCTATTATTTACCTTATTCATTTCTCCACCCATCTTATTAATTTCTCCACACAAATGTATGCAAAATGTCTTTTATTACAATGAGTAATGATAATGATAATGAATAATAAATTCTACTACTGCTACTACTTAATACTTATTTTGATAAAAATTCATAATTATTGATAATATTGACCAAAAAAAAAGGTTTTTTATTTTTTCTGGTTAATACATACATATGTACATGTATAGCTTGTGTCACTCACAAGTAACAAATACTGTAGCTTTCTATTGGTAAAAGAATATTCAAAATCGGTTTATCTATTAAAAAGATTACCTCCTACAACCTCACAAACTTTTACCATTAGTATAGTTTAAATATAAATATATTTAGATGTAGTCAAAATTAAAACAATGAAAAGAATAAAACAGTTGCGAGTATTCAATATATGTACATTCTTTAAATAGATAGGTACATGTTAAATTTGATCAAATTATAATGCTTTTCAATTTTTTCATTTTCTCACCTTAAACGATTCACTGAATTATAATTACATTGATAAATTTATTAATGATACTCGTAGCATGAAGTATCTGTTATAAATAATTTGAATTTTATAGTGAAACGTGAGGTGGTAGATTCTAGTGCATTCTATAGATATAAATATATTATGCATATATGTACATACATATGTATGTACATAGGTGATCCATCAATGATTAATAGAAAAAGATACATACCTAAATGAGACAATATATTTTGATAATCTCAATATAATTATCGGTTGAATGCAAGTTTTCATGGTTATTGGGAATCAGTCGTGAGAGTCGAGATATTATAAAATTACATTTGTATACATACATACATATTATATAATATTATAATATGAACATTGATAAATATTATTATCAAAAAAAAAACTTTATTAATTCAGCAAGACAGAAGCATAATGAACTATGTGTGATCATATATGTACATTATGTATGTACAAACATACATATGTGTATAAGTATACACAAGAAACAGACATTATTGTTCAATAAATGAAATTTAAATCCATTGAAGTCACAAATATGCATAATATACAAAGTACTCGTATATAAAAATCTAAGTTTGTTGGATTAATTCCATGTACCAATCACATTGTTATTGTATGTGTACATCAATGAACACAGTGGGAACATGAGTTGCAACTTAAACAAAAACTCTTCAATTTACAATTGTTAGCACATACTTTTACATATTATACATATGTACATATACATATGTACGACAGGTATATATGGTACAACACAACGTACATTGTTCATCTTTAGTTTAACATTTTGCTCATGACATTCATAATCACAATTTAAAAACAAAACAAAGCCATGAAATGAAGAAAATCAATTTGTAAGACTTCACTTCACTACTTACTTGAAACAAATTTATGAGAAAATTGACAGGAAGTAATAAGAATTAAAAAATACTTGGCTAATGATGGATGAATTGAATGTTTGTTGATTGCTAGCGTGGCTTGAAATCTTCACAATTGAGATTTTGATTTGTATTCTCGGTTTTATTTATGTACCTATTCAAAAAAACATACTCGTAAACTGAGACAGAATACTATATAAAATCAACAAACAAAAAGATACAAATGAATCTTATGTTAATAATTATGGGCTTCATTTTGTGCTCATGTAGTTTAGGGTCACCACAGTTGAAATAATGTATATCTAAGATATGTATATGTGTACATATTGTGTAGGTTGTCAAAGATTAACAATAATTTTGCGAGTGACACCGGTTTAGCTGAATGAAAGAATTTCGCTTTTTTTTAGCTTCAGAAAAAATGAGGAACTTGAAGCTTTTTTAAAAATCTGATTGACCAAACGTCGAAACATTTGCTTTCTTAGTAAGACAAATATTTTGAAAAGTTGAGTGGAAAATATAAATCTAGACAAACTTTTCTTACTATCGATTTTGGTGTGTTTGTGTCAAAATATTAGCTGAAAGGTGATGAATATTTTACACTCTAATACTTTAATACTTAATTCAGTGTCTTATTAACTTACCAAATAATTATAATTTAGTGACAGCATCTTCTTTATGTTATACAATGATAGGGGCTTCACAAATTGTAGAAATTAATATCTAAGCTGATAGAAAATGTACAATGATTAATGAGTAATATATTGTTTTTTTTTTTTTAATAAGGGCTTGCTAACTGTTTTTCCAAATAAAAATAAAATGAAATCCTGATAAGAGATCTCGAAAATTATTTAGTTGATTCTGAAAATGATCGTTTATGTGCTAATTAGCTTTTTAGGTGTTGGTATTTCTTCTCAGGTAATATTTCAGAGCTCTATTTGATCATATGAAAAATCGGGTACATCTTTCTGCGCAGCTTTCATATGTATATTTTTTACGACATCTAATTCTAATTGAAAGTTATCCCAAAAATGTAGAGATGATGAAATTACTCAATCTATTATAAGGTTAATTTACAAGGCCGTTTGTCGATATAACAAGATCGTCAATATAACTAGCTCAGTAAAACAAAAAGAGAGCATATACGCCTAAGTGCACCTTTGGGTTATGAATCGCCTTCTCCTGAAAATAAAAATGTTTTATCGTTTGTGTATAATATGTATTATAAAGAGGCACACTCATAATGTGTGAGGTTTTAGATTTAACAATAATCGACCATAATTCAATTTGGGTTCATACCAGTAGTTTGTAAAGCGATACTTATTTATCTATTTTAATAGCATTGCGTTTCTTATTTATTTTATTGATGAAGGCATCAAGTACAAATATTTAAAACATTTATGTATAAGATTAATAAAATACCTACTCAAAATTATACATATTCTTCATATATGTATGTATATACAATATACTTGTACATATCCTTACACAAAAGAAATTATTAAATTATTATTTAAAAATGAAAATATTATCAGCAGGTATTCCCTTTTCAATTATAGTCATTTTCAATTCTATGTAATAAGTACATACTTGCATATTTGCTACAGCAGAACCTATGTAGTAAGTTCTTTAATTTAAAGTAGGATTACGTGGTTACTTCCATAGAAATTCATTATCTAATTATTTTTTATATTATCCCTTTAGAATTTAATTATAATGGTCATTAAATTAAAAATCTGTTTAATTAATACAGATAAATATGTAATTTTTTCAATTTTTATTTCAGTTTACGGAATGACTTTGGGATTTCCCACGATTGTCATTCCAGCAATACAAGGAGGCGATGGCCGTGAGCCAAGTGATATAATTTTAAACAGGGAACAAATATCATGGTTTAGTAAGTTATTTTAATTCTTTTTTTTCCACAAATTATTTAAAAACTATTCCTTTGTTTTAGGTTCTATAAACTTAATTTGTGTTCCTTTGGGATGTCTTTTTTCTGGAGCTTTCAGTCAACCTATTGGAAAACGAAGGGCTATGCAAGTAAGTCTTCTTTTATAAACTGAATAGCAATAATTTCTCCAAAAATGCTCTAGATTGTGAATCTACCAATTTTGGGTTCATGGCTCCTGTTCCACTTCGCAACAAGTACTGAACATCTCTATGCAGCTCTTTGTTTGGCTGGTATCGGCGGAGGTCTCATGGAAGCTCCAGTAATTATACAAAAAATGATTATTACTATCCAAATGAATAATTCAACATAAACATCTATGTATATCCTAGGTCCTTACTTATGTTGCGGAAATAACCGAACCTAAGTATCGTGGTATTCTTTCAGTTTTGGGATCAACGTGCGTCATTGGTGGTGTTTTTGTACAATTTATCCTAGGATCCTTTTTAGACTGGCGAACAATCGCAGCTATTAACACAGTATTTCCAGTTATATCGATTATAGCTTTATTTTTTATACCTGAAAGTCCAACATGGCTGATAAGACAGCAAAAATTTAAGGAAGCCATTCGAGCTCTCCAATGGCTACGTGGATGGGTTCCTGAATATAAAATTGAAGATGAATTCAATATGCTCTATGATCAGTTAATAACAAAACCAGCATTGGATGATGCCAATGATGGCATAACAGATTCAAATAATCGCACCTGTTACCAACGGATGAAAATGTTTCGCAAACAGACGTTTTGGTTTCCATTCATTTTGGTTTCATTTACGTTCTTTGTTGGACATTTCTCAGGGAAAACTCCATTGCAGACTTATGCTGTACAAGTAAGTACCTATTTATTAACTTCCCATAGGGAGTTATTGTAATCGGTCCGATTTGTCAAATTGAAATTTTTGACAAATCTGGACGTTTTATGGTTCCTAGAATCTAAATTCGTCATTTGTAGAGAGATGTCTGTGTGTGTGTGTACATACGTTCGTACGTATGTACGTTCGTACGTTCGAGATACCCTTTTCGTTAACGATATCTCAAGAACCAGTAGAGATATCGATTCCAATTAAATTTTGTTCGATAGGTTATAACTTCAAAAGAAGCTGAAAGGACTTTTATAAAAATTTGTCTAACGGTTTTTCCACTATAGCGGTTTTTAAAAAAAGTGAAAATTTTAGTTTGTCGCAAATATCTCAGGAACGAATGATGCTATTGACTTCAAATAAATATTACTGGGTAGATTGCAATGTTACACAGATTTGGTGTAAATTTGAAAATAATTTAACATACCGTTATTTTTTAAAAAAGTAAAAACTAAAAAAAAAAATGTGGGAGTGCAAATATGCAAAAAAGGAAAAATGATATTATCTTCAAAACTATTTTCTATTATGTGAAACGATGTTTTGTACATCTGGTAAAATTTTTGAAAAAATTTAATTGACAGTTTTTTTACAAAAAATAAAAAAGTTCAAAAAATTCTACCAAAAGTTGGTAAAAAATGTTTTTTGACTTGAATATCACGAGAATGGGCAACGATATTGACTTCAAATTTATTTTAGCTTAAACAAAATACAATTATTAATATACGCTACAATTTTGACAAATATAAAACTGACAGTTTTTTCACAAAAAATAAAAAATTTAAACAAAAATTAGCCGAAAATGTCAAAAGTAGTTAATTGACTTGAAAATGTCCAGAGTGGTAAATCATTTTAACTTCGGATTTTATTTAATTTTTGCATAATAGAATTGTCAACTTATAATACATTTTTGACAAATGTCGAAATGACATTTTTTTTACTAAATATAAAATTAAAACTGAGATTTACAGAAAAGTATCATAAATAGTTTTTTCGACTTAAATATCATCACTACAAACAATGATATTGACTTCAAATGTATTTTATTTTCAACCTACTCGTAATGCATTTGTCAATACCTAAAAAATTGTAAAATATTGACGAATATCAAATTGAAATTCTTACAATAAATACAAAACTACAAATATTTCTTAAAAAAAAATTGGTAAATATTGTTTTCAGATTCAATATCTCTGATATTTTTTATGTTAATATAATTGTTATCAACTAACATCAAAAGTTAATCAATTATTATCAGGAACACCAAGTTTTCAAATTATTCATAATGGGAAGTTATCAGTGTGGGTCGCACCCAGCCTCTTTTTAAAATTTTAATGGAAATTAAACGAGATTTAGTTTTCATTTTACCAGGCTTTCATTGTTAAAGTGACAACTTGATTGTTTCGTTTAAATTGAATAAAATTGATATAAAATACTTAAACATTACAAGAATTACAGTTTTAGAAAATTAACGGACAGACATACAAAAAGGACCTATAATGATTTCATAAAACCATAAGCAATTTTTTGTAATTAATTAATTAATAAGCTGTTTTGTTTTTGATAGCCTTCAGGTGCAATGATTTTCCTTTTTTATTTTATTTTTTTTCAATTTTTTTTTTATAGATTTTCCATACTCTCAAGGCTCCAATAAATAAATTCCATGCCACAATTCTACTTGGTGTTGCAGAAATGATAAGTACAATACTCTCTGTGTGCTTAGTACATTTTACAGGAAAGCGACCGTTAGTACTTATTTCAACAATTGGTTGTGGACTTTGCTTTTTTAGCACAGGAACATACGCCTACTTCTTGAATGTTATTCCTGGTTTTGCTATAGACAATGTTGTTGTTAATGCATCTTTATTAGTTCCAAAAGATCATCTTATAACTATGGAAAATATAACAAATATTTTTGAACATAATCCAATGCTTGGAAATGATCTAGAAAAGGAGGGCCAAGTGATTACAACGCTTCTACCAGAATTTTTATATTCAACTCTGCCTCCGTCCGTTGGTCATATTGTTGAAGAACCATCTGTGAGAGTGAAAAGATCAAATGATAGTTTTTATATGGATCCTGCCGAATTTAATCCTTTCGATAGTCTTCCAATATTTGATTATGGAGATGCTAATGAAACAACCGAGATATATCATCAAAGTGAAAACATTAAAGAAGAAGTCACTACGGAAGATATTAAAATACAAGAAGAAGTAACTCTCCGGAATGATTTGGATGAGGACATTCCAAGTAAAGACCAAATATCGAGTGATATTTTACTGCCAATACCAAAGCAAGATAAAAACAATTTGGTCTGGTTGCCGTTGATACTTTTGTTGGGGTCAGCATTCTTTGCTCATCTTGGCATAAGAATGATTCCTTGGATTTTGATCGGAGAGGTGTTTCCTGCTTCTGTGAGGAGTACAGCTTCAGGATTGGTCAGTGCAGTTGGGTATATATTTGGATTTCTAGCAAACAAGCTCTTCATTCAAATGTTGGCTACAATGGGTTTGCCTGGAACCTTTTGGTTTTACTCATTTGTTGCCATTGGTGGGGCAACTGTCTTATTTTTCGCTCTACCAGAAACTGAAAATAAGACATTAGCGGTAAGTTTGTACAATTTTATTGAAGAAATATGACTAATTTTATTATTTTCTTTCTTGAATAAATTAGGAAATTGAAAGTTACTTCTCGAAAAAGACGAAACGTGGTCGCAAGGCTTCAGTTATTTATGATAATTCCAAGCCACCTTTACAAACCGATGTCGAAAAGGTTCAAACTGTTCAAAAAGCAATTCAGCTACAACAGAGTGATCTTGTCATATCACATTCGATAGATCGGCCAGATGGTAGACCCAATCCTGGTTTTGATGAAGCAGAAAATAAAAACAACACGACACATTTGTAATATCTAAAGTTATTGTATATAATGGTTGTTAATACATTATGTTATGTTAAATATATAGGTGTATTATGCTTGTATGATATACTTATAAGTGCCAGTTTTTAATTATGTAGGTAATTTTAATTGTTAGATGTACATAAAAATAGTTTTATTAAAACATATAAAAAAAGTTTTTTTTTATATAGTACCTTATCTACTTAATGCAGACGTGGGTTTGTTTGATGTCAATAAAAACGACATAAAATGGAAACTAGAAAAAAAAACCCGAAAACACTGGGATTACTTAAAAAACAGGATACGTACATAAAAATACATGTAAAAAAGATACCAAAAACCACACTTAAAAAATAAAAAATGCATTTGATAACACAAGCTTTTAATCCCCAAAAAATCATCTTAGAGCTAAATTACATTTTTAGGACTATGTTGAAGTCATTGAATTCATCAATCCTTCGATGAGTTTGGTTTGTTACTTTAACCTTTGTTAAACCCCAGTTAATAATAAAAATCGGTGAGTTAAAATGTGAAACCATGGACCTTGTGTAACCTTCAAAGCAAAACTTGTTGTTATGAAAAAGAAAATAGATCTTAAATGCTATATTAATTATCAGGCTTTTTACAATGTGGACACTCACATATACTATTTTCATATTTTTTATGTTTATTAAATATTCCACTCGACTGCAATCTTATTGTCAATATATGTAAAAAAAAATCCAGCTCAGATAGAAAATGCAGAACGAAATGTTGCGTTCATAATGCACATACAATATGACTTTTTTTTGCTTTTGATTTTTAATCTCAATCACGGAAATCTTACATATCAATTTTGTGATTGTATTTATGCTTCATAAAGCCGTCATTTGGCGTTTTCCTCAGAGTTCAGATTATATTGATGAGTTTTCTTTTTTTTCACTTATTATTTTTAGTGATTTGAACCAAAATTCAGTTCGGCGCTCAAGTGTGTTTCATAAACATAATAATCGGAGCCCTCTGACTCTTAATATAACTTAGTCAGAACTTTTTTTTAGAAACATGAAGTTGTCTGTTTAACAGGTTTATTTTGTAAAATTTTGTAAATTGTAATTTGTCAAACTATACCCTACTTTAATGAATACTTTTCTTAATAATTTTTTTTTTCATGCAAACATTAAATAAGTTTACCACTGTTTTAGGTGTAAAATTTGTCAAATCTACATCAGTAAATATTATAACTAGAAAATTCATTAGTTTTTTTTTATAATAAAAGAAATTGTTCCTTTACGTTTTTATTTTCTAGTTTTATTTTACCTAGAATATCTTTGTGTCAGAACAAATTGCTGATAACTCACCCTATAATGTTATCTACTGAAAGTGTTCCTTGCATTTTAATTTGAATATCAACATAACATATGGCTCTCCTTTTCTAAAAAATATAAATGTCAAAATTGAATATCTACCTTTTTCATTCACTCTAATAGCACGATGCATTGCAATGCCCAAAACTCTTTTTGTTTTGATTTGTTTTTTGTTTTCCTAAAATCAGGACACAAAATTTCTTATTTTATATTTATTTTATTAAAATATTTATACAAGAAATACACAACTAATACAAATTTTATACCACGATTGCAATGTGCAGTGTGTTCAAATTAGATTTAAATAAATACAGTATTGAAGATGTTTGCAGAACTTGTGGTAGATGTGACGTTATAACATCTGCAGGTCTAATAAATATTTTCACTTCCAACTCTCGAGATATGCTTAATATTCTTCGGCAATTCAATTTATGGAATTTAAATGTAAGTATAAAAGTTTGATTTTATCTTAAATAAAAATCTCTCTGTCAGATATCTGAAGATGATAACCTGCCTCAAAAAATGTGTAAACAATGTGTTGGCAAATTCACACTCGTCGATCATTTTCGCAAGCAATGTGAAAATATTCAAAGTGCTTTTAAAATACTACTATTTGAGCAACGCAGGTTGAAATCAATTCAAAAAGTTGATAGAGAGCTTCCCAAATCTGAAAAACTACCAAATGTACAGCTAAAACTCGAGAAGCAGTTCGTTGCCGATGAGAACGAGACTTTTGAGTGCTTTGATGAGATTCCTTTTGAAGATGGAGAGTTCAAGAGCGTTCAATATTTTGAGCTCGAACCGCACAAACCTTTAGATCCGCGCAGTGATATTGCCAAAGGAAATTCCCTAGAAGAAAGAACTAAAATACCAGCGGTACCGAGTGATAGTACATCGGATTTACCATATGATGACACTAATGGTGACGGTGAAATCGACGACGAGGATTGGAATACAATATCGGAGGATTTAGTTCCAAAATTAGAACGCAACGATGACGAGTCAAGTTTAGATTCTGATTTAATAAGCTCGAGTGATGAACGTAAACTGAACCGTAAAAGCAAAGTGAAACCCAATCAATTTAAATGTGAATACTGTAAAAACTTCTGCCTGGAAAATCAAGAGGATCTAGATAATCATGTCAAAGACATCCATTCAACGGAAGCCCCTTACACATGCTCTCTTTGTACAAAAACCTTTACGAATGCCAAACAACGAAATTGCCATTTTATGGTAAGCCATAAGTGGAAGTCGCACGAATGCGATGTTTGCCATAAAATGATAAAGGGCGGAAAGCCAGGTCTTAAGAATCACAAAGACAATGTTCACAATAAGTCTGACCATGAGTGCAATATTTGCCATAAGAAATTCGAAAATATCTCCTTAAGTCGATTTAGGTATCATTTGCGGTGGCATGATAGCTCCAAGTTATTCTCTTGCAAATCTTGTGATAAAAGTTTTGTCACTCGATATCACCTGGAAGAACATGAACGTACGCACACCGACGAAAAGTCCTTCTTGTGCAATATATGCGGCCTAGGTATGATAGTAATGTCCAATTTAATAGCTTAATAATTGGAATCTGCTTCTAATTTCGTTGTTTTTCTTTGAAGGACTACGGTGTAAACAGAATTTAATATGGCATATGAAAACCCATACTGGAGAAAGGACTTATCAGTGCAATCAATGCAATAAAGGTACAACTATTTAATAAACTAGAATTACTTTCTTTTTCCTTATCTTTAAAATCCATAATGTGATGTCATTTTTAATGATTTATGTAAATCATTAACATTTATGAGATAACATTTTCAGATTTGGGAACATCGCAAAGTTAGTAAAGAAAAAATACCTCCTATTTTAACTTTAAAAGTTTGGTTAAATCTTCTTTCATTCTTTTTCTTCTACTTTTTACTGTGTTTTAAAGACCATTTGAGGCATAAATCTCATAACGTCTTGAATGTCAGTAAATTATAAAAAAGATCAATATTTCACAGATAAAGCCTAATATAAATAATGTATCTCTAATTGCAAACAAATTAATTTTATTAATCTTGAAAATTTTAGAATTGTAGCAATTAAATCAAAAATTAAGTCAATTGGTTATATCCCCCAAGAGCATTATTCTTGTCTCGTCATGACTTAACTTTGATTCCAGATTTTTTCGTTTAAATTATTCAAATAATATTTTAATAAACATAATTTTTATTAATTTCTTCAAATTTAAAAATATATTGCAATTGTATTCTATCCGGGAATTAAAAAAACAAACTTGTATTTTAAGCTTTTCCAACACCAACCGCGCTGGCGTGTCACATAAAAACTCACAGTAACGAAAAAAAACACGAATGTGAAATTTGCAATAAACTATTCAAAACAAAAGGAAGCCTTAAAACGCACATTGGGAATGTCCACAAAGTCGATTTCAATGATGGAACTCCAAATTCTTCACCACGTTATTGTTGTCAGTTGTGCCCGCGGAATTTCATCTTTGAACGCGATCTCATTAAGCATTTAAAAACGCACGAACATAGGCGGCACGTTTGTGAAATATGCGGCTTATCCTACCTACAGTCATCCCACCTAAAAAAACACATGGATACAGTGCATCTGAACATTAAACCTCATGTATGTGCTATTTGTGGTCATGCGTTTCCTTTTGAATTTAATCTTAAACAGCACGAGCTTACACATAAAGGTAAGTTTAATCTGCTTTTCATTTTAGGTAGTATTTATTCTGTATCTGTTAAAATTTTCAAAGAAAAAGGATTTAAGTGCTTGGTGTGCGATAAAGCATTTACTTTGCATCCTTCATTGGTGTCACATCAGAGAACTCACACAGGTGAAAAGCCTTACCAATGCCATATATGTGAAAAGGCATTCACAAATAGAGGAAATCTTAAAAGTAAGATTGTTTACTTCGATTTTCTACGAATCTAAACAACATTTCTTACAATTTCAGGTCATGTTGAGAAGCATTTGATAGAGCAGAAGCAAAATCAGACTTTCACACAAATTGTCTTACCAGTTATTCCTGCCTCTGCAGAAATTCCGCAAACATCAGAGTTAAATATATTTGATATTAACAGCTCATGTGATCAAACAGAACAGGAAGATTTTAGCAATCAACTTATCAATCAGTGTGAACTAGAAACATTGAAATAAATATCAATTTTTTAGGTATAACTTTAGGTATTCATAATTTAAGGGAAAAGCTTACAATTGTATGCTAAACGATCAGCATGGATAAAAGATCACTTTTTAACACGTTTGTATGCATTTAATGTACGGTAGGTTTATATTCAATACTGACTGAACAACAATGTTCCACTATCGTGTTCCGGTCCTCAACTTCACATCAAAATTTGTTCAAAAGCAACCTAAGCACATAATGGATAGCTCCGAATGTTACCTTCCTACCCTATAAGTTAAGTAGTGTGATGGAATGTCACTTAGTTTCGATCCAAGTAAAACTGTTAAATAAAGACAGTTGCATCAAAATTTTATCTATAAATTCCCTAAATTATGGGGCCTACCTACCCTCTAAGTTAGAAAAGTGATCAAATACTAACTTGAAGTCTTAGTAACACTTAGTTAAAAAAAAACATCAAAATCATTTCAGTAGCTATGGCGTCATGCGCTTCTTGACACGATCACGCTAGATTTTCGCGGGAATGAGGTATTTTCCCGCAGTAAAAAGTAGCCTGTGTCCGTGCCTAGGATTCTATCTTTAAAATAACCAAGTCTTATGAAAATCCGTGCAGACGTTAAGGCGTGAATGAGGTAAACTTTTAAAACAAACGATTAAAAATCACTAACTTAATTAGTTTTCTGCCTACTGGCTACGCCTTAGGTACGATAGCATGAATATAAATAGCCCATATCCTTTTCTAGGTTACTATCTATCACCTAATTAAATTTCATCAAAATCCGTTCAGCCGTTTAGACGTGGAAGAGCAAAAGTCCCAACAAAAACGACTTAAAATCACTAACTCAATTTAGTTATCTGCCTACTGCCGGTGGCGTGATTATTTATAGCCTATGACCATTTCTAGGTTATCATCTATCACCATACCAAATTTAAACAAAATCCGTTCAGCCGTTTAGGCGTGAAAGAGTAACAGACAGACAGACAGAGTTACTTTCGCATTTATAATATTAAGTATGGATATATTATTGATGTGTCGCTATTGTTTGTAATAATAATTTGTACGATAAACTCTACTCCAGGTAATGTGTGGCACTACACCCAAACCGTCCAAACCCGTCCTGTATTTCTGAAATTAGTCAATAACTTTAGAGTAAAAAAATGATTCATAAGTTCCAAAGAAAATCTAAAATAAAACATTTCCTGATTGAAAAATCTAACGTCTACTTTTACAAGTACCTATCAAAACAAATACTCCAAACAATAAAAATAGAAAATTCCCCAAAACAAAATATTTTTTTCCATTTTTACCTTTAAAAAATGTAGGTATTAGATAAATATAATGTTTTCGTCAAAGAAATAACATATTACTTCAATAGCCCGCGTTGAATTATGTTCCTTCGCGTAATATAGTGATAGTGAGTACTTTGAACTTGAACTCCACTCGCCATCGCCAATTTCAATAGAGTGGACAAAATTTGCTTCGCGTGTTTAAATTTATGTAAATTCGTACCTAACTATTGTGCTCACTTATTCCCACATGAATAGATGATATAGTACTAGATTATGGTTTTTATCAGTTCATCTACTGAAGATGAGTACATTAGTAGAGACATACGTCTCAAAGGAAAGCGGCTATTATTATTATTATTATTATTGATTATTGATATTTCATTTTTGGTAAATTAAAAAATCAGCGTATTGACAGATTCGATTGAAAATACTTGTTTTTTTACCTTTGGAATGTCCTAAGTTGGCAGCTCCGGTAGAAGGGTAAATGACAGAACTAAAGAGAACATTCCGTTTACACCTTAATTTAATAATAAAAAAAAAAAAATACACATGGCATCGGTAGCATGTATTATTATTCGGACTCGCATTGGTTTCTTCTCGCTGACGCTCCCAACATCAACTTACTTGATTTTTAAACCTTATCAAAATTCCCCTAGTACCAGTTTCGGTTCGAGTAAATTATATTCAAATAACACTTCCAACTTAAATATGTCCAATAACAAAAACATGCATAAGAAAGCAAAGGCCGACCACTTTACAATAGGAACTCATAGTGGCACTTTTCACTGTGACGAAGTCTTGGCATGCTTTATGATTAAGCAATTACCTGCCTACTCAGATGCCAAAATCATCCGAAGCCGCGACAATAAGGTTCTGGATGAATGTGATATGGTAATTGATGTCGGAGGAGTATTCAATCATGAGTGCAAACGTTATGATCACCACCAGAAGACCTTCCAAGAGTCAATAAGTTCATTAAAACCTGAAATCGGTGAAGGCTTCAAAATAAGGTAAGTGCAATAATTTTATTTGATGTTTGAAATTACATATGTATAATCACAGTTTTGTAGATTAAGTTCGGCTGGTCTTATTTATACATTCTATGGTGAAGAAATAATCCAAGAAATTCTGAAAAGGAATGGAAGTGAACAATTATCCTCTTCAGATTTAAAGGCAGTGTATAAGCAAGTTTACAAGAACCTCATTCAAGAAGTTGACGCCATTGATAACGGCGTGCCAATGTTTGACGGAGAACCACTTTATACCATTTCAACGCACTTTAGTGCACGGATTAGTAATCTAAATCCTTCATGGGAAGTGGTCGACTATGATCTAGATGAAATTTTCCAAATTGCAATGAAGAAAGCTGGCGAAGAGTTTACCCAAATCGTCATCGGCTATGCAACGTCCTGGATAAAGGCTCGTTCACATGTGAGATATGCAATAGAAAATGCTAAAAATGTTCACGAATCTGGAGAGATATTGGAATTAGACAGCTTCTGCCCATGGAAACACCATTTAGCCGACTTGGAAAAAGAATACAATATAGAAGGAATACCCAAATACGTTCTCTTCCATGAAAAGCCCGACAGCTGGAGGGTAATTGGCGTGCCGCACACACCATCGAGTTTTGTTTGTAGAAAATTTCTTCACGAAAGTTGGCGGGGTCTGCGGGAGGAAGAACTTTCAGAATTGGCCGGCATACCTGGATTGATTTTTGTTCATCACACAGGATTTGTTGGAGGGGCTACAACAAGGGACAGCGTATTGCAAATGGCCATCAAAAGTTTAGAAAATTGATTGAAAAAATAATTTATAATTCATCCGAAGAAATTTTTATTAATAAAAACGATTTTACACTTGTCCCACAAGAATAAACAAACATTTTTGTAATTTTATTGTTTTAGAAAAAAGAAAATGCAAGCCCCTATCTTCTAATCCATTCTGGTCTTAAGTGTTTTGATTGTGGTCTTATCCTTCTCAATTATGTATACGGTTGCACCCCAACCACTTATGGCATCACGGTCGAATGCATTAATCATTGCCTGTGAGATTACCTCAAATAGCTGGTCCGGTTCCAGATCGGGTTTCCACAATGTTTCGCACATTCCATACAACTGCTCGCCACAAGTACCGGCCACCACAAAGTCATCCGGCTCATTAGGGCATCCGATTAAATCCATATTGCATATAAACGGTTCCAATGTCTTTGGGTCCAAACCCGCAATGACTGGTTCAATAAAATATGGTCCAAACCGATGTTCATAAAGAAAGCTCGACAGCATTGACGAGAAACGTTTTGGTACCATTTCACGGTTTTCACGTAATTCATACAGATTCTTGCGGAAGGCTAGACGGTCTTTCACAGTTAAGATATCAGTCTGGAGGCCTACCAGACCAAGATACATGCGTGGATTAATTTGAAATACTTTCTCGAAGTCCGTTTCTATGGTTTGTGCTTGGACACCAAAACGACGGTCAGTCGCAATTGCTACACAATCTTTACCACGCATAGCGACAACACAACCTCCATTGTAGCCTAGAATGGACATTTTTGTTTGATTTTCAAAGAAAGTATGAAAACTACAATAATTATATGAAGCGATATAAAATTATTTGCAAAAAATTGGAGGATGACCAACAAATTGACTCCGTCGGTTTTTGGGGTTAGAACTTTTTGTTTCGCATACAAGATGACAGGCAAATCAGATAAAACAGACAAAAGACGGGAAATTTAAAAGTGCTGCCAAGTTTCCGATTGGGTACGTTTAACATTTATAACATTAGAACTTAATTTTCAGTTGCGGAGAACGATCAACGAAAATCAGAACCGAATTACAAATATGTTTGAGAACACTTAATTTTACATATAGATATAGAAGCGAAATGAAACTAAGTTTTTATAACTGCAGGTCCAGTCGAGCATGGGCTCTAAAAATTCAGTTATCTCAAAATTCGGTGCTAGAAGGCAGGTACTCTTTGGATAGTTTTAGCCACAATTAGATTGATAAAAATGATTATAATATGATGAGACTAGCTAATTCCCACCCGCTTCGCTGTGTGCATTTATGAAGAAAAAAAATTAAACCTGGGTAAAAATAATAAAATTGAATTTCGTCTCACCCCAATTTAAAGCCATGTGATACACTCCAGAGTGATAATAAAACTCAGAAAATTCAAATTTAATGAAAGTTAAAATTTTCAATAAGTTTTCCGGTTCAAAAACAAAAAAAGACGGTTTGCGGAAAACAGGGAAATTCGATATTAATTTCACTTACTTCCAACGATTGGTCATGGCAAAAGAGAAAAGGAAAGTGAATCCGCTTTAATTGGAAGATCAGTTGTAATAATTGGAACCCATGGGATAAGGTGCTTTTCTCCTTTGAATATTTCATTGATAATCGTGTCCTGTCTTGAATCACATTGTTTTCAACAGTTTCTTGAATGACATTTTCAATTTCGTATAATTAAGATTTCAGATAATTTTTGCTCATATCATATGGCGTATATTGTGTGCGATGTACGACTATTCCGAATAGGTGTAATAATACACAAAAATCGAACATTTGCAGAAAAATCAACAAATATGATCAATAGAAAATGACAATGCGGAAAGAACACCCACAAATTGAACACAACCTATGTATATCTATCAAATTTTGGCATTGATCGTACCCCAACGCCATCTATTATTTATCTTTCTGATTTCTTCACGCAAAATGCAAGCAAAACAATTTTATTTCTCATACAAAAATCAAGTTTTAATAATTTCCTGACTTGTTGGGAATGTTTTCTTTTATAAAAACCTAACAGATAGGAAACATATTATACTGAAAAATATTATTGTTGCTTTTTCGATTTTTCGGAAATTATAGTGATGAAATGCCATTCAGATGTTTGTCCATAATTGAAATTAAGAAATTAAAAAGAATACAAATGCTTTTTTCAATTTTGTCCCATTTTAGATTTTAATTATTTAAATCTACTCTAAGAAGAAGGAAAGTATACCAAAACTTAAAAATAAGTAGAACCAAGCCAAAAAGATAATAAAAATCTATCGAAATTCGCCCTTTTCGTTAAGAAATCCGAGAAGATTCAAATGTACGAATACGAATGAGTGTTTCAATTCTGATGCATCTTGTTAAATGATTTTTTGTGTAAGTTCACAAACGCATCACTGCAGTAATGATGCCCCAATGTTCAAAGTCAAACGTTCACAAACGCAGATTCTGGCATCATTTTTCTCGTCAACTGTTCATTATTGCAAACTTGCATAAACTGATGCGCAAAAACTAAACAAAAAAGCATCACTACGACTGCGTGATTAGTCGGCATCGCATCAGCAACAGCTGCATCAGCAAAAAAGCAATGATGCCGAATCACTGCAGCAAAATTTGACGTTTGTGAACTTACACTTTGTCATTTTTAGGATTACCAATATTTATTTCAAATAACTGCATGTCTATTTTGTTTAAAATGTATTTGTTTCCTTCTTGGGAGCAAATAAATGCAAGTAGTACAAGGTGTACGAATATGACTAAAAGTGACTGTATGGACTTTTATTTTGTAAAGAATTGTTTTCGAATATCTTTTTTTATATACCAACAATTCTCTACAAAATGCCAAAAACAAAATTGAAATCGGTACATTAATTCGCGCGTTAGGCGGCCACATACACATTATTTAAACAACAAAATCCTTAAGTGGTCCTAAATACATTTGAAACCAAAAAAATTACACGTCGGTATATTGAAAACACTCACTTTTTTGTATTATAACTCAAAATCACTTCACGTTAAAAAATTTAAATTGAAAACGATTCAGAATAAAATAAAATAATTTAAGTTAAAAAAAAACTAAGTTTAAAGCTAAATTAATAATAATGGGAATATATTTTCTAACACACAAAATTGAATATCTTTACTGTATATATGGAACTATCGATACCGAAAAATACTTGCACATTGTCGAAAACGCCTTAATACTATAATTTCAACAAGTGCGATCAAAAATGGAAATTTGGAGAATCGTGTGCTTAAAGTATCAAAATCTATTGGAAACAATGTCAAAACTGTTAAAATATGTACATATGTTCTTGATGTTGCAAAATTGCGTTTTTATGAATCGATTTAAATTTTTGCTATTTGAAGAGAATGGTGCGTTCGAATATAACTTTTTTTTTACATAGAAACCATCTACAGATAATTCTCTATAAAGGGCAAAAAACCAAATTTAAATCGGTACATAAATGCGCGAGTTAGGCGGCCACACACACATTTTAGAAACTTATTTTTATATATATAGATATACGTATTTTCATGCAGAAAGGAGTGTATCGGGAGATAATGGTCTCTTTAACCTTAGTTTATTTTTATTTTATTGAAAGACAGAAGGTTGTACTTTAGTCTAATATAAACTTTCGTTCCTATTCCATTGTCATTGTCACAGCTGAAATATTTACGTAGATTATAGAACCCGATGAATGAGTGGCAAATGGATTTCAAGTGATTTTTTAACATGTTAACTATGGCAGGCATTTTAAAATTGATATTTTATTTGCTCCTTAGCCCTTTGTAATCAGGGTGATTTTTTTGTGAAGTTATAAGTTGTTAGTATTGTGTCATAATGAACACTGCCATTGTTAGATTTGATTTTTTTTAACGTTTAGTCTGGCAGTGTCGCATTCAAGAATTCAGCACATTCTGAAATTTCTGTTTTCCCTGTTTTAAATTCCCAAATACAAACTGTAACCATTGTATAGAATGTTTTTATATACAAAGCTGTAAATTCCTCACAAAATTCAAGGAGGCTAAGAATCAAACAAATAATAAACAAATTGGTAGCCAAAACTAAATTTAAGCAATGTGTGGTCGAACTTGTTTGTAAGTACCTACTTTGTATATATATTTTTTGATTGATAAACGTTTGTTTGTATCACAGAACACTTGCACCTGACCAAATTGTCCATGCTTGTAAGTACAGAACCAACAAGCTTGATACTGGAAAAGATAACACGGAGCAATTAAAAGAACCAGAATGGAGATCTGAGTTTAATTGCGGCAAGAAATTTCAACCTTCCCACAACATTGCACCCACTGATGTTACACCAGTGATTGTTTCAGGAGAACATTTTCGAAGTACTAGTACTGACGAAGGTGAATATTCAGAAAGGGTTATCGTTCCTATGATGTGGGGAATGATACCTTTCTGGCATAAGGTAACTAGGTACAACTTTGTTATAAATTCTGTTTCCATTGGAGAATCGCTTCTTAAAGGGCGATTACCGCAAACATGGATTGACCACGAACAATTGCCGACTAGAGCATATGCTGGAATCTAAATTATACAGAGGGCCTTTTCAGAAGGGACAACGTTGTGTTATTCTGTGTGAAGGCTTTTACGAGTGGCAAACTACCAAAACTGCAAAACCTTCCTCAAGAAATGCATATTATCTGTACATGCCACAACTCGATGGGGTCAAGATATATGATAGTAGTACTTGGTCATGTAACGATGTGGACCTCTTAAAATTGGCCGGACTCTTTGATATATGGGAGGATGACAATGGCGATAAAATGTTCAGTTACACCGTAATTACTTTTGAGTCTACGAAACTGATGTCCTGGTTGCATCACAGAATGCCTGCAATTCTAGAAACCGAAGAACAAGTTAATGTAATTTAATGTTTTTCTTCTTTCTTGTTTTATGTTTTATGTGTTATGAGTTTCTTGTTCTAGGATTGGTTAAACTTTAAGCATGTATCAGAAAAACGTGCCTTGGCTGCATTACGACCAGCTACCAGACTCGAATGGCACCAAGTTTCTAATTTAGTAAATAACTCACGGAACAAGTCAGAAAACTGCAATAAACCAATTGATTTATGTCCAAAAAAAGAGATTCCTAATAATAATTTAACAAAGTGGCTTGTACGAAGAAAACGTGAAGAGGAAATTAAAGAAGAAAGCGATAAAGAGACAGATGAGCATAAAACACCATCAAAACGTCCCAGGATGAAACGAAAAATTAGCGAAGAGGAATCGAGTGTTGAAAAATAATATAAAGTTTGGTACTATGAAAGTCATTTATGTTTTTTAATAAATGCCATGTTAAGTGGCTTCAAAATTATAACTTGTGTCTTTGTATTTGAGTTAACAATGTGACCAAAAATACCTAGTTAGTAAATATTATAAAAAAAAATACCACGAATTTCTTTTTCTTCGTTTGATGTTAAAAATATTTATTTGCAAATATCTGGTGAGTTAATAGAACTTCAATTTAAATTCTTTTTTTATATATAAATCTACATTCAAAAAAAAAAAGTGAATCGGTTTTCATGTCTATTGCTTTTGCTAAGAGTCAACCAAAAGTAAAATTATTTTATCAGCTGGCTTCCAGAATTCGAGTGAAGTGAAATGAAGATTTCAATTGATTTAGATTTGTCTCGATTTTTGTGAAATTGAAAACGGCTGACATCTTTCATTTCGGATGTGGTTCATGTATTTTTTTGTTTAATTGTTTTGTTTTTATGTGAATATTTTGTTTGTGCGTAAGTATTGTATAAGTGGTGGCTTAATTATCATTTTGCAAACTGATAGTTATAAGTCTGCCAAAAAAGACGACGACTGATAAAAGTCTCTAAACTTGCAGACAAATCAAGATTTACTCCAAAAATAAAAACATAGTAACTTCTGTAGCTCATTGACCATTCCATTCTTGTTTTATGATGACATTTTTTGAATTAATTATAATTCTCCTTGAAAGTATTTGACTGTATAGATCCCAAAAATTTTTTTAAGCTCGGAGTAAAACAATCACTTACCACTAGCCCTTACCACCAAATGCGTTCTTAACTTTAATGGTGAAAAAAAACCTTATTTTACCAGCAAATACCAAATTTTCCCAGACCACTCACCACATTTCATGTGCGAAATGTCTTTGCTGAATAAAAATATACAAGTGAAAAAAAGTACAATTCAAATTCACCTTAATTCACCAACCAGTGTCCGTGTGTCACACAGCACTTGAAATTAAAAAAAATACTTAAAATTATTTTCTTTTCGGATTTTGTTCATCAGTTGTAAGCAGATTTAAAAAATTAAAAGTAATAATCCTCAACAACTTAAAAATCACCTTTGTTTTTTCTTAATTTCTCTCGTTATTTAAAAGTATACGGAATTAAGTTAATCTTCCATTTTTTCCTACAACTAAGGTTCGTTTTGTTCGTTCGACTTCGACATCCATTACGATGCGACGGGTCTTCGGCTGCGAGTTCATGACGAAAGTTTAATTGAAAAAAAGAAGATATTTTTAGTTCGATTGTTTTCTTTTCTTCCCAACCAATACACAAAAAGCTTACACCCAAAATCAAAAATTTGGGACGGAAATTTTTTTCTCATTTTCATTTCGCAAATGTCAATTGGAAAATTTTCTTACTTTTAATGGCGCTGAATATAATTCAACAAAAAAAAAAAATCAAGTGAAATGTGCTGAATGATTATATTTTTTTCCAATCTGAAAAATTTACCACGACCTTTATCTGTGGTTTTCCTGGTGCAACAAAAGTCTCATTTTCCTCGAATTCGTTGAAAACAATATTGTTAAATTATTACATAAAAGAAAGAGAATGGTAAATACTTTCTTATAAGTTTCTTCAAAACCAATTCGGAAAATTTGTTCTTCTTTCGAACACAAAGAAAATGCATTTTCGAATATCAGCCGTGTGAAAATTACCCCCCTATTTTTGTATGACAAGTGAATTATACACAAAATCGAACAAACACTGTGCCGAAATATAAATCTATACTGAAAGTAAATTATATATTTACGCAAAAAAAAATCGTAGAACTTGAAGAGAAAAATAACAAAAAAAAAAACATTTTTTCTTTCAAAATTTATTAAGCAGAAAAGGTGAATAGTGCGGAAAATGAGTTGATCTCTTCTCTTTTTTATTTGCAGTTCTTTTCTTTCCAATGTGCTTGAATGTCAGGCCGCAACATCGTCGTCCGTCACCGCAGTCCCAAATTGTAAAATAAAACCAAAAACATTCTAGTTGAAGATCAAAATCAAAAATCAAGAAGGATAATACACAAAAAGTACGACGACACACGTTCAAGTCATCATCAAGATTATACGATTTTCCCAAAAACAACAAAAAATTTAAAAAACAAAATTCGGAAAGAGAAGTTGTGTGTTCAAGAAACGACCACGACCCTCTTCATCAAGGAACAGACAAAACGAGAAGCAATCTAGAAAATATAGCAGTAGCAAAGGAGGAGCAGTGGCAGAGCAGTTTTGGTGGTGTGGCGGAGGTGGTTTGCAATTCCCAACGACAACGAAGACGAAGACGACAAGCATAGAAGAGGAGGTGATACTACTACCGTTTCTCGGGGTAAAAAGTGCAGTTCTGTTTTGTGTTGAACAATGAGTCGACATGAAGGTAAAATATTTAACCCACAACTATTTACAAATTGTACCGAATTCAAACTTGTGCTACTTGTGATTGTGATTGTGTTTTTATTTTGTATTATTTATTTATAGAAAACAAAAATATTGGCGATATTTTCTCAAAGTTTATATGTATTCACATAGTATATCGACATAACACGTAGTATTGTAGTTATAGTAATATTAATTGCCTTTTGTTTTGTTTTTCTTTTTTTTTTCTTCTACAAAAACAGGAGTTAGCTGTGATTCGTGTCTCAAAAGCAATTTCAATGGCAGGCGTTATAAATGTCTCATTTGCTATGACTATGATCTGTGTGCTGATTGTTATGAAGAAGGTGTCACCAGTACCAGACATTCAGTGGATCACCCAATGCAATGCATCCTAACACGATCTGATATTGAGTTATTTTTCGGTGGAGAAATGCTCAATTCAGAACAGCCACAAAGTTTCACCTGCCCCTATTGTAAGAAAATGGGTTTCAGCGATTCGACACTGTTGGAACACGTAAGTTCAGAGCATACGGAGACGAGCTTAGAAGTTGTTTGTCCAGTGTGCGCGGGTTTGCCAGGTGGCGAACCAAATCTAGTCACAGATGATTTTGCTGGTCATTTGACATTGGAGCATAGAACCGGACCGCGAGAGCTGTTATCGTTTTTAATATCCTTTTTAAACTTCAAATTCTTATTCTATTATTTTTTAATTTAATAGATTTTATGGAGTAATATAATACTTGTTAAGGCTGAAAAAATTATTCAAATGAGGAAATTAAGTAGATCTTGTATTATAAAGGAATGTTTGCAGATAACATGCTCCATTTTCATGCATATCAATTAAGGACTTAGAGAACAAAACTGTTCTAACCACAACGCATTATGCTTAGACATCTTACTGTTCAATTGGCCATATCTTTGTTTGTCTCATTGCCCTTTTTTGATAGTAGTATAATTAAAGGTTGGAATATCATTAAAATGTTTTTTTTTTTTTTAATTTCAAGCTCAAAAATCGCAACAGCCTTACATTTCATTTTCTTAATCTTCACGATTTAATGGGCACCTTTCTTTTTTCATATACGGTATTCATATAGCCCAAAGGTATATACTCTCCTTTGGTAACATAATTTGGGTTTGAATTTAATCACACCTGCCTTACTATCGGATTAACCAAATTGATTTGTGTAATGGCATGTTATAGCTTAATAATTGAAAAAAAAAAAAAAAAAAAAAAAAATACATATTGTAATTTCTATTTAAGTACATAATGTATGTTACAATGTGACTAAATTAGACACACTCTTGCAAAAATATTACAAAGTTTTGAATCCTTTAACACAGAAACCAAATTGTTTCTTCTATTTGGATTACAATGATGATGGTTAGTGCGTAGGACTGTCATGCCAAAAAGTCTGGGTTCGATGCGTTCCTGTGTCAACTGAAAATGTGACATTACCCGCACATAGGAATGGTTGAGAGTTGTAAGTCACTAGGCACTGGTTCTCTACGAGCTGTAGCGCGACCTAATTTAATTTATTTATTTTGATTTCAATAAATATATCATATATTTCTTCTGTTTAAAATTGCTATTGGAAATTATTTATAGTACTTTTTATAAAACATGACAAGATTAATATGTTCAAGTGGTACAAAAAATGTAATAATTTTTGTTGGTTATTTTCAAAAATAATTATGTATCAATGATTCGATACGTTGAGGGCAAGCAAATTTTGTTTCTTTTAAGTTAAAATTGTGTTAGAATCATGTTTTTAAGCAAATAATTAATCTAAAAAACTGATTATTTAAAAAAAAAAATCTTTCGATCTTTACCGAGAAAAATAAAATAAAATAGGCAATTTTTTATCACAAGGATATACTTACATACATACATATGTATTTTCTTACGATTCCGTAATTAAAATGCTAATGTCAGAAAACTCTTTTCGGCTTTAAAATACCCTTTTTTAAAAGTGTCAATTTTTGTCATTTCCTAGCTTGGTTTGTCACAAAGCTTAAGAAGAATCTAAAAAAATGCAATATGACTTTCTTGGTTTACACACATTTTCGACTGATTGCGTTTAAAAACAACCGTCATAATACAAATATTATCGCATGGTTTCAAGCTTTCAAGTATTAGTTTTGTGTACAACATTTATAATTTTTTTCACAATGAACAAAATGATATTAGAGAAATGATATGGTCTTTAGAATATTTTATTTTAAATCTAAGAATTTGAAATAAGCGTACACGGATTCAAGTGTCTTGATTTAATAATTTTTTTTTATTCAAACAATATACACTGCAATTTATTAAAACTTTTTATATTTTAAATTTATATTTATATACATACAATATATAATGTATGTATGTATATACGTATGTATTTGTTCGTATTTATTTTAAAATGTCGATTTTTTTCCTTAACCAAATAAATACGATGAGCCATCGGCAATACGTCACGGTGGTGGGGTACGTCGAATTCCAGGACGTACATTAGGCGGGCCGCGTTCGCGTAGGTCGAATATGCTAGTTAATTCTTCAAGTGGCCTATCAGCTTTATCACCATCCGGTCGTGATTCGGTTGATCCGATTGCAGAGCTATTGTCACAATTATCAGGTGTCCGTCGTGGTGGTGGAAGTGGTTCACAGTCATCTCAATTACAGCAACTCCAGATGCAAATACAACTAGAACGACAGCAGGTAATTGTAAGAGCAAGCATATATCAAATAAAACTCGAAAAGTTATTTATTAACTTTATTGTTTTCTTAACATTTAGGCTACTCGGCAACAATTAGAAAGGTTACCAAGGCGTCAAGCACACACTGTGGTGTCTTTATCCAGTTCCAATGCAACAATGCAGGAAATTGGCAATGGCAGTTCAGGTACTCCAAGCAGCAGCGGTGGGGGCGCCGGAACAAGTGGATGTCGTGCCACCGAATGGACCGTTAATAATACAACCACATCATCGATTCAACAATCGCAGTCAAACGTGGGTGGCACAAGTGGCAGCGGCGGTTCAGCGCTCAATACCAGAGAAGTACCATTGAATACATCTGTGTTGACAGTTAACGATTTCGGTTTGTCGTCATGTCAATTTCTACAGCCAGCTGTTGGTGGCAGTGGTGCAGGCAACACAGGAAACACCAACACATCCGATGGTGGTGGCCAATCTTCACAGTTCTTGCTTTCCAAATTTATGACTCCTACATTGAGTGAGGATGAGCTAGCACGCCTCGAAAAGGATCGTGCTGATCGGTAAGAAGTCCGATCAAAGGAATTATGTCTTAATTATTTATTTTATTGTGTCTTTCTAGATCTCTTTACGTTCAGGCTATGCTTCTATCCACTCTAGCCAGTTTTAAACATGATTCAGAGTGGAATAGCATTAGTAAACACAAAAATGCCAAATCGCAATCAGAGACACCCCATAGCAGTGATAGCGACGGCAATACAACTGTAAATAGTAACGCAGCAATTGCAAATAATGAAACAACCAGTGATGAACAAACTGTCATGAATAACAACACAATGAATCGTGACCAACAGCAGCAGACATGTCCAGAGGACTTTGTCGAAGAATACTCACTCCAGCATCAGACGTCATACAATTCAAACAACGCCGTTTCGAAAAAGAAACCAACGTCGTCTGGAGGCAAAGGTGGCACTCAAGCCATCGCCACTGCCTCAACCATGGCCCTCGAAAGACGTGGCCGTCCACCACCACCACCCGTAGTAGTTGGTGGAGGTGCAGGTGGCGGCACCCAACCGCAACAGGGTCCCAATCAACAAAAACTAACGCGAGAAATGAAAACAACAAGCTCTTCAATGTCTGCTTCAAATGAAATTCCAGATTCTAGGTAGTGCTGCTTTCATTTAATATTATTATTATTATTATTGAAACTTCTTATACTATTATTAAAAAGATATACATTTTGAAAAAAAAGAAAAACGCAAAAAAAAAAAAACACTACAAATTAACTAAATGATACTAATATGTGAAAAAACAAAAAAATAAAAAAAAAAACAAATTGTTTTTTTTGTTCCCCAGTTTATGCCCAAATGAAAAATGAAGAACAAATCAATTTCCCAAAAATAACGTGATCTCTCACGTCCTACTCCGATTTTCATTTCACAAACAAAAAAAACCTTAGGTATGCAAATATGAAAATAAAATGTTCTACTTTGTAAGTTTTAATAATTATTATAAATTGTTGAAGGAAAACCGATTTCCGTTGTTTGTTTTAAATATTTTATTTCTCTTCTTCTGTTTTTGTGATCTCTCCTAAGTATGTACGAGTATCTTCAGTTTGGGATGGTTTTTATTTCTTTATCCATACAAATTGAGAACTAGATTTTAATGAAATTACATATATTTGGAAGCGTTCTGTTCCGTCGTTCCCTACCTGTAATCCCTAACTCAAAAAGTGAATTAAAAGAAAGATATTAACAAAATAAAATGAAAAAAATTCAAACAACAAACAGAAAATTGAAAATAATGAAAACAAATTTTAAAAATTGTATTTATGAGTTAATATTTTATTACAAATAAGTGTAAGAGTATGTATTTATATATTATAACGAAAGCAACTAAGAAGCGAATAAAATGGATGAACATTGAAAAAATATAGAATGTTGATATGTATTTTTAAACATCTTTCATATTTTGTAGACATTTAAATTTTTGTCATCTAACTTTTCTGATTTCTATTCCTATTTTTCATTTTTTTCTTTATATTCGGGTTTTGTTTGTTTAGCTCGGAAAATAAATCAAAGCGAAGCGAAATTCATAAATAATTTGCATGTCAAATAACCATCAGCAAAAAATATTTATAATTTATAGTTTCCAGACAGTTAGCCTTTCAATTTAATTAAATACTTTTCACGCCTGGAAATAGTCTTGTATTTTAAATGAACATTTCGTTTCGCTAGGAAGTATAAACTAGGCTTTAATTATAATTCTGTATCAATATTTCGTCGTTGAAATGTTTTTTTTTTTTTAGAATTCAAAACAAAAAACAATTTAAGAAATATTAATGTGATTTAACAAATTTTCTGCAAATGAACGTGAAAAAATGAAAACAAATTATAAATAAAATATTAAAAATAAGGGATTGTTTTTAAATTTAGAATTTAACTAAGGTTTCTGCTGTGGGCTTATTCGAGGAATTAACATATGATGAACTAAACAATAACGCCAGTGACCGTTGTGATTATTCATGGGTGGTTCAATTCACTTCATAAATTTAAAAATTACGTTTAAGATAGTCTTTCAAAGTCGCTCGTTATCATCACGTAGGGTTGAAATTGCATAGTCATGACAGTCATTTCTGTAAGGCTATTCGTTTTGTTTTATCGACTACTTTTTTTTGTAGTTGTTACAATTTGTGTAGAAATTCAATATCGTTCTTTATTACTAGGGGTTATTTGTTTTTCGTCGTAATAATTTTACTACTCATCGATAAACACATCTCCAAGATTGATTGTTATTTTCGAATAGTGTTGAATAAAATAAGCTGTTTCCCATCAAACTGGCTGGATAAGAATGTGACCCAAGCAACATTTTCAATGAAAACAACTTTATCAAAGCTGATTTACAAAAAGTAACTGAAACCAAAGTTATTTAAAAAAGATAGCTTCATACTACTACTACTTAGGTCCTTAGATCTACGAAGTCCGTTGGTATTCGTGTGCGGTTTCCAGTGATGTATTTTAGCTTCCTCCAGCTCTTGTCCAATCTCAGGGATTTCTCCTCAGCTGTTCTCCACGTGCTTCTCGGTCCACCAACTCTTCTTCCTTCTTGTGTGAGTGAATAAAACTGCATTGCCTAAACCGCAATGAATGAATGTTCATCGGAGCGGATGACTGCGAGCTCCCGAGGCTGAACATCTTAGTTTTTCCTGTATTGATTTTCAGCCCCACAATTGCTGCTTCTCTCTCCACCCTTGTTGGCATTTTATGGAGATCAGGAGATCCATGATACTATGGGAAAGCAAGCATTAATCGTCTGCGTAGTCATGACGTTTAAGGTAAGTTGTCAGAGGCCATCTTATTCCTCCGCTTCCTGTCAAAGCTATAAGCAGTACATCACTTGCCACCAATAAAAACAGGATTGGTGCAGCCCTCTCTGACTTCACTTTAGACTTCAAATTCTTCTAACAACTTACCTCAACACACTTTTTATGTCTGTGTTTTTGATATGATTTTCTTGTTCCTCCTACATATATTACTTATTTATAAATATTTTTGTTTGACCTTTTCAATAATAAAAATGCACATCATATTAATAGTAGTTTTTGAGATACATAAGTCAAAAGTCTGTATATTAATAATATCTCTGTGCCAAAATGCAAATCCGTTCAGCCATTCTGGTAATTGGAAAAATTAAAAGAAATCTATATCACGGGAACCATACATTTTCTCGGGCATATGTGCCAGATTTCATCCAAATCCGTTCTGGTATTATTGAGCAACAAACATAAATTCATCCATACAGTCAAACTTTCACATTTATAATATATGAAGGTAGGGTTTGTCATAATACTCGGAATGCGTTGAATCAGTATTCTTCTTTTTAAAGCCAAAGTAAAACAATAATCACTGCGTTTTTCTGTGGATTAATTACATTTTGGTCAGTTAAATCTATGCCATCTACCTTTCTTATTTTGAGAGACAAATATAATTATACATAATATGTATATACATACATATGTATGTACATATATATTTATTTATCAAAAACAAATTCCTTTGCTAACGCTACCTACATATTTCTTAACCTCGCAAAGTTGATACATAATAAACAAAATAAACTTATTTTACAGTTTCATAATTTTATTTCATTTCTTTTTATTAAAACTATGATTACAATCATAAACAAAACGAAAATAAGAAAATATTTTCATAATTTTTTTTTTGCTTCGTGACCTTAATAACAGTAAATAAATTGCTCCTTTCCCTATTTTGTGAAACGAACACGATTGGCGCTTTCTTGAGGTTTAAAATAATCGCGCATTTACTATTTTTAATAGATATTTTAATGATAAAATATATTTTACAATGATTAATTACATTATATTATCATAAAGTCGTCTACGTCAAATTAATTTCAAATACATTATGAGTTTTTTTTTCTACTTTATTTCTACCAAATTCTATAATTTATTGTAATTGATTTTAAAAAAATACTTTACAAACACGATTTTCGTGTCATCGTGTTAATTGTTTACGGCCTTTGTTTTTTTTTTACTTTTTTTCACTTGGTAATACCCTAAATATATTAAAAACAAAAGAAAAAGGTAATAATCAAGTGTCAAGGTTTTAAAAGCATTCAATGTTATTCAATAAAAATATTAACTCACAATGAGTTTATGCCAATAAAATATGTAGGGGATTACAATAATGGATAAGGATTCCATGAGTTATTAGCATATTAATAATAAATCAATAACAATTACTAACTTAAATCACAATTTATCTCCTTCTGTTTACGACAGCACATTTAAAGAAGGGTGGGGAATTTAAAAGGGACACGAAATGTAGGCACACCCCCAATCGATATTATTTATTTGTTTCAACTTGTATTTATTTAACTTCAAGTGAAGTATTGACGATTCTGAACGTATGGATTGCGGTGATTAGTATTCGGTAGAGCAACTACACCGATGCCACCTTGGGATGGAGTTTGAATGAATACAGAATCTTGTTGACCATTTGGTTGTTCAGCTGCTGTTTGTCTTGAATTACTTCCAATTATAGTAATCCCCAGTAAGTCGGTGGTAGATGCTGCAGCGGACGGTGTTTGGGTTGCAATCGGTTCATAAATACTCTGGTGTGCTTCCATTTCATCGTCATCCTTAAATGAGCCACTCAGATTCGGATTTAAAATATTATTCGAAGTTGGATGTGATCCCACTCGGATACTACTACTAGCTGCAACTAAAGAGGTATCTGGAACATTCCTAGGAGCATTTGGCTCGGAACGTGAGCGTGGCATTGTATTACTACCTCGTATAACCATTGGTGGCGCTGCTATACTAATTGAATTCGATGATCGTCTGCGGAAAAGCCTGGAAATGGAAATTTTTTTTATCATTCAATATTTATTGACGTTAAACCATAATCACTATTAAAAGGGAAAAATAGCTAAAACTATAATAAAGGGTATCCCAAAATTAACACAAGATTTAAATTTGTCGCCATTCATGCAGTGAAGTGTTGACGAGTGTGCATGTGTATGCAAAGCCATGGAGGCCATTTGTCCCATGTGTTATTCCATAAATAACCCTATCCTATTATTCAATATAAAAAAATTACAATCAAAAGACTAAAAACTATTTAATTTAAATCTTGCGTTAATTTTGAGACACACTTCACTAGAGTATAATGCAGGGGGTCCTTTTTTTGGTTCCTCGTTATTAGGTGGCTTTAGGTAAATTAGTTATAAAAACTTGTTTTTCTTTTTAATTCATTTGTAACTATTGTTAAAAGAAAGTGAACGAGTTCAAATTATTTTGTTATTTTAATTTCTTTCTTTTTATGAAAAGGTAAAAGTCAAAAGAGATTTTGTCAAATTTTTTAGTGCCACCGGTCAATAAATACTTTAACAAGTAATACTACAAGGAACAAAACTATCAAACTGGCATGAAACCAAAATGGATTCTCTTTTTGAGTTGTGTTAATCGCTAGACCCACCTAAAAATTGGATAGTCCCAAACGGAACGCCTGCCATTCAATATATCTTCCAGATTAGAAGGCAAATTCGGTTGGCGATCAAATGGGTTTACTCGGGCTGAACTGTGGCTGGGTGAGTCGTTGGTCAGTAGTACTTAAAGAGAAAATAAAAAATCATTATTAAAATATTAAGTAAAATATGTATAATGTAACGCACCATTTTCATCATCCGATGACAAAATATCAGCATCGGTTGAAGCAGCTGCACCGGCAGCTTCTTCATCTTCTTGGGCTGAAGAAAATGTTCCGTGATTATTGGGCGTTGTTGTACTTTCACCTTGACGTAGTAGAGGTGTTGTATCATCGTCTGTATCAGTCAAACTCTCCCATGAAGACTGTCGTCTCCGAATTGCCCTCATTTCGCCCTTCGCAAAAACCTTCCGTTTGCATATTGGGCATACGCGCTTATTTTTGGTTAACCATGGATCTATGCAATTGCTATGATATGCTTTTAAGAAAATCATAAAATGTTAAAGAATCAATTGCAATGAATAATCATTTACCATGAGCACAAGGTAGCACGCGAAGTCTTTCGCCTTCAGTAAAATCATCCAAACAGATAACACACATTTCGTATGGTTGGCCTTTGGTAAATTTAGTGATTGGAATTTTTTTAAGCATTTTTTTTGGTAAACGATGAAGTCTTAGGCGTCGCTCTTCTCTGACGCATTTGTAAATCATATAGAATATCTGCAAAAATACATTTATTATTTTTGATATAATTGAACATGCTAACTTCAGTTTGTGACATACCATTATCAGAAAACATAATCCAATTAGTATTGAAAATGGCAGAATCAATTGGGTATTGATATTGAAGGGTAGGTCATCATTTATTACCAATCTTGATTGTTTGGTTGAATACGCACTAATAAGATTTATACCAGTCGAAAAAGAAACAAATACGGCTACTATATCTATACCAGTTGAGTTCTTTGCACTCATGGGTTCTATTTACAAAAAAAAAATATTCACTTTATATATTCTAATGAATCGAAAGCTGTTTATTTTTTCTATTTTAGATTACCCAAATTATCATCGTTCATCAAATTATATATTATTGTTGCGTTGTAGCCTGCTTCTTGTGCATTCCGTACTTTCTGTTCGAAGGAGCAATCATTTCCCCTTAATGAAGTAAGAAAATAAATAATAATAAATGCTTATTATCTTATTAATTATTATTTGTAGCAAAAACCTTTGAACAATAACAGCATAAGAAGCATTTTTTGATGGGGGGCCAACTAATGGCGTACAACCAGATGGATCACTTCCTTCTATACCGAAGACATTCAATCCACTTGGTGGTATATCTGCACCAAATTGTGCCGGCAAAGCATAAAATTCTTGTAGGAACTAAAGAAACATAAGATAAAACAATTAAATGTTTGAAGAATCAATACATTTATCAGAAAAGGCTTACTTGATTGGACTGGGTTCGATAGACTAAAATATTCCCCTTCGCTATTTGGGCTAAGCAATAGCATGACATAATAAATAAAAATTGAGCTGACATTCTGAAGTTGGATTGGTGAAGATTTCAACAACAACAAAAAAAATAGTTTGATCAGAAAAAATGATTGATTTGAAATAACTTTTGAGGACTGATGTCTGATGCCTCTTTTTCATAAAGAGCTTAACAAATGGAACGCATTTTATATGCAAATCTGCTGGAGGTGTGAATCTGCAAATACGAGAAGTAGTTTTAGTAGTTGTTGTTGTTTTTATTTGTTTTACTAAAAAATATTAATAAATAAAAGTTTTTAATGAAGCAGATGATGTAAGCTTTCAAATATAAATTGAATTTCGTGGGACAAAGGCTAGAACGACGCCTATTTACATAAAAAGTTATAAATTCTATTCAACTGTTGCTTACGAACAAGGGATAATTCTGCCTTACAACGAGTTACAGGATTATACAATTAATTAGTGTTTCAGATTCGCAATATTTTTTGATTTGAAATTATTTATCACTTTAAAAGGTAGTATTACCCAAATTATTCTATAAAATACATAACACTTGCGTCTTACTTAGTGGGAGAATGATAGTTTAGTGTTGCGTTGAGGACATTCAAAAAAAAATTGTAAAATTTAAACATAAGTCACACCTTGGCAAAACTATCGAGAACGGGTACGGATAAAGAGAAGAATTATAGTTCCTTGTCCTTGTACTTGTTTTCTTAAGAAAATTCAGTGTCGCTTTGTTTTTGTCAACTTAGATTACTCTTTCAAACTCAAATAAGAGCAGATATAGCAACAGTAGACTATTCCTTAAGATCGGAACGTTTTTTCCTTTGATTTTTAAGTAAACAATCTATTTATGGGTTATTTTTTAACTTTTGAAAAAAATAAGTTCCTATTTTAAGAAGTAAGCTTTTTGACTTAATTATATTTGCTTAGTAAGAAGTGACAGGTTGAACAGAAATTAGCTGAAAAAATAATAATAAATAATAAAATAATTTATAAATTTTCGGCTCTCAATCATCTAGTAATAAATATGCAAATTAAATAGATTAATACATATTCCTATTTTAATGTTAAACTCCCTTTTATCTAAAGGTCTTGATATGTAAAAGTTATCACTTTTTGCCTTATAAAATGCACCTTGTTATATTTTTCTTTGTTTTGTCGGGTTCTGAAAATGCTATCATATTTTTGAAGTCTTTCTTGATCTACGTTCTATCCGGAGGATCAACTTCAAATTCAATAACGTTCTTTGCATTCAAAAACCCAACTACAACTTCATACTTGTGGTGATTTGTTTTTAGAAAAAGGCACTCTTTTTCAATTCAAAAAGGGGAAAACAGTATACTTAGAATTATTAGCCCTTACGTGAGAAATAGTGAATAAACTCATTTGTCATTTTATATAAATAAATAAATTCATTGAACCACATACATATAATTGATTGTTACGATGAACTCGTGTGATGATTTGAGTTTTTTTTTTACTTTTTATTATTTCTTTGTTAACTTTTAAATGTTTCTTATTTCGGAACCAGAGGGTACTTAGCTCAGATAATCCACAAGTTACTTTAATTTGATGACCATTATTTGAAGAGACAATCAAAAAATAAAACCTAATAAATGAGATTGATGCGTGTAGCAAAAAATTTACAAAATCGAAACAAAATGTGAGTCACAAGCCGAATTAAAATGTACATACTTTATCTAAACGGGTCCTAAGAAGGCCCGACCGTTATTTTCGTACAATGAATATATTTTGGGTATTAACAAATTCAGCTGTAATATGTGCATAATAACAAAATAATGCTTGAATTATGTTTTTTGGAAACTAACTCAACAGTAAAACGTGGCCATGTTATGTTACATGTTTATAGGAATATCAATTTCATGACAACAATTTTCGGAGCCTTTTCACTGCCACGAGGGAAAAAGAACTTTTTCAAAGGAATTTTATATTACATTTAGTTTGGTGGCAAATAGAACGTCGAAAACAATACAAAAAGTTTCTGATAAAGTTCGAACTCGGAATTGATAAGACTATCATTTATTATAACTATAAACAAGTTCTCTTAAACTGAGGTTGAGAGTTCTCAATAAGATAATTAACAAAATTGCTAAAGTCAACGCATCAAAACGGATGACTAATTAATATATTATACAAAAAAAAAAAAACAATAACAAAATAAAGTCAATACCATAAAGAAACATCCATCGAACCTGTGAAAGAAGAATCATAAGTACATATTATTATAATACTTTGCAACCTCGAAAAGGTAAATAAATGGCATTTTTTAACGCGAAATACATAACAATTTATCCACCTTAAACAGATTGTACCACTATACATCCCCTTCAACGTTTTCGTTATTTGTTTCTCCTTGGTGTTTACTTTAGAAGATTTTCTCCCATGTTTCGTTAGACCCGACTTTGAAGAAATAGATTTTTACTTTTTACATACCATTTTCTTCACTGCATGCAAACGACATTCACTTGTTGTTTTTTATTTAATTTAATTTTATTTTGGAAAAGCTTCTGACTTAAATATGATGACGATTGATTTGTGTTTTACTATTGCTTTGTTTAACTTGGTTTATAAAATATTATTATAGTGACGAAATTTATGAAACGCACTTTGCTGATTTATTTGAGTTACAAAATAAAATTTCCCGAATGAAAAATTATTCTCACTGGTTGGGCTTCGATTTGCTAGAGTTCCACTTCTACTTCTACCCTTTGTTCTCAGTTCGGTTCTTTCGGATTTGGTTGTTTCAACAAGAAAATTTTGCAATTACATTTTCACGCTTTGAAAGTGTTCGTATTATATTGTACTCAATACGAGATTGAGAAAAAATAATTATGTTTTTTTTATTTAGTGGAAGCTGCAGAAAAATATTGTGTTTTTTTTTAATTTTCGTTATCAGGTTTTGCCAGTTCTGTAAATTTTTCAGTTTTTCGCCCTGCCTTGAATGACAGCTAATAGTACTTTATTAATACCCCAATCACCAGCACCCATATGTTCATGGTAGAAGGAGGCAGATAGATAAATGTTTGTTATTTTGGATGCATTTATTGACAGTAGTTGTTGTTGATGTTGATTGTTGATGTGATGTTAAATGTCAGCTGTGTCGTTTTCATTTTGTCGCTCCTAAAAACTCCTGAAACCGTCATTTTGTATTAATTTTGTTTTAGAAGCTCTTTTTATTTTTGTTCTGTTAATATAAAAGAAAAATAATCTTACTACCTAGTTTCTAGAAAAAGAAATAATAATTTGATGGACATTTTCTTTGCAACATTTTATATTAATTTTCTTGCATCATTCACAAGAAAACTTACTTACTGACTACCTACATAAGTAAGTAAGTATTCACAAGAACAAACGACCGGGAGTTTCAATCGAAATCTGTTGTACGATTACAAATTAAAATATTAAAATGAAAGTTTTGATCAAATCTTTTGTCCAAATGAGATCCTTTATGCCATAAGTCTGATTTATATACATATGTACATTATGTATGTACCTCGGGGCGAAACAAATTTTTCATAATTAAATAATGCTTCTTTTTTTAGCAAAAAAAAACCTTTTTGTTATCATTTTTTAGTTACCATGAATGGAGTAAAGACCTTTAAAATCTTATGAAAAATCCAACTAAAAAAAATTATTCAAACATTTCGTATTTCAAATAATTAAGTTCACTTTAAAGGATTTGTATTGTACCTAAACACTCACGTGGATTATGAATTTTTGATCCGCGATTATCAATTATTATTTTTCTTAACTATTTAGATTGTAGTTCCGTTATTTTAATGTTAAAAGATATAATTACAGTTTACCACAAACCACAGCAAATTTGCTGATCCACCGAAAACTATTGAGCACTTACAACAATCTTTTTAAAACCTCCAATTTATAGTTGGAAAAAAAATAAGAACTAATACTTGTGACCAGCTCAGCCCTATTTTTTGTATTGGGTGCTGAATGCAATTCCAGCAGATAGTATTATTTAACAGCTGTACTTTTTTTGATTGGTTGCTGGTTTAAGTGCACTTCAAAACACAAGTACCTATACCATTTCAGTTGTTTTCTTGATTTCTTCGCTCATAATTTGATCTATATTCTTTAATTTTCACAATTTAATTCGCCAGGCAAAGAAACTTGAAACAAACTAAGATCAATGGCGGTTTTTTCTTGAAAATAGAATATAATAACAAAAATGGGTCGCTTTTCCGAAAACGATATAATTAAATTTCTTGAACTTTACAAAAGAAGCGAATGTTTGTGGAAATGCAATCATAAGTATTATCGAATAAAATCCAAACGAAATGAAGCTTACATACGCATTAGGGATGCAATGAACCTAACCAGCGTGCTGGAAGTCAAACAAAAGATTAAATCGTTTCGGGATACATACGCTTCAGAAAGGACTAAAGTAAAAAGATCCATGATGATATCGAGGCATCCTTTCGAGATCTATAAACCGAAATTACGATGGTACAATTTGGCTGATTCATTTCTTAGTAACACTGAAGGTATTCTTAAAGTAAATTGTTCGGTAAGACTTGAATTATTTGTAGTAGGTAAGCGTATCTATGTTTAAATATTGTTTTTAGCTTACAGTTGAAGATCCTCAAGTTAGGAACACGTTTAATATGTCGTCGAACATTCCACAACAAGGACCTGATGCTATTTACTCAAACCTTCAACCATCTCCAGAGTACAGAATGATAAATAATAACCCGATTGTACATCAGTATCAAATGTCTCGAGTTCTTGCTCCCGCTTCTGACCATCATGAATATCAAAATGACTACCACCCACCACAGCAACAGAATCAGCCAAATTTTAGACAAATTACCGACATACCTGAAAAACACCAATCGAATGAATTCTATCACTTTGGTATGAATATTGCCATGCAATTGAGCTCTTTACCACTAGTTCAAGCTTTAAATATACAGACGAAAATTCAGCAAATGCTATGCGAGGAGCGAGTAGCTTATGAACAAGGCCGTTATGAAATTGTTCATGATAATAATCATCGCTCTCAGTTTGCAGGGCCAACTGAATTGAACTTTGTGAAAAATACACAGGGCGAAGCCATTTCAGTTCTATCTTCTTCTAGAGAAGGAGATGATATAAAAGTGGAATTTTTGATTGACGACGCTGGAGAAAATGTATTGACATGACACAAGAGGTGATTTATACACTTGTATAAGAAAAATAAAATAAAAAAACCGAATTTATAATAAATCTGAAATGTTTTTCATCAACCGATTAAAATTGAGATTTAAAAAGGAAATAATGCTAAACTTATGAAACAGTTTTTAATAAGTGTACGAACCTCTGTTCAGTGTTAGTTATTTACCTTAATTAAGACTCAGATCCCACATTCCAGTAATAAATGAAATTTGTTAATTGGTTTAAATTCTTCTTAAAAAAATTCAATAACTAGTTATTAGTTTATAATAGTTTTATTATTCTTGCAAGAATTTAAAAGTAAAATAATAACAAAAATATAATCCAGGTAAAAAACTTGATTTAAACGAATATTAAAATAGTTTTGTGAGCGAAATGAATCTTTCAAATAATTTTTATATTCTAAGAACTAAATTTACAAAAGTTAGTCAATTATGTATATCTGTTAGATAACTTATTGAGAGTTATTACATCATTAAAAATTGAATTTAAATGTGTGATCGACAAAATCAAGTAGACGTTTGGTCTATAAAAAGGTTCACAAATTTGTCGGAACTTTTGCATCGTAGAAGACCGCAAATGTTAATTTAAAATTGGCAAGTACTATTTTTACAGTTACTAATTAACAATTATTATCGTTTAAGTACTTCATTGATTGTTTGGTATTTAAAATTCATTTTAGTACACTACCGAACAAATAATAATTTATATTTTTAAAAATAGGTAGTACTTTCCACTATGTGGATAACCAAATTATATAACAAAATTGTTTATCTTTACCAGATTATCTAGGCAATTCTAGGAAAGTACAAATAAAAAAAAAAACTTTCCTATCGATACAATCCAAATGCATATAAGACTTGAGTGTTTTTATCCACTATTTTAAATGCATAGTTATGATCATACAAAAATCCATAACATTTTTCATTTTTTTCTCCCTTAACACTTTTTAAATAAATTTTATTTCTGGAGGTCTTACTGGAAAAAGTAACTTTGTTGTAATCATCAAACGCATAAATATACCTGCCGTATAAAGTGAAAATCTTATCTTCAATTTCATATATATCTTCGCTTGTGGGACAAATCGTTCCTCCAACTCTCTGCTGTTTATTCCTTTCAATTTTCATATCTGGTTCGGTGTAGGTAAACTTTTTCATGTATTCAATGTAATCGAGTATATTTGGTTCATCTTCTTTGTAGAGAACATTTCCTTTAAAAAATATTGCTTTACAATGATAACTGGGAACTTCATTCAAAACCTCTAAATTCGAATGATTGTTGTAAAAAGTCTTTATTCTGTAATTGCCCGTTAGCTTGAAGTCTTCAACGCCATCAGCTGAAAATGTATCGTCGAGATTATGGTACATTTTCAAGGTTCTATAAAAATTGTTAAAGGTTTTCTGTAATAAATAGATAGATCAATAAAAACTTTTGATGAGTATGCGTTGCAATCTTTAATATAGTTTAACTAACTTTTGGTTAAACTTCTTCTATCTCCTGGCGCCTTAGTAATCCTTTATAATAGTCACGTTTTCTTCTTTGTTTTGAATTTTATTTTGAAAGAAAAAAAAAAAAATAGTCCAAGTGGAGTTTCTCCTTTTTTATGTTCTTTTTTATGTTGGCAGCTTTGCATAAATGAAAGCATAAAAATGAAAGCGTGCAGTGCATACTCCATTAGGTGGCTGTACCTGAATTGTTCCCGAAATTCAGTTGAAATTTGAAATAGTCTTGTCAGTAAACTTGTAATCCACCTTTAGTCCACTCGTGTTGAAACTTCTATTGATAAGAATATTCATGCAACGAGTTAAATTTCTTTTTAGAAAAAAATGTTGTCATGAAAGCATGTAATATAAAATTATATACTTACTAGAGGACCCGGCGAAGTTTGTCCCGCCCCAATTGAGTCCTAGGAACAGCAAGCCGGGCTGTAAGATTTGTCGATATGTCAAACCGATCAAAGTTCTCATTACTTTCAGAACTTATAAAAAGAAGTTTATCTATAATAAAATTATGTGAGTTGAATTTTGTCTTCTTTGGCATTTTAAGACCAGTAAATATCAGGCACTGACAAACTTATGATAAAAGAATTTAATAACACTATAAAGGTGGCAGAATGATAGGCAACTCACTTTTTAAATTTTCCCTGGACTGCGGCAAGCATTTCAAAACCAAATTCAGCCTTGAAGCATTCTGAAGTATACCGCCTTGAAGTATACTATACACATTTAAAATTCAGTTATATAAATTAGATTTATTGTATCGCCTTGAAATATACAATGTATGTATGTATATGTACATATATCAACTTTCGTATAATGTATTACAGCTTTTAGGAGTAAATGAATTTGGAAGTGTGAAATTTTAAAAAACTAATTTTTAATTAAAAAAAAACATTATCTTGTTATAAAAATAAACCTTTCCCTTGAATCACTCTATCTATTTAAAAAAAAACCGCATTAAAATCCGTAGCGTAGTTTTAATAATCTAAGCATACATAGGGACAGACAGCGTGAAGGGACTTTGGTTTATACTGTGTAGTGGTGATATTATATTTTAAATTTGGTTGAAATTACTTTTCCAAGTTTTTCACCTTTATTTTTACACCTTCTGCTTCAATTAACATTGATAAGTTAATGATTTTAATCTCCAGAAAAAATTGTCCTTTCAAATTTTGACAAATTATTTCTTATGGGAGAATTATTTGTTTTAAAAATGTTGTCCATTGTATAAATACCTTTCTTTAACAATTTTAAATGTTACTACAATGAAATCATTTTTATTTTTTTGAGGTAAATCAAGATAGAGACTGTCTTTTAGAATGAAAATTATAAATTAATTCAACAAGTCCTAATCTTCCAATACTTTGGTAGATAGCACTTGCTCCGACAGTGTCTTCGTCTTTATGTTACACTTCATAAAACAAATTCTTCGTGAAAAAGGAAACGATTTCAAAATTCAAAAACGTATGAACCACATCTCTGGTTTAGCGCTAGTGTCTATGCGTAGCTGTGAAATAACTTTAAAAAAGCAAGATAATAATTGTTTTTATGTACTAGCTGTTGCCCACGACTTCGTCTGCTTCAATTTCAGTTAGCAATTAAGATTAAGTTTAAAAGAAATATATTTTAAAGTACTTCTGCGTAAATGATATTCTTATTTTATTTTCTTGTGGCACTTGAACATACTGATTTTCTCCGCAACCCGACGGAAGCCCTCAAATATGAATAATTTTCTCCGTTTTTGTAACATTTTCCACTAACTCTTCGCTTCTATTGGTCGCAGCGTGATGTTATATACTATGTAGCCTATAGCCTTCCTCGAAAAATGGACTATCTAACACAAACAGAATTTTTTAATTAAATCCAGTAGTTTCTGAGATTAGCGCCTTCAAACAAACAAACTCTTCAGCTTTATATATTTGTAAATATATAGAAGTATAGATTATACATTTAAATATATGTATAACAAAATTACACAACTTTCACAAGCAAGAATTTTTTTAGTTCACGTATGCATGACCGCATTTAAAAAATACTTGCGTAAATCCCTAAATTTCTTTTTACATTTTGGCTACGACTTTTCTTTAAATCTATTATGTAAACAAATTACATTTGCTTAGCAAGTTTATCCAGGTTTTCTCCATTGTATGAGTAGAGTTCCTCTATTTCATTATGAATCAAATTCTCAAATTGGTTAATAAATGTTAAAAAGATTAAATAAATTTGGTCTCGTAGATAACCAAGACCTAGGAATGATTATATTCTGAAAACAAATGGCTAAATTCACCAAATTTTGTTAGTTGCAATTTGAGTTGAGTTTGGTTCAGTTTTAGTTAAAAAATTTAGTGAGTAATTCTAATTATTGTAAATTAGTGCTTTACGTTTTTTAGTTTATAAAGCTGTAGAAGTCAGCTCGCCTTTGTACACAATAAATTACTGATAGAAACTTAAAATCCCGTTCCAAAGGAAAGATCAATTTTACTTTTATAACTTTATTTTAAAAGTTTGTTTTTCACATGCCAAATCTAAGATTATGGTTTTTAAATATGTTTAGTTTGTAATGTATCATGCTTTAACAATTTAATTATAATGTAATACCAGTAACACAATTGTGTCGCATAAAATGTATTGCTTTTGAAAAGCTGCATTTTATTCGAACAAACATCATACATACATCCAGGCGTTAATGGAAATAATATCCTTTCTTTAAAAATGTATCCATGTATAAGACACCAAGTTGGGAGTCCACGTAAATATTATTTAAAAAGTAAGAATATTTCTATTTTTCTATACCTAATTTTTATTTTTGATAAATACTTAAAAAATATTTGTTTTAACTGCTTTTAATTGCATCGACTTCTTAGTTTTTTTTTTAACTTATCTGCATTTTTTCTTGTTTGTATAAAAAAAAGAAAGACGATACATAACTTTAACTTTTGTTGAAAAAAAAAATTTGTTGTTAGTTTGTTTTGGTGGGAGGGGATCAGTTTTTATACATATATATATTTAGGCTAGAATCTCCATTCTGCTTTAAATTGATAGATTTAAGATTTGTTTGTTTGTTGATTTATTTTATTAGATATTTTTTTTGATGCTTATAACTATATTTCCACAATAATAAAAATCATTTAATCGCCTTTTTGTTAATTTTCAGGTAAAGAACGCATTTAATAGGCGTGGTTGGCAACGAACAAAGCTGCATCAGCGCCAGCACCGACTACACTACCAGCAACATATTTGCCAGTTGCTGCCTCACCGTTACCCTGAAAATAGTAAATAGAAATCAATGGTTATTACTTAGTTTTTTTTTTGTTTTATTAATTTGAATAAAATATTTAATTTGCCAACCGGCCAGGTTTACACAATAATAAAAAAAAAATCGGGAAACCGGTCCTTCAGAAAAAATTAAACTAAACTTAAGTAACTTACTTTAAACATATAACTAGACTGAAAAAATTTCCAATTCGTATGACTTTTTTGCTACAAATTTTCATTATTAACTTTACAAAATTTTCAAATTAACTAAGTTTTCACTGAGGCTTAATCATATTTCCCCTAACCTACTTGCAGTCTCCAAGATTAACCTTATTAATTTGATTTCTGAACCTTTTCCAAAAACTCAAATTATATCAAAACGATTTCTTAATGGAAGTTTTTTTTTGACTAGGATTTAATATTTAAAAATTGATTAAACAATATACTAATTGATTTAAGGATGGAGTCAATTTTAAAAATCTTGCTCAGCAAAAATCCTAGTGCCAATTTTGCGAAAGTTCAGGGCGAATCCAAGTGTAAAAATACTTGTTACTTTGCTTGTTAGGCAATTTTCTAGCTCTACGAGAATTCCACAAGGAAAATTATATAACGAAGGTAAAGAAAATTTCTAATATCTTTTCTGCTGTTAGAAAGTTGTCTGATAAGCAAAAAAAACTTTCTTTTGTATCAAGTTAAGAGTACCTACTTTTGGTAAAATACCAGCTAAAACTAGGTTTTATACCAAATCTTACTTATAATGGATTTTTATCTTGTGTAAGATGTTTTTTAATCATTTAAATTGAGACTTAGAACAACACGCATGTAATTCTTGAATACAATTTGCCTAAAATTTAAAAAATATTGAGGATAGAAATTAATGATGTAATTATACTTAATCGGGTTCAACTTATTTTGAACTTACTAACATTTCGCTAACCTTTTCTTATTTACATAATTTACTTTAAAATTATGAATTTTTATGACAGCTAACAAAATCATAAAATCTTAAATTTTCAGTACAGTAATGAATTATAATCTAATAAGTCGAACGTAAGGAATAACTAACAGTTTGGGTAAAAACGATAAAATAAATAATCAGCTAAGAATAACATCTTCATTTCAAATTTTTCGACTTCTAACAGAAAATTATAAACAATTTATTGAAATGTTAAGTCTCAACTTTCCGTTAACGAAGCACATATTTACATAAATGAATATTATTTATTTCTTCTTAATTTAAGGATAAGAAAGCATTTATTTCTATGTTTAAATATTTTCAAAATTTCATTTTTTCAGAACAGTTCTCAACAACTGCATATGCTACCTGAAAGTTTTCGTTCTATTCACTTAAATGCTGCAATAGCTATACAACAGTGAATAAAACAAAGCTTTAATTTTCTAAACTATTAACATTATTAAAATTCAACAACACGACAATGTCTACACTTCTACAGACTACACATAATCCTTAATTTAACAACGCAATTATGAGAGTAGACAAGACGTAAAAAAGGCAGTTTAAATTCTGTGACTCCGAAGATGGCCGTTCAAAGTAACTATTTATTTAATAAACTTGGCGTAAGCACCCACAATCGTACTGTGGCGTGGGTGAGAAAACATTGTATAAACAAAAATTAGGTTAAAACCGAAAAAATAACGTTTTCTTATGATTAAACAATGCTTTCTCACTTTCATATTTTAACTACGTTCCATTGAGACCACTATCTAATTGTAAAAACAATCAAAATGCTTCGCTTATGGAAAGTCGCCTAAATGTTATTGATTCATAAAATAATTATGTTTATGTTCTCCCAATACAAAACAAAACTGCACGGTTAAAAAAATAAAATAGGGTGTCAACAGTTAATAAAACTACGAAAATTAAAAAATCACACAAAGAAGAAACAAGCAGGAACAATTACAAGATAGTTATACTTATAATTTATGTACATAAATAAAATAAATAAAAATAAAAATAAAACAAAGAATAAGAAAATATTTTATTTTGTATATTTCTTATGAGTAGAGTAAGTAAGAAATAAAAGTTTTAAAAAATCATGGAAAAAAGAAAAGAATAGTTTTTTTTTTATAAAGCATACAAACAAACAAAAACAAAAAAACAAAACATTTTAAATTAAAATAAATTTTTTTTAATAGAATAGAAATTCAGAATGTGAGGTGATTAGTGTAGTATTTGGATTGATCGGCTCTTGATTTCATTTTTTGTTTCAGTCTTAGAGTAAGTATTTTTGTGTCCAAAATTTGTAAATGTTGTTTGTTATTACTGAGTATTGCACTTTTTTCTAGTACATATGGTCTTTAACATGTGTAGAGGCGTTGCCAGCTAACGAATAAATCGATCCAGCTTCGTATTTACCTTGACAAGCTTGAGAGTTGGCCTAGTTTAAAAAAAGAGTTGTCAAAATTAATCACATTCTTTTTTTTTTTAAAGATTGATTAATATAAACCGTTTGTAACTTTAAAAACCATTAAATAACCATTGATGTATAACCAGCCCAGGAACCAACTAAAGGCTTTTTTTTTATTAATTTATTCGAAATATTGGTAAACAATACTTTGTTCTTATTGTTTGCGAGTTGCAATCACACATTTGAAGATATTGTGAAGAGATATATTAAAATATACGTAAGTAATAATAATAAAAATTGAGTCATGCAAAATCAACTTTTAAACACATGCATATTTACCAAAAAAAAAAAAACTCAAAAAAACTTTCCATAAGAATGCAATTGATTCAAAATTATAATTATAGCTTGATTTGATTTAATGTTTTTTCAAGCCAAATAATGGAAACATGTAAAAATTCTACTCAGTTCTTAATTCGCTAAAAATTACAGAAGAAAATGCTTACTAACTTATGAAACCAGTCGGTTCCCCTTACAAACGTACATGAGATTAAATGATAAGACAATAATTGATCGTAGATTTAATGAAGTGCAATGAAAACAATTTTATAAACATTCCTAGATATGAGATATATGTTTCTTTCTTCGGTGAAATTTAAAACATAAGTTAGCCTTTTTAAACTAAAACACTTAAGTTTTGTAGTATTAATCCTCGAAAAGACCATTTTTGATATGAAGTTTTTTTTTAACATATGTATATGACACAATTTTGCTGAAAATTTTTAATTTCTTCGAAAATATGTAGAAGTGTCATAAACTGGGGCGTATACACACTTTCTTTTTTAACTTAAAAAAAACCAATGATACAAAATTTCCCGTTATTTTTTCATGAGTAATTACCGCACCGGTTAAGCAAAGATCAAAGAAACATAAACTTACCTTAGCGCGCTTCAAGAGTTCAGTTTGACCAGCGGCAATATTTTCCTTCTTACCAGCCCAGGCGCGGAGTACAGATGCTTGGAGAGCACGACCGTATGAGAAAGTGAGTGCCCATGGTTTCAACAATGGCACTTTGTTGATGGCGTTCAAGTGAACGGAAGCTTCTTCTTCAGACTGACCACCAGACAAGAAGGTGATTCCTAGAAACAAAAAGCTATGCGTTATTCTACCTCTTATTTTGTGTGTTTTTTTTTATAACCTACCGGGAACAGCTGCTGGAACAGTCCTGCGGAGGGCTAGAACAGTTGCGAGTGCAACTTCATCGGGTGTGTATTTCTTGGGGCATGATTGACCAGCGGTAACCATGTTTGGTTTCAACAATGTACCTTCCAAGTAGACGTGGTGGTCGTTCAAAGCCTTGTAGCATGCAGCCAAAACGGTTTCGGTGACTTTTTGGGCACGTTCCAAATCATGATCACCATCGGGGAGAACCTCAGGTTCAACAATTGGAACAATACGTTGCGATTGGCAGATGGAAGCATAACGAGCCAAGACGTTAGCGTTCTCCAAGATTGATTGGTAGCTTGGGGTGTTCTTGCCGATTTTCAAGACGCAACGCCACTTGGCGAAATCACAACCGTCCTTTTTGTATTGAGCACAACGAGCAGCCAAATCATCAAGACCTGCAAATTAATAAAGTATTTAAAAAATTGATATTTAAAAAACAAAGTTGCTTTCTCTGTCCCTTTGTCCCTATGCACGCTTAAATCTTTAAAACTACGCAATGGATTTTTTTTTTAAATAGATAGTGATTTAAGAGGAAGTTTTATATGTACATATATACATATCTTTTTATATATATAAAACAAAGACGGGTTTGTTACAACACTTATAACTCGAGATCTGCTGAACCAATTTTCATTGATTTTTATTGATTCGTTGGATTTGTCTCCACCCCGAATAGCAGAATACATCTTTAAAAAAATGAAAATTAACACACTATGGCTTATTTTTGTCTCTGCACTATTGAACACTGTATTATGCCAAATAATATATTTAAAAAATGTTTTTTCCTGCAATATTTTAAATTAAATTGCTTACGATATTAAAAGTCTTACAAGATTTTAAACCGCCGCCGTGTTTTTGAACTAATTAACTGACAGTTAATAGTCACAGTTGACAATTAACACCAATATTTATTATTATCGATAAGAAAATTCAAAAAGTGTCCTCCTGGAAGTATATGATCAAGATAAGCGGTTGCCGCTTTTCAAATCTGAATTTCTTTACTGAAATAATCTATGTAGATTTGCCAAATAACACCGTTTACAAAACAATCATAACATTGAAGATTGAAGTTTAGAATGGTCGAATTGAATTTTTGACAAAACGGCCACAGTACCTAAATCCATCGTTTCTCGAAAGAGTTGGTAACATTTTTAAGACTGTATTCTACTGAACCGATTTTTAAAATTCTTTTACCAATAAAAAGCTAGCTATATATTTGTGATAATTTGGATATGGAAAAAAGCAGAAAATAGTGCCTCAAGATTGTGTTTAAGAGAAATACAAGGGAAACATAGTGAACAAAATATTAGGTCTATTTATAGGTTCTTATGCTGGATTGGAGCTGGTATTTTCATGCCATCTATTCTGTAAAGGCTCTTTGAATCTTAAAATCTAATCATATAAGTTGCTATTGTTCATGGTCCTATGATGTGGTCCGGTATGTGAAGAGAAAAGATCTAGGAGACGCTTTTATTTTGCAAACAAAAAATTAATGGCGTTTCCAGAATTTCAAAAGTCATTAATCGAATTGAGATTAAAAATTCTCATTGGTTAAGTAATGAATGCCAAAACTTTATTGGAACCTGGATATCAAGATTAAAAGCAATTTCTTTTACACAGTTTGAAAAACAGGGCAGAACAACGTCTGCGGGGTCAGCTAGTGTACATATAACTAGATAATGTTTTTTCAATTAAAAAAATTAATTTTTAAAATTTCATTCTAGACTGCGTTTCATTCCATATTCATTAACTCCTAAAAGTATTATACGATAAGTTGAGGCTTGCAATATCTAGTTACAATCTGACCGAGGTATCTTCTTTTTTAAATAATCTTAAAGGATTGTGTCATTTTTTGAAAACATAAAATGTTCTCAAGTTAATCATTTAATATGGACTTCTTTGTTTTAATTTAAAAACAAGACTAAGAAATAACACTGCACTATGAAAGTATTTTATATAAATATTGTGGTATATTTTGCAATTAAACAACCTTATTTTATCTTTAGAATATTTGAACTTACCTTGGGTGGTGCATTCATCTTCAGATCCCATCAATGGGACAACACCTTTGTCGACCTTGATTCCGGGAATGATTCCACGCTTCTTCAACAATTCAACAAATGGAGTGCCATCATCAGCCTTTTGGTATAGGGTCTCGTGGAACAAAATCACACCGGAAATGTTTTCAGATACTTTTGGGTCAGTGGAGAACAATAATTGACGGTATTGACGACGGTTTTCATCTGTGTTCTCAACGCCGATGTCCTTTAATAAATAAATGAGTTGATTAAAAAAATCAGTTTAAGAACATTTTTTTTTAAATTTACTTGAAGACGCTTGCCCATAGTTGAAACGGACTCATCAGCAGCAAGAATACCTTTACCAGGGGCAACAATAGCCTTGGCAATGCGGCTCAACTCCTCTTGCAATTCCTTTGATGGGTAGTTGAAATAGGTAGTCATTTTGATTTTTTTTTAATCTGTAAAAAAAAAAAAAAAAAAAAAAAAAAAAAAAAAAAAAAAAAAAAAAAAAAAAAAAAAAAAAAAAAAAAAACAAAATTAATTGTTAATAAAAATTGGTGAAATATCTTTATATTGTAAATAGAGAAGAAGACCGGAAAAGAATTTTAAATGTTTTTATCGGTTACTTATGATAAACATATTTTGTTTCAAGTACCCTTTCAAAGATTTTGTTTCTAGAATCCTAACATAATAAAAAAGTAGAAATTTTCCAAGTTCAAATGCCATAACAAATAAGTCGATACAATAATTATTAATTTTTTTTTTACCAAAAGTAGAAATTATTTCTTATCACTGTTGGACGTTGGAGTGAAGCGAGCAAATCATTTACTGCAAATATAATGCAGGCAGACATTTTAAATACTGAATCTGAAAACAATCAGTTAGGAGCTAAAAATAAGCTGCTTTCTGATTGTTTTTACTTCCAGATTAAGCAAAGATAGTAGAATCAAATTACTCAGCTTATTACTTTACACCAGGAAGAAAATTTAAACAAAATGTATATAATTAACTATTTATACTTGATATCATGTGAATAATAACACACCATCTTAAATAAAGTCAATTCAATAACTTTTTATTATTTCAAGAGATACACAGAAATCGTTTGAACTAAGAAAAAGACCAAATTGCAAAAAGAAAAAAATAAATGAAAAAGTTAATGACATCTTATCAAAGCACCAACAGAAAATAAATAATTTTAATTGCTGAGTTAGGGATCAAGGTTTATCGACCAAGAATTTTCCACAATGACAAAGATTTTAAACCAAGATAAAAAAGTAAAAGAAAAAAAATACTCCTTGGATTTAAATTATTTCAAAACTTTTTCTCACAAAAAACTTCTTCTCGAAATTATTTATTGTTTGTGTTACTGAATCTTCATCCAAATAATAATGATTTGAAATAACCTTGGTGTTGACCTTTGCAAATGTAAAACAAAAATATCTACACAAATCTAATGAATACCAAACAAAAAAAAAGAACGACAAATAAAATTGAAAACCAACTTTACCGTTAAGAGTTTTCCAAAAAACTAGAACTCAGCCAATGGAATTATTTAGTCGTAACCGGCTAGCAATCTAGCATACATAAAAGTATATGTATGTATAAAGAATTCTTCTCTGAGAGCGAAATCTATAGAAGCTTTATAGTTCACCAAAATAACTTTCACTTTCACGGTGATGATTTTCATGTGTTTTTAAGACAAAAACAGCTTTATTTTCGAACATGCGCACTGAGTAAACAATTGAGAACATTACTTTTGACATTGATGAAGGTCGAAGTGTTATACCTACATAGAGACGCATGTGTTTGAGGAATTGGCTATTGGTTTGAATAGTGTTTTTGTATACCTTACCTATGCATATAGGATATTATTGTGTGGATATAATCCACAAGAATTAAAGGTATGGGTTACTCAAATTAAATCGCAATCGCAATCACATCACATAAATATTGTTTTGTATTTTGATTGTTTTGATGACTTAAATAAATTAAAGCATCAACATAACATCTTACGTGACATTTAAATACTTAGTTGCACTCAACAAAATATCAAGTGTTTACAATTTTTTTGCAGTTTACTTATTTGTTTTAAATTTTACCGTCTACATATAAATAAACATTAACTAAATGAGAAAATAGAATGAATCTAAATTTTTACTATGTTTTAAATATGTAAATGTCCCCATAGAAAATCATGAATTCCTCTTAATTTCAATAAACTCTTTCTCAGTTTTAAAAAAGTAATAACTTTAATCAGAAAATGAATGAATATGAGCTTGTATACTGATTTTAGAATACAAAATTCGAGTCCCATCATTTTGCTTTTTAAAATAATTACTGAATTTAATGTAAGTTATTTGCCTAAGTGCTTCCTTAGCTTGCAAATTTTGCATCAATTACAAACATACATACATAGGTATGTATGTATAAGAATTTGTATCTCCTTATTGACAAATTACTTAACGCTAAATTAAAATTTTAAAAAAGTATTCAAACAAATTGAATATGGGAAAACGTGCGAACTATGAGACTGCTTGCTTTTCAATTGGTGTAGGTACATAATATTTTAAAAATAATAGATTGAAAATGTTATTCATCAGTCTTTATTCATATTCATAAATTAAAATGAAAATACATACATATGTACATTTATTTCATTTAGGTCACAATTTAAATAAGAAGGGGGCAAATTTAATAATTTCGAATAGATAAGTGTTTGTTTTAAGAAATGGATACTTAAATAATTATATGTAAATACATCCATATACATTGTTTACATTATGATGATAATAAGGAACTTGAACTGTTGCCTATTGAGAACATTGGTTAAAACTAAAAAATTAACTTAAAGTGAAATGAGTAAATCAACGAAAGCTAAATTTACAAACAAATAAATTAAAGGAAGAACACTGTACTCAATAGGACATTTCTCTTCGTTTCCATTTTAAACTTCAATTACTAAACTAACCACGAATATTATTATCTGATAGATATTGATTAGAATGAAAAACGAAAAAAATCGGAGTTTTGTCTCGATAAAAAATGTTCTTTGTCAAAATATTCAATGTCAAACTCTAAATTTCAATGTCAATGTCACAACTAAATATTTTATACCTATTTATTATAGAGAAATGTTTTGTTTTGTATGGAAACATATGTATGTATGTATGTTGTGTATTAATTGTGTCACATTTAACAGAAATATTTTGTTTTCATATACGAATTCTTTTGGACTTTAAAATACACTAGATGCATTTTTATTAAATTTCATAATAACAGCTACACTAATACGGGAAAAAATACAAATTCGAAATTATTTGAATAACCGAATTGCTACACGAACGTGCATTGATAGGATTTTCAAATATGGTGCATTATGAAAATAAGTATTATATATGCAGCTATGTAAATCTGAAATGATATGATAAAATCGAAAAGTATATACATATCAACACGAAGTACTCTTCATAAAATAACGAAGGATTTCAAAGGATGCAAACATAAAAAGGATAGCAGGTCAATTTTGTGAAGTATGTTATAAAGAAACCGATATAGCAGCAACTAGTAGATGCATCATGTATGTATTGATGTATCTTGTTACGTCTATGATAAGGTGGATTGTATTCATGCACAAAATTAATAATGCACAATATAAAAAAGATTTTGTATTGATTATATGTATGTATTCCGTAATCAGAGAGGAGACCGAACATTATTAGGACGCTTTTTTTGAAAGTCTATTTACATAGTATCTATAGTAAGTACATATTTGTTAATGAAAACCAACTATGTATGAGGAAATCACACAATTATCCTGTTGCATATCAAACTTATACGCAAAATAAAAGAAACTATCACTATAAATATTTGGATTATTTAAAAAATGATTTAAAAATTAAAAAAAAAATTATTTATTTAGTTTTTTACCTCAAAATTTGTATTATGATTATCACGTCAACTCTTAAACTAATGCAATCGAAGTATGTCAGCCGTTTATATTCAAATACAAAATAAACAAACTAAGTACTAAGCTATCAATCCAAATTAAACCTTATCAGTATCTATGCTTATATGTACATGCATAAACCAAGCCCCCAAAATATAGTTTTTTATTTGTTGGTAAGACTAGACTAACCTGGATTTGAACTCAATTTTATACGATAAGCAAAATAAGACCTCGAACAAAGTCCTATGTTCTCGTTAAATTTGTCAAACGAAGGAATATTATTGTTTTCTAGACTTTTCGATTTTTAAGAAGCTTTTAAAAAATGTATGTACATATGTACCTACATACAAAATTAAATCAAATCATTAACAATAAATAAAAATATTTGTCATTAAATGAGTATTCTAAGAACTAAGTAGGTACCAGGTATCTTAAAATGGGAAAAGGACAAATTTTGAGTAAAATAAAACTTATAGAAGCACATTATGTATGTATATGTTTGTATACCTACATGTAGAATCATCTACTAAACATTATGAGATTTTCATAATATTCGTTAATTTCTTATCAATTTTGAGTAGAAGATACTTTTTTCGTGTGTTACTGTGAACAAAATTGCTCACAAATTATACATACATACATAGGTATAATTATGTATATAAAATAATAATTTCACTAAAATAATAGTCCCCAACAACAACGAAATAAGACCTTTGTTTTGTAAATTTTGGCATATGTTTTAAAATATTTAAAGAAGCAGAGCGTTTGTCTATCGATATTTTTTTGTTGATGTACTAGAATCAATAATAAATTATTATTATGTTGCAATATCGAAAAAATATGAACTATTCATCATTTAATCACAAAACACAGGTATATGAACAAGTACCAGTCTCAAGCATCTTGCATGTTAATCTTGTTCAACAGCATCGAACAAGAAAAGAAACTGGATCAACAACAGGAAGAGAAATTAATAAAAGTTTTCAAATATCTACCTACCTAAAAAAAAAGACAAAAAACGTAAACTTATGTACCTATGTACTTACATATTAATAGAATACACGAAGTAATAGATTCAAATTGGTTTCAATGAAAGACGAAAACGTCAAGTGAGCGCCAGATATTTTCGTACAAAAGTTGTTTTGTTTTTCATTTATTTGTTGTACGTTTTAACCCTCAGATAGGGAGCGTGTTGGCAACGCAATTAACAATTTAAATAAAGAATTGCACTAGCAAGTGGCGCATTTAAGAAAAAAATACATATCACTATGAAGGTAGTGTTGAGAGGGAGAGTTAATGATGCTTTATTTTAACTCCGTCATCATGTGATTCGAATAGAGAAGAAACGAACGAAGGTAAGGTTGAGGGTCGCTTCTTTTACGTGACATTTATTTAGGTTGTTATTTTAAAATTAAATAACAATTAGTTATTTTTCAATAGATTGTACATACATATAAACGAGCATTTTGCTCAATCCTAAGATACATGATTGAGGATTTTAGGTACATGTCCTGTTTTGTATCCTGTTCCTAATGCAAGTATCCCAAAACTTATACATATTATGTACACTCTTTAATTCTTAAAGAAAGATACACGAATATATGAAAAACTTTCTTATCTATCGAAGGCTCAAGGTCAAACTAATGACTGACGAGGGATTATTAATCATATCAGTTGATTTCACATTATAACAACTTTCTTACTCAAAATTAGTAATCTTCAGATGGTGAGTTAAAAGCGAATCACGTATTTTAACTTTTTGCAAAATCTATGCACTTTTCACACTAAAAACTCGTGTTATGAAACAACACAACACAACTTAGTAAGTACAAGGGTATCTCACAAATTCTTTACCCAGAGAAAACTTTTTGAGTTCATTGGAAAATTTATTGAAAAATATAAAAACAAAAAAAAAAACTAGAAAAAGGAAACTTTTGCACTTACTTGTCTTGTCGCTGATTGAATGAAGAATAACAACTAAATTCACAAATGAATTTTAACTTATTTTTTATTAGCTACAATTTAGGTTGCTTCCGGTGTCTTGACTGGAAGGTGGACACTGTACGATTCACTTTTAAATTTCCAAATCACTTTATGAAAAGAGCTAAAAAGCTAATGTAGGGGTGAGAAAGATACAGAAATTTCACTGTTTCTGATGAAAATTGTAAAAATTTCCTGATAAGTAAACGTCAAAAGGTTGTTTAGAGGTCATGTGGGTGGCGGTATCTTGTAGTGAGAATGTGAAATGTTATTTAATGTTGGTTTTGCTATATGCCAATAGGTGACGCTACTATCAATAAGGGTTATTTCTATTTCATATAGGGTGGCGGATTTTTTTTTGTATAAATAAAAAACAAATGATTGATAAATAAACAGAAAAATTAATAAAAAAAATTAATATATGTATAAAGACAAATAAATAAATCTAAAATGATAAATTAGGAAGAAATAAATGTTTTGTGTTTGTACCATGACATTTCTAATGAAACTTGTTCAACATGTCCAACTAATGCGTGCAATAAGTTTGTTGAAAAGTATCAATGAAGACTTAGAAAAGATTAAACAAAGTTCGTTCCAAAATTTTTAAAAAAGGTAAGATAATTGCATTGGTTTTGAGAAATGGATTTTTCAAACGTGGTCTAGATTAAGTTCTCCATAGAAATTTAGGGTCGGGTTTTTTCGATTCCAAACCTCGTTACCACTAACCAAGCATGTGACTGTCGATCGAATTCCCATCCTAAAAAAAGCCCTAATATTTATTCAAGTGTTTTCCCTTGATTTCGAGTTATGTTCTTCCGAAAAAGTCTTGCAATTTAAATTTATTTTTTATCAATCCTGTTTAGTTTCATTATTTACTCGTAGATTGAATTCACACTCAGTTATTTTGATTTATGAGATACTTAACCTATAGAACTTGGCCAATATTCATGATATTTAATGAATTTTGGAATTGTTTTGTGTCATAAACCATGTGTTTGAGTCCAAACTTATTTCCCCCATGTGGGCTTATTGGACATTGGACACTGATCCTTTTGTAGAAAAAAAAATTCAAAATACATGTTGGCACTTTAGACTTAATATATAGAAAACTTGTAAACAGTTTCTCTGAGAGTTTGAAAATTGGAAGGCTAAAGGTGAGTTAAAGTTTATCTTGTTATCAAGCAGTGGCGTTTGTTTTTTGTTTTACTAATAAATGTAAAAACCATCAATTGGTTAAAAGTTGTAGTAATAATATTTAGTATTCACTAAGATCAAAGTTGATCAAATGAATAACACTCGCTCTGTTTCTCATGAGAATCTATAACTATTCAAACAATTCAATTTAAGAATTAAATGGCCCATTTCTCATATATGCATATTTATCTCAAGTTTGTCTAAAAGCGATCTTGCCAAAAACTTGTGAAATGTATGATTTTTAAAAATGTTTGGTTCTTCATGTCATGTGTTTCCCTAATTTCATGAACGTCTTTATATAAGCACCAGCTAAATGAAATTTACATGCATAACATAAGTCCAAAGGTAAATTTGTTACAAATTTAATAAGATAAATAAACGCGTATACGCCAAAGTGTACCATAAGATGGTAACAAATTAAAGAATCCTATATTCTATGCTTTTATTTAGCCAAACTATCAGCAGTTTAAAAATATGTAAACTTATATGACAAATTCGATACCATAGAGAATCCAACCAATTATTGTGTCTTCTTTAAGTGAACTTTTAACTTTAAATTTTTCTATTGTCTTGGACCTAATATACTTTATTTACATTACAAGAGCTGCAATTCATCATTTTGAAATTGGCATCTTATACATAGATCTGTCTTCTTAATAAATAAATTGATGCCATAATTAAAAGAGCATTCACCTTATGGCAGAGAAATAAAAGCATCACCGAGACGTTTTTTGTCCATACCAGGTGCATGTCTATTTAACATTCATTCATTCATCTCAAGGCCATGAATCAATTAATTATGTTATTTTAAGTTTTATTGCCCTCAAAGATGTGAAATTTTGATTCCGTCGAGCATATTAAACACTTGATATTTTTTTATTTATAGATACAAATAGAGTACATATGTATGTACCTTACGGAATGAAGAAAAAGAAGTGACAAAATCCATGTCATATAAAAAGACTAAGTCATCAATTGCAAAGAACATTCAAAGTTTACGACTTCTTGGAAATAGAACCAAATCCAAATATAATGGAAACCCAAGTAAGTGACTTCAAGAAACGAGTATGCATATGTAAATTAATTATCTCTTCTTTCCACACTTACGTTATTAGGTCAGCTTAATCTTAGCATTGATAGCTGTCTCCAATGCAGGCTTAATCCCATCAGCAGATGGTTGCTTGGGCTTGACAAAATCAATCATAATTGAAGATTGCGATCCTCATCCTCAATACGCATTTTCATACGGAATTGAAGATGCTATTTCAGGTGATTCAAAGACTCAAACAGAGATTCGCGATGGAGATATTGTTCAAGGAGAATATTCCTTGAATGATGCTGATGGCTACAGAAGGATTGTAAGGTATACTGCTGATTCAATCAACGGATTTACTGCTGTTGTACGACGTATTCCTCTCGGGAGATCTTGGAAAAATCGTTTAGTTGCTTCAACTGCATTTAAGTCAAACTATTCTCCGCAGTCGTATGTAACTCAGACAGTAGTAAATCATGATCCAATTCAATTGTATGATTATTGATTTGAAATTAATTGAAAATTTAATAAAAGAAATGTACCATAATCTTTTAAATGTTTGTCTTTGGATTCTAAGAAAAGATAAGTAGAGTAGATGTTATCTTTTTCGTTTTGGGATAAAAGAAAAGTTTCCATATCTTTTTCAACTTGAACTCGCTTAAAGAAATAATCTTGTAAATCATGTAAAATCTGGAAGAAACATTTAAAATTCTAAGAGCTAGTTTTTGACTGGTGAGTTAACTCTGAGGTTATTTATTCCTCATCGATTGAATCAGTTTTTCAGTAAAGAGTTAACTCTATCATTAAAATGTATAAGTTTATTTGGCATCACTGAAATGTCATTTGTCAGTTGCCATTGTATATACCGGATATTGCTCTGTATTTGTTGTTTCCATAGTTATTTGTTGTGATTTTGTGTTCGTAAAAATAAAAATATTCAAAATTTAAAATTAAAAAAAATGTCTAAAAGAGGATTGAATTTTTCAACAATTGAAGTTGAATGTCTCCTTCAGCCTATTTAAAGTAGGAAACACATAATATCCAGGGTTAACTCTGAGTTAACTTTGGGACTAAATTGAACTGAAAAACTGAAATGAAGAGTTAAACCAGAGTTAACTCTTACTCGAGGATGATCTCGAACTGAAAAACTCTAGAGTTGACACAAACTTGAGAGTTGAGTGGGAAGTTGAAATTTGTTTTTCTTCACTATTTAAAATCTCAACTCTAGAGTTGAAATTTAAAAGTTAGCCAACTTGCGTTTTTATAAATTTCCCTGAGAAATTTTTGACAGATACGTATGTTTTTACTTGGGATTTGAATTTATTCTGTGCGATTATTCAAAAATGAGGCAATCCGAAATATTACCTCAGGCGTTACTATGACTTCAACAAAACAAAATGTATTACAAATTTGAATTTGATAGGAAACTCTCAAGTTTGCTCTCTCAACTCCTACTATTTTCGGAAGTTGAGAAAACCAGAAGTTGATCAACTCGAGAGTTGAGAATCGAAAGTTGATACTGTCAACTTTAAGTGAAGAAAAACAAAATCACAAGTTGAGAAAAAAAATCCTCAAGTTGGTCCTGCCAGTACTTATATGGAACCGAGACCTGGGTGTTTAGTAAAAAGCACTCCGACCACTTTCTTTCGAGAGGAAAGTCTTAAGGAAGGACGATTCTGGAGACGGTACAATCAATACTGTGAACAAAAATTAAGCTCCGTTGATTCCATGAGTGAAAAGGAACCAGCTCCGAAAATCCTTTGTAGTACAATTTATATGGTAGGCATTACCGTGGCACGCCCTGTTTACGGTGAAGGATGGCGTAGACCAGGACGCTCGAAGCCTTGGGGTGCGCAACGGATGGCGTCGCGTCGGCTAGCGATGGGAGTAAAAAGAGAGTTATATGAAGCCAGATTCGAATCCGATTAAAAAACATTCTGTTCTCAAAATTTTATTTGCATAGCATTTTTCATTTCAAAAACGTTATGCTTATTATAGATACGAGTATATTTTAGTTTTTTATTTAATTTATTTGGCTATGGCCAAAATAATAAGAACACTCCTTACTTTTTGATTCTTTTTTATGATATGTATAATGACCGTTGTCACTTAAATAAAATTTAAATATTTTTAAATACAAGTAATATTCCAAGTATTTTTACAATGTTATTTAAAAACATTAATAAAAACAACTCGTTAATATTGTTTTAACTTAATAAACACCTGGTCATAAAAATAAGAACACCTAACCAAAATAATAAAAAAACGGGGAATAATTTTTATTTTCAGTTTATTTTCAAAATTTTATTAATATTTTGTTTTACAACCTTTATTTAAAACGACTGAATTCACTCGACGATTCATAGAGTCCACTATATAATTTTTGGTATTTTTCAGGAGGTATTGAATACCAAACTTCTTGAACTATTTTCCAGAGATGGGCGTTGTTGCATGGATGTCCTATCTCGATTTTCAAATCATTCCAGAGATTTTCAATCGGATTCAAGTCCTGCAAAACATCAACACCATTTTATTCCAACCACCCCTGGAATGTTTGGGGTCGTTCTCCTTCTGAAAACGCAATTTTAGGGGCATATTTTCTTCAGCCCATGGTAACATAACATTGTTCTTAATATTCACATTTAGTCATTATGCCATCAATGAGGTATGTACTGGGTCAATTCCCCACCAAGAAGAACACTTTCGTGGTTTCGTCACTCCACAAGACATTGTGCCATTGTTTTCTAGCTTGTAGGGGATTATTTGGAATATGATAGCTTTTGGCAAATGCAAGGCGCTTCTTGAGATGGATTGGTTTCAATAACGGGACTTTCCTCGGAGAGCGAGCAGGTAATTTTGCCTCTAACAAACTTCTGCGAATGGTTCTTGAGCTGACTTCAACTGGTGTCTAATGTTTTAGATCCCTGGAAGCGACCAGCGATCTTTTGTCTTTTTTCGACATTTTACAAGGACGTCATCTGGTTTCATCAGCTTTTCTCGCTTGTGTAGAGCATTAAATACCATTCCAGAAGAGCATTTTTTTTGCTTTGGCAAAATTTCGCATGGATTCTCCCCGCTCGCGCAACACCAAAATAGTTTTCCGTTGAACTTCAGTACATTACTTTTTTTACCCATACCATTCTTAAATAAAATGATAATTATTTTTGTTCTTATCACAAAAAAATGAATAGTTTTTGTTTTTTTTCCGTCCCGGGATTTAAGTCACCCCATCAAATCCCCTTTAGATCCGGCACTGGTCTTTTGTCGAACTTCGATGCCATTATTTATTTCCACCAAGTTAACAATTTAGTCAAGGTCGCTTTTTCGATTGACCCAAATTCTTTGAATCGGGATAGCCAACTTCGCAGAATTTTAAACAAAAACCGTCCTTGACCAGCCAGAGACCAGAAACCAGAGACTCCAGACTAACCTTTCACTTGAATCCACGAATCATACTTACTTTTTGATTGCAGATAAGTCCAAGTACGTGTTTCATGTATGTCCACTTTAACCATTCTTTTGTCTTCACTTAAACAAGAAGATAAAGGAGAAAAAATCCAGTTTGATACAATTCCGCAGCATCATAGTTGTTTGGTCGATGTATTATTTTGGGTCATTGTATAAAAGCAACCTGCTGTTTTTGAATCAGCATCATTTGCTTCCTCTGCACCTACCAGAGCACATACAAAAATATCACCTCCTAAAAATGGCCTTTAAGGTAAGTTGATCTGTCAATGAGCTCTTAATTTTTGTGAGTTAACTTTTTTTCTCTCTTCCAGTTTATTTTTGCCTTCGCACTAATTGCTGCCGCCAGCGCTGGACTACTCCCAGCTGCTCAAGTGTATCATGCAGCTCCAGCTTTGGCTGTATCCCATCCGGTATTGACCAAAGACGCCGAACAATACGATCCTCATCCACAATATAAATTCTCATATGATATCAATGACAGTCTCACTGGTGACGTAAAGAGTCAAGTTGAAGCCCGTGATGGTGATGTGGTACAAGGTGAATACTCTCTAAATGATTCTGATGGCTTCAAAAGGACTGTTCAGTACACTTCTGATCCAGTGCATGGATTTAATGCTGTTGTTAATCGAGAACCTCTTGGCGTATCTGTGAAGACTGTGGCAGCTCCATCATCAGTTGTTGCCTATGCTGCTGCTCCAGCCTTGATCAAATCTGCACCAGTTACATACGCAGCTACGCCTGCTTTGGCATATCATCATTAAAATAAAACGCTAACAGACAAGGACTGACGAACCAAAAAATTATGGCTACAATGTTGTTTTCTAGGTACTTAAGGAACAAATAAAAAAAAAATATTAAAAGTACTTTTTTAATCAATTCAATCTAAGTCTAAAGAAGGGTAAGTGTACTGAAGACAGAAAAGATAAGGATCCTGAAATTGTTTAGAATGTCTTTTAACAAATTATCCTAACATACAGTTGTTAAAATGATACTCGATTATTAATCAACAAAATCAATACGGTTTCTGAAACAAAGATAACAATTAAAAGGAATTTCCTGGTCTTTGAAACTTCGAACCGGGTAAAGATTAAGTCCATTCCTTTCATCAAATAATAAAACTGTTTCATATATATGTATATCATTTTGCAATAGTAAACGATAATTGGGAAAAATGAACATGACATAATTAGCAAAGATTAAAATGTTGCTAACATAAAGAGAAGTGGCCCTTATTAACCACCCTGTGGAACTCTTGATATGGGAATGTAATGAGTTCTTTTATTCACTGCAGCATTCAAGTAAATAAAACGATGAAAAGCATTCCTTATAATATATCACCAGCAAAGCCGTCATTTTGTTTCTGGCTTCTTTTTCACCAACAATCAAATTGTTGTTGTTTGTCGAGGGAAATTTTGCCACGCTAGCTACGCAGTAGTGAATAAAACAAAGCTATGGTTGGCAAAAAATATTCTAAATTTAGTTAAACAAGATTTACCACTACATAGTTTAAAACAAAGTAGCTTTCTCTATCCCTATGTATGCTTAAATCTTCAAAACTACGAAACGGATTTTAATGCGTTTTTTTTTTAATAGAGTGATTGAAGAGGAAGGTTTATATGTATAACTTGATAATGTTTTTTTCAATCGAAAAATTAATTTTTTAAATTTCATTGTAAACTGCGTTTAATTCCATATTTATTAACTCCTAAAAGTATTATACGATAAGTTGTGGTTTGCAATACCTGTGTATATAGCTTACTTAAAATGGCGCAATTATTGTTTATTATATAAATTAATTTTTAAATATGTATAGTATACTTCAAGGAAAAGACGAACTTCAACTCAATACAATCTAACAGCCAGGCGAGACAAAGTTCGCAGGGTCCTCTAGTTATGAATATAAGAAGAAACTGTCAATTAAGTTTAATATAGTGGATTCTAAAATGAATTCAATGAATTTGAAAACCTAAAAGAATTTAAAAAAAAAATCAATTTTTTGCATATTTTATGAAATGAAAACGTTTATTTTTAAATGGGAATTTTAATAAATGTTTAATTTCTGAAATTAAAAACAAAAGAAAATATTCATCAAACTGATAGATTATTATAGTTACTACATATTTCAAAAACCAAAGTTATCAGATAAAATTTTCATAAAAATCAATTTATTTTTATAATATTTTAAAGTAATATTTAATTTTATATTTATTAACAATATATTATGTAATTTTTAGGACAAATTGAATTATTGAATTAATGTGATTAAAATTATCTTATGAAATGAAAGTTTTGTTTTTGTTATTTTAAAATATGAGCCTATTTTTGTACAACAACGTTTTTATTTTTTTTTGTCTTGGAGCATAATTTATTTAATCAATCCAGCGTTGAGTGAGTTGACGTAGAAGATTATCACCTCCGATAGTATCAAGTCCTCGTTTAACTAAAATTATATGACAAGAAAATAATATTGTTAAATAAGAATAAAAAAATTAAATTTTGTAAAGTTTTTTATTAATTAAATAATATTATAGTATCAATTTCTGTGATAGTTTTCATACATCGAACTGCAGTAAAAATAAAAAATACTTTTGTCACCTTTTTCTTGTTTATAACTAATTTCCTAAATCTTGAATAATTAAAAAAAAATATTATTAATTTAGTATTTCAAATATCTTATAAATTAATAAATAAAATTGTTCTTACTCTTCTCAAGATTTTTGAAGTTAAAATAGTTAAAGCTTACAACTTCTTTTAAGATGCCTTAATTGTTTTTTTCTACTTTTTTCAAAAAGACCAAAGCCTTTACACTTTAACTTAAATACAAATAATAAATTAATAAATTTAATTCGATTTAACAACTACATAAAAAGTGTCTTTACTACAACTTTTTTTAATTTTCACTATGAGAAGACTAAATTCTCAGTTTAATTTTATTTTATTTTAAGTTCACATTTTATGTGACCTCCACAGCACGCAAGTTGGACAAAAAGTAACATTCTGAAAGATAAGTTAACCCACATTTATATAATCCAAAAAGTGTAACATTTTTATATCTTAACTGTGGAATTCCCATAAATTAGAACAATTACTATACAACAAATATTTGCATACTTAAAAGATATATGTACATACATATGTTTTACGTATCTATGGAAAGTTATACAAACAATACCATAATGTAGGTAGGTGCCTACTTTTATTTTAAGTGAGCAATAAAATGCTAATCCTTTAAATAAAAAATATGTTCAATTTACATGAAAAAAAATAAAAAAAATACAAAACAAGTGCAATCCTTTTTGAAAGCATAAGGGGAGTGAGGAGCTGTGCAAACATTTTATGAATAGAAAAATAGATAAGTTATTGACATTCAATTAGGCTTTTGTGTTTTAGCGTGAGTGCTTTTGAGCTGCCATTAAATGTAAATCTTAAAATAAGAATAAAAAAGGGGAATAAATATATTAACAAATGTATACATATGTACATGCATAGTTCCAACAAAATTATTTTTAGCAAATCAGCTTAAAGTCCTAGTACCTTTCTTATACTTTGAGATTGCAATTTCTAAACTCAATTTCCTTAGGGTAGCTTCGGTTAGTTTAAGTTTGCTGCTAGCTAGATAAAGCCAGCAAACTTAGAGGAATATTTGGTCTACTGTGATACCACTTAGTACTTGGATCCAAAGGTCTACTTTACTCGTTGAACTATTTGGAGCTAAAAATTAAGCGTTTGAGACAGTAAATGGATCATTAAAGTAGAAGTCTCCGAAGTCTCCAATTACAATTTGTATCTGATTCTTACATTTATGCATACAAATCTGGTTATTCTTGATATTTCTAAAGTTTTTCGTGTCCTGAACTCGAAAACACACCACTGACATATTACTTACTTACTTAGGTCCTGAGACCTATTAAGTCCGTTGGTGTTCCCTAGCGGGACATAGGGCCTCAACTAATCTTACGCACCATCTTGTGCGGTTTCCAGTGATGTATTTTAGTTCCCTCCAGCTCTTTCTCAATCTCGCAGATGCATCCTCAACTGTTCTCCTCAACGTGCTTCTTGGTCTACCAACTCTTCTTCCGTCTTGTGTGAGCGGATTCCACTGCATTGGCTAACCCGCAATGCAGTCATTACCTTTTCGAAGCGTGTGTCCAATCCAATGCCACTTGCGCCTTCGTATAATGGTATCGACGGGTTCCTGACCTGTTCGCCTGTTATATAAGTCCTCGCTAGAGATAAGATTAAGCCAGAAAGATATTGCGAAGACACCAATTAACGAAGGTTTTCAGTTTCCTGGTTATTGTTGTTGTTATTTTCCAGGTGCTGCAGCCATATAGCAGAACTGATTCGACGTTAGAGTTGAACATTCGTAGCTTTGTGTTCAAGCTGATATAGATTTGTTCCTCCAAACTTTGGACAACATCCCGAACGCAGCCTTAGCTTTTCCGATGCGGCTGACGATGTCTATAGTTCGGTTCCTCCTTCAATAGAAACCATATACTTCCAAGGTATTGGAAGCTCTCTACCTTCTCTACTGCTTGCTGAGCAATGTTCATCAGAGCGGATGACTGCGAGCTCTCGAGGCTGAACATCTTTGTTTTTCCCGTGTTGATTTTCAGCCCCATGATTGCTGCTTCTCTCTCCACCCTTGTTGCCATTTGATGGAGATCCATGATCTTATGTGAAAGCAAGCATACATCGTCTGCGTACTCAAGATGTTTAAGGTAAGTTGTCAGAGTCCATCTTATTCCTCCGCTTCCTGTTAAAGCCATCCGCCGTACATCACTTATCAGTATCACCAATTAAAACAGAATTGCTGACAGTATGCAGCCCTGTCTGACTCCGCTTTGGACTTCTAATTCTTCTGACACATGAGAATACCTAATTTATTAACACATTTTAAGTCAAACTTACCATAAATGTTAATTTTGCTTAAAAATGGCTTTATTTAACGTTTCATAATCTTTAAATAAATAACTTTTTGAGATTTACAACGATTTACGATTTATATACGACTGTTAAATAAATTATAAAAAGTTAAGGTGTTAGACAAAACGATTTAATAAATTAAATAAATTAAAATTAACAGCCCTTTTATGAAAAAAAAAACCTGTCAACTTTCTACATTTCTCGATTGTTTTGTTGATATTTTTTACAATTATATTTTTACTAGCTGACTCCTAACAAGTAATATGTATTTCAAAAACTGTGAATAATCCATTATGTTATGTTGATAAAAAATTATAATAATTATAATTATTCACTATTTCCCTTTATACTTAGCTTATTATATATTATTATCTCGAATAACTTTTATTGCGCCAAATGGCGTCATCTGACCCATTTCCGGAAACCAATACTAATTAGTAATTACTGTGCTGGCTCTGGTGGTGGTACCAATGGTGCCAATTTGACTTGGCCGCTCCCGCAACGCAACACGATCCAAGGGCTACTTTATTGAACTTTAAAGCCTTGCAATGTGGACACACAACGATTTTACAGTGAACTGTAGTCGATTGCCACTTTAAAATTGAATGCAGCTCGATTTGGATTAAATGCAACATTTCTATGTTATTGATTTTAGCTGCATTGCTCGATAGTTTGAGTTCCTCGAATTAATATCTTTGACTTGCAGAATTGCGAGTGATACGACCAATGTTTTTACAATTTAAATAAAAATACAAAAAAAACAAAATCATACGACTCACAATTATTCCATACAGGCTAAGTTTATAGAAAAAAAGTTTTTATAATTAGTAGTGATTCCTCTATATAAAAAAACTTAATTCTTACATGTTCTAATTTTAAGCGCATTTTTAATTTTTTTTTTTTGTACAATGTAATAGAAAACTTATAAGAAAAGATGAAATCGCTAAAGTCGTTCTCAAGTTACGATGTGACCAGATAAAATAATGCGACTAATTGAGCTCTTTTCAATTGGTAATTTTTAACAAAGATTTAATTTAAAGGCTTTAAATCGGGAAGGGGAATACAATTATTAAAGATTTAAAATAGCTTAGTATATATTATAATTAAAATTTTCTTACATTTTTGTTCACTGAATGCAAAAATTAAATAAACCCGGATATTTTGAGTGTTATTTCTTCATTACACATTCTTATAAGATATTCGAGTCAAAAAACAAATTTCACCAGTTTTTAGTAATTTTTTTAAAATTTTTGTTTTTGTAAAAAAAAACTGCAAATTGATTTATTTTTTAATTTAAGCAGTTGTCAGAAACTTCATTTTATCTCGCATCAACATATTTTTAAGATATTCTAATTAAAGATATTCTTTTAGTTCTTCTGATTTAGAAATTACGGTCTACTGCACTGTCCCTCAAGGAAGGGTTTGCTGAGCGTGTTCTTCTTATTCGGTCTATAGAAAGTCTATGCCTCACCAACATTATAACAAAACCGGAACACTTTATTGGTTCCCGGAAGAGTCAAAAGACGCAGAGGTTGCCAACAGTTATTCTTACTAAATTTTCTTTGATTTCACATCCATAATCACGCTCCCGATTACGTCATTTATAGATTATTATATAATTATATATATCACAGATACAAAAAGAACTTTTAAAGAATTGTTCTTCCAGTGCTTATATTTTTGTCTATGAATATTGAAATTCTTGGAACAAAAGTTTTGGATGCAATCTGCAATCAATCTTAATTCCGAATTGTTCCAAAATGCGCTTAAAATGTTGTCAAAATAAAATTGGAACAATTTTGCCCACCTTCAAAAAATGACTACGGTTGAAAATTTTAACTCGTAATAAAGAAAGACTCAAACACTCATCATATAACTTGAATCGAAAATTTCATTTCGATTTCAGTAAGATTGCACATTTGCCATAATGTAATCAAATTCAGTTAAACACTTTTTTTTCGGGTCTAAGTCTACAATCCTACAGCATAATTATAATTTTATAACTAAATAGCATCTTTTTGAAGTCATCTATAGTTCAAACAAGCTCTTATCTCATACGAGTATGTTTGTATGTATGTGCATAGATAATGTAAATTATTTGTGACTAACTTCTTCTCATTAATTGTTTTGCTTTTTTAAAAATTTTATTTTTAGATTTCTTCACATCTAATTTGAATCATGAAATCAAAATAAAATAAAAAATATGTTGAATATAAAATCTAATTTAACTTTGATTAATTTAAAAAATAAGCAATGACCTAATTTAATTAGAATTCCGTTCAAATAAACACAAACACAAAAGTTCACTAAAATATTTATATTTTTTTCCCCATGAAACAAAACTTCCTTTAAATTATTTCCTAGCAATCCTTGCACATGCATTTAACCGTCGGATTCATTGGCACGTTATCATCACACTCGAATGCATCTTGAAATTCCCACGAATTCATAAAGCTCCTATTTATTAACTCCGCGTACTTATCCTCGTTTTTGTCCCTGCCACAATGCAATTGTGCCACCGAATAGAATAACACTCGACTTGAGTTCAAATTGAAATGTTCCAGGACATAATCCTCGGCAAAAGAGAACATCTCACCCTCAAGCCAGAAGAGGTAATCATCGAACGACTCGTGGAATGCTCGATTAAACCTCACTAAGTCCTCGGCTTTGACTGTCGTCAAATTTCCAAACATCGAATATTCCTCGGAATACAAAGTGGATTGTTGGTCCAAGCAATCAATTGCGGTGTACAAGTCATCGCTGGAATAGAGGAGTCCTGAATTGTACCACAAATCGAATCCTTCAGTGGCGAAATAGTGAAACAAAGGTCGTTGTCCAGTTAAAATGACAAAATTCAGAAACCTGCGAACGAAATTCGCCGGGTGATTGGGGTCTTCCTTGTCTACGTAGTTGTCTTGCAGGAAGGACAATCGCAGCTGTTGTTTCTTCATTTCGAAATAATTCGCAAAAAATGCATTCCTTTGCATTTCCAATTCGGAGTAATCGGCCTTCAGAGTTTCTGGGGATAAATTATTGTTGCCATAATTCTTGATGATTCGTTCGAGATTTAGGTCCTTCCGACGACGTCTCTTCTTGTCCAAGAATGATTCCCAGTCTTCTGAGTACATGATGTCTTTGCGTCGTTTTTGAAATCGTGTGGTATGATAAAGGAAACTAGCTAGAGCCACATCCTTACTTAATTTTGATTGCATCACACCCCAATTCCAGTATTCCGACATAAGCAATGAATCAAATTCTTCAGTGAGCTGAAAGCAGTCATCGTAGTCAAGTGCCTCCATCATTTTCCATATGATGAAGTTGATGACGATCCGTGGTTCAGTCTTGCGAGTGACTCTAAGAATTTCCTCGAGGCGTTCGTTACGAATCTGGACCTTGCGAGCACTTTCCACCTCTTCTTCGGTAAAATTCAATGCACTATAGAAAAACTTAAAAAACTCCAACTGCTCCTTGAAGATCTCGCCTTCAGTGCCCTCAGGTTTCTCAGATGATGCTGGAAAAATTCCAATTAGATTCTGACAGAACGACCACAATTCAGATGATATGATCTCTGCAACTTGACTATTCAAAACACTTGTCGCCGGACTCATAATCAGATCTGTTATCTTTTCCTTCTCTGCCGGACATCGTATGTCAGCGGGGCTGATGAATATGGTGTTTTTGGCAAAGAAGACGTCAAAGAACACAGGGATCCCCCTGGCTGCCAATTGTGCTGTCAAATTAAGCCATGTTGTCGAAATGCCGGAGTCTTGCCATTGATGATGGAGAAATGGCCATTTTGCGAATTCCTCCAAGAACTCAATGCTTTTCCATTGTGAGGTGTCCCAGTTTTTCTGCTTGCACGATTCATAGAGTCCGTTCAAAAGAATACCTCCGGTCGTTGTGAAATTTGATCTATTATTCTCGAAGAACTTCACAAAACCTTCCTTGTTGTACATGAATGGAGCAATTGGTGCCACATTTGTGTCATAATACCCACAAGCATGCTGATAGAAGTCCTCACATGGATCATAAAACTCATCAATCAACGATGTCATCACCTGAAGATGCTCCTGATAAGACTCGGAGAAATGCATCCCACTTGATCTTCCCATCAAAGTCTCCATCATCGTCAAAAGCCATATGAGGTTTTTAAAGGTCTTGCTTACGGTTGCCTTTAACATCTCGATTTCGTGCGGTCCATTTAGGGTATACACGTTTCCAGAAAGATTATAAACCACTACTGCTTCATAATTGTTTAGATCCGATTGCAAAAAAATCTCAAAACATTAATTTGGAGCACGCAAAAATGCATTATCTTTATCAGGCGTTTTATACCCTATGTAGTCTACTCGTAGATTGAGTATCGTGAACTTGAATAAAAGATTATAATACGAGAGCAGCTTTAGGGCGCGATAACGTGAACAACAGATGAGTGATTGAAGACGTTGCTTTTTTTTTAATATGTTGTAATCATTGTTTTTTTTTTTCTAAATTTTACGATTAACTAAAGGTAAGCGTTTTTTATTTTTCAAAAATAGGCGAGATAAGGATGCTAATTTTGTTGTGGAGTATATTCGAATTTAAAATTACGAGACCACGGGTGCTGTGGCGAACAGTGGGGCCTCTTCATAGGAGAAATGTACTAACAGAGAAAAATTTCTGTTTTTTCTTGAAGTATAATTTTTGCTGTGCTAAGTTCAACGGATTTTAAAATTCAAAAAAGTGAGACCTTGAAAGCAAAAACAAACAAACAAAGGACTTAGTCTCGTGCTTCCTTAAAAAAAAACTTAAAAAAAACTGTTATACCTTCCTACATACAGTCAATCACAAAAGTCTACATACATAAAGTGCTAAAAAGTGCTAAATACAAAAGAATATTTATTGTTTAAAAATAATTATGTAACAATATTTTAATAAAATCAATTTAATATTTTGTTGGACCACCTTGTGAGTCCTGTTTTCCGTGACGTCAGGGGTTATTGAAGACCAAGCATTCGCAAAAGCCGTTCTCAGTGAATTTTGATCATTTATCCTAAATTTGAGAACCCTCCGTTTCATTTCATCTCAGATGTTCTTTATTATATTCAGATGTGGAGACTGCGGTGGTGGATGAAGCTGTTTTAGGACCCTAAACACCAGCCACTCCTTAATCATTTTCGCCGTATGTTTGAGGTCGTTGTCTTAGTGCAGTATCCAGCTTATTCCGAAACCTAGTGCTTCAGCAGAGGCATGCAAATTATCACTCAAAATATCCAGAAATTGAAAACGATCCATATTTCCTTCAATGAAAACTAGTCTCCCTACACCAGAAGCTGCTACAGCCCCTAAACCATCGCATGCCCTCCTCCGTGCTTCACTGTAGCAACAAAATTTTTGATATCCAATGCTTGGTTCACTTTCCGCCATATTTTTCCCCTTCCATCGGATCCAAAAACATTAAATTTACTTTTATCAATAAAAAGAACCCTTTTCCAAAAACTGTGTGGTCCTCCGAAATGTACCGATTCGCGAACTTAGGAGTTTTTCTCGATTAACGTTATTGATAAATGGTTTTTTTCTTGGCACTCTTCCATTAAACCCTTCAGATCTTAAAACTCTTCGCATGTTCTCAGGGTTGATTTTTGTTTTCCTGACGTATTTGCAATGTCCTCCGCTAATTTAGGTGCACTTATTCGAGGATTACGGTTAATTTTACGAATAATGCTTCGGATATCTTGAGTACTTAATTTTTTTGGACGCCTAGAACGGGGCTTATTTGCTACATGTCCTTTTTCATTATAATTTTTCATTATTGTTTGCACGGTTGAGGGACTTTTACCGAAAATTTTACCAATAGCACCATAACTTTTCCCTTCGTTTCTATGCTTTATAATTATTTTTTTTATTTCAAATGAGGTTTCACTACTTTTTTCCATTTTCAAAAATATTTTTCAAATATCACACACGAAATAGAAATATCTTTTGCATAATATTCTATTATTTAGTAAAAAAAATATATTTAATTTTTCATAACTACATACATATGTATGTATATCTAGACTTTTGTGACTGACTGTATGTACACTGCCAATCACTAGGATGAGGCCACATATTTTTCAACCGATTTTCGGTCCGATACCTGTTGGAATTTGTTTAACCCGGAAAATTTTACTACATGAGAGTAGGTACATATTTTCTTAAAACAATGTGATACAATCATAGGGTTAATTAGAAAAGACCGTTGGAATTTCCCTCCATTAATGAATGAGCTACCTAAAAAGGATATAAAAAAGTGCGTCACTAGGATGAGGCCATTGCGAATATTTCGTTGTAGAAGTTCACATCAGCAATATTTAAGAACGTTTTACAAATAACTCTTTTTATTAAATTTCAATTACAAATGGGTTCCGGAAAGACGTTGACAGTGGCAGAAAGAGGACAAATCGATACTTTCAGAGAAATGGGACTCTCAAGCCGAGAATTAGCAAGGAAGCTGAACAGAAGTAAGACAGTTGTAAACAACTATCTTGCTGATCCTCAAAACTATGGAAAAACCCAAAAAGGACACACAGCCCAAGCAACAACATCCGGAGAAAAGCAGTTAATTTTACGTATTGCTTCAAATTCTACTCAATCAGCTGCTAAAATAAGGTTCAAAAGCGGAGTATCAGCCAGTATTTCGACAGTCCGAAGGATAATAAGAAAAGATGGTACTATCCAGAGAAGAAAACTCAAAAAGAAACCTGTTCTAAAGCAAGTACACAAGGAGCTGCGAATGAACTTTGCAACAGAACATGTCTCTTGGAGCAGTCAATGGAAACGCGTTGTCTTTTCGGATGAAAAAAAGTTTAACCTTGGACCCGATGGTTACAACTTTTATTTCCATGATTTAAGAAAAGAGGAACTAATTTTGGTACCACATCACAGCGGTACATCAGGTGTTATGGTGTGGGGAGCTATCACCTACTATGGCAAAATCGAATTGGAGTTTCTTTCTACAAAAATGAACGGAAACAGCTACAAATGCTTGTTGGAACGGTCATTTCCGAAGATGAAAAATATTTTTGGTCCTCTGCCTTGGATTTTCCAACAAGACAATGCCCCCATCCACACTTCCAGGGTTGTCAAAAGCTGGATTTTATCAGAAAACGTAGAGCTTTTGCCATGGCCACCCTATTCACCGGACTTGAACATAATCGAAAACGTATGGGCATTGGGCATGGCTATCTCGAAAAGTTTATGAAGGCGGTAGACAATTTGAAGACAAGGACTCCTTAATTGAAGCTATCCGTGATGCCTGGGACGAGATTTCACTTGACTATTTAAAAAAACTTTATGATTCCATTCCAAACCGTCTAATAGAGGTCATATCGAAAAATGGGGGGCATACTCATTATTAATTGAGAAAATAAATAAATGTTAGAAAACCAAAAACTGTTAACATTTCTTTAATTTTTTTGATATTTTATAAGATTTTTCATGTGGCCTCATCCAAGTGACGCACTTTTTCATACTGTTTTTAAGTAGCTCTTTAATTAATGTAGGGAAATTCCAACAGTTTTTTTCATTTAACCCCTTAATTTTATTACTTTTTTTAAAGAAAATATCTACCTACTCAAATGTAGTAAATTTTTATGGGTACGAAATTTCCAGCAGGAATAAAGAACGAAAATCGATTAAAAAATATGTGGCCTCATCCTAGTGATTGTCAGTGTATATAGTTTTCACTACAGAAATGTCAAAAGTCAATTAAATCAATATTATTTTTTGCCTGATTAAGCTATAAAACATGGAAATAATAATTTACAAAAAGCTAGTATTTTCTAAAGTAATCTTTTGAATAGATTAGGTGAAATAAGAAATCAAAATTCATTTAATGGTTTGCTAAATGAGTTTAGGAACTAATCAAAAGTGTAGGGGATAACAATTGTTTTAAAAAATAAAAGGCGAAATATAACGAAGCGTTTTTCGGATGATGATTAGGATTAGGATTAGCCTGCAGGCTATCAGACTTGTCGCTATTGTTTATAAAGACAGATATTTTACGACAACTTAAAATCGTAGATGATTTTTCAATAAATTTAAAACTAGTTTAATTTCTTAACTTATCATTAATAAATATGTATTAATCTTTACCCTTTATTCTGGCCCCAACTAATTTTGTTACAGGGCCTTTCAAAGACACGCTACGCCACTGAATACAAGATAAAATTTATAAAAAAAACTTACGAAATGGACAGCCTAGCTGATCTTCCGAGGAAGTTTCTGGACCAAAAATGTTCTTTAGACTAAATCCCTTCTTTAGAAGAAATCACAAAAAGAAATCCATTCTATCAAATTGCCGTAAGTAAAACTCCTAAACTGACAGCATGAGGGCGTAAGTGTCGTCTTGCATTTAAAACTAATATTTTTTGAAGCAAATTAAATTTTTTTGTTTTAAGTCAACTTTTTCAAACATTCCGATTTTTTAATGTACATAAGTAGTCATTTTTATAAGCAAAATGACATAACATTTTTGTATTGACGAATAATTGACACTATTCAAAAATTTGAGCACTTTTGCTTTGTAAAATAATAGAAACTTGGATGCACAATGACTTACATAAATCTATAACTTTTTATTTCTAAGAACTCTGATTTGTATTTAATTTTTGATGCTCCTTGAAAGAGGAGAATAATTCATAGTTTAATACTTTTTTACTCCATAACTTTATCGTAATAACTGAAATTCAAAATTAAACTAAGATTTTTTAGTAACGAAAAACTTCAAATGTCTTTTCTGAAAATTGAAGAATTTTTGACATATGACAGTTTGCTTTTCAATCGTAGAAATGTTAATTTAATTTTGAAGTACGTTATATTAAAGTTTTGGGTAGATAAGGACTTTAAGGATTATACTCAAAGCGGATAGAAAACCAAACACTTACATAGTTACATAACGAGTATACCGAAAATGTGTGTCGACACCAGCGTCAAAAGTCCATAATGGCGAGAAAATACAGTTCTGGGCACATTAGCATTTATTATTCCAAAAAAGGAGAGATTTATTATTACTAAAAGTACACATTTTAAATTAAGAGATCCTGATACCAAACTTCAAAATGTTTCAAGGATTTGTTTTATTATTTGATTACTACTTTCATTGAGAAAACCACCTGAAAAGATAGACAGCTTCAGGGGCGTGGCATTTACCCACAATACAATAATGCTCCAAACCTAGTAGTTGAAAATGAAAAAAACACAAATTTTCTGCGTTCGCAAAGTTTTTCATTAAACTGCAATATGTTTTCAACTTATCTTATCTTTTCTTTAGCAAATAAAATTTAAAATTTGTGTTTGCTTGTCCAATCTGGTGATAGATGGTGATCCTCACTTTGCCTAAAACGGAACAGTTGCGGTTGAACTTTGAACTTAAAAGAAACAAAACCAAAACTATCTTTAACTTTTCGTTTTATTTCTCAACAATCACGATTTATGATTTTCTTTTTGTTTTTCGGTTTTAAATTTATTGTTTTTGTTATCACTTTTATATTTTATTCATTATTCATTATTTATTTTATTTTATTTTATTTTTGTTAAAAATTTATAACATAACTACATAGCTGTGTTTTTCATACTCATTTTTGTTTTTTGTTTTCTTTAATGTTATTATTGCATTATATTAGCGCATTTTGTGTATTGCGTGCTTTAAAATTTTAACAATAGCATCTAAATATATATATATATATATGTTTTTTTTTCTTTTCATAAGCTTAAACCAAATAACTCATTGTGTATATTTACAATTTTCTATGTAACATGCAATTAATATTAAGCAACATTTTTTTTTAATTGTTTGTACAACATGCGTGAAAATATAGTTATTATTTTCATTTGCTTTTTTAATTTAATGTTTTTTTTAGCTCGCTAAGTAAGATTATGATGAACAATTTTTTTTTGCTTTTTTCATTAGTTGTTTTATTTTTTTTAACAGCCGTTTTGACGATTCATTCTTTTCGTAGTATATTTACTCCCTTAAATTATGATTCTGTTTTTTTGTTTTGTTTTGTTTAATAAATAATTGTATAAAAAGCAGAGCTGAACAGTTTTTGTTTTTCTTTTTTTGCAATGAAAATGTTGACCAAAATTCAGAAATATATTAAAAATATTCGGATAAAAAGCATTTTGAAAGTTTTTGTTAATTTTTTTTTTGTAAAAGTTCAGCCTTTTTCTAATTTTATTTTTAATTTTGTCAAGCAATTTTGTAGGTATGTAGATAGCAAACAATAACAATGTAAAAAGGGATACCTAACATTATTTTCGAACAAAAACAAAAATTACAAATACTTTTCTTAGTTTGTGCAAACAGTTTTGAAACATTTATTTCCAGTTTTTAATTATGTGTTATTTATATATGTAGTTTTATGAATAAATTTTCCACTGATTTCAATTTTTGTGCGTTCTTTATTGTTTTTGTTTTATGTTTCATGTAAACACTGCTAAAAATATTTTCAGTTTTTTTTTTTTTACAATAACTCAAATGATTATTACTACATAATGTAGGTACCTACTTCTATTACTAAAAACATGGCTTTTGATTTTTTTTGTTTAATATTTTTTCTTTAAATTTATTATTATTTATTTGCAAGTTGCAAATTGCTATAGATTTTTTAATCATGCTTTTTTTATTTCATTGAATATCATAGCCTACTACAAAAGATCACAACTTTGTTTTATCTTCTTATTTTTATTTTTATTTTTTTTTGAAATTATAAAAAGTATTGCGCTTATTAAATTTAATTTTATTATTTTTGTATTACAATAAGACGGTTTTCTTCGTAAACACATTTTTTTTATTTTATTTTAAAATTTCAAGACGCTTTCATTTTGTATACAAATTCGGTATTCACATAATTTATTATTATTCATTTTTGTAAACTATGGTGGGATATTATTTTTACTTTTTGACTTTACATGAAGTGGGATTGGGTCAGATGGAAATTTTTTTTTGAAATAGGTATTATCTAAAAAAGTATACAAATAAAGAGGTTTTTGTAATTAGTCGGGATGTATGAATTTTGTAACTTTTTATTCTATGGGAAAGTTATTTTTATTCAAGGCTTATTGCATTGAGTCGTTAAAAAAATAAAAATAAAGTGAAGAATTTAAATGTTACTCTACTTAGTTCGGCTTAAACATTAATAACTAATTTAAGTCTAACCTACTTTTTCGACCTTTTTTTTGAAAATAAAGTTTCTTAGGTGAGTTAAATCTTAATACCATCAAAACGTGCCAGATTAAGACAAAACAAATATTGATATTTGGAAGACTAAAGTTTAGGGGATTTGGCATTTATTTAAATGACATTTAAGTAACGTCAGTTGACAGATGAACCATATTTAGACTGACATAAACAAATACATATCTCAGTATTTAGACAAAAAAAACTCCTAATAAATTAAATTAATATTAAAATATTGCTTTCGAATGAAACAGCAGAAAGTGAATGCTTTACGAAATAGCCAATATAATAAAACAAGTCTTTTTATACAAAAAATCAATGTCAATTCCGAAAAAAATTTATTAATTTTAATAACAAAAAAACCACTCAATGCTTCTAATATTTTTTGCAAACACATTTCAAATTTCATTTTCTCCTAATTTTAAAGTTAAAACTCACTCGTTTTTTGTTTTTAATCTCTAAGTTTACATTTAAATTATTTGTTTTTGTTTTCAATTTATTATTATTTTATTGTATAACAATTTTTTTATTTTATTTCAATCAACGTCATAAAAACTACAAATTCATTTTGCTTCAGTATTTTGTGCAATAATTTACACTTCAAAATCAATTTAATATAATATAATGTATAATAAGGTATGTGTGTATAAGAATATTTTTTATTGATCGGTTTAATAATGAAGGTAATTATATTTAATAATAAATGTTTTCCCTTTTATAAAGTTTTAAAAGAAATATGTCATTGTTGGGGTTTAATTGAAAGAGGGGTTTTCTAATTGTAAATTTTTGAAAAGTAAAAAGAATTGTTTCATGATGAAAAATTGTCTTTAGGAATTTAAATCAAAATATCATGCTGTGACGTCCTTCGTAAGTTCAACTTTTCTTTTTTTTTTAATTTTATTATGTTTTCTGTGGGAGGTCGGGGGAAATTAAACTTGTCAAATGTGCATGAAAGTGAGGAAAAAAAAAAAACGGAAATTAAAAAATGATTTCAATTACTTCTTGCGCGCCCCTTATTCGATTGAAAAGAAAGAAATAAAAAATGGAATGATTTAGACCAGAGTTCATACAAAAAGACCACATATTTCTTTTTTTTTTAAATATTCTTAAATTGTTTTTTTTTTTTTAATTTAAATACCGATATTTTTTCTAAAAAACTACCACGTTTGTTGATTTATGAATTTACTGAGATATTGCTAGAGGATTGTGCAACGTCCTTTATTCCTATTTGATTGTGAATATTCAGTTCCAATAACTCCACCGCTACCCATGCCACTTCCACCAGTTGTCGTACAGCCCATTAATTCTCGAAAAACATCACCGATTTTGTAATTGTATCTATATGAAAATTTTGGTAAAATGGGAAATTGTTAAGAAACCGTGAAATATTAGAAATGAGATACAAAAGTATATTATAGTTGGAGGAATGTTGTCCTCGATGGTTTCTAGGGACTGTAATTATATTATTTATGTAACGTTATATAGGAAACTTACTTTGCTGAGCATTCTACGTAGCCGCATCGCCAGTGCTTTCGTACAAGGGTAGAAATGTCTTTTAATTCCTGCAAGGGTAAAATTGACAAAGTTTAATTGATATTCATTTATCTTATTTGATGTGGGTAGATAACAAAACTTTCATTAACATTAATAGTGATAATTTGTTAAAATATACATACATACATACATGTTATGAAAACACATAATTATATTTATTTAAAAAATCTAGGTATGCTTTTGCAACTAAGGAATGCGAAAACCCCGAGAAAGAAAATTATAAAATAAATATCCAAGAGTGTTTTTGTGAGAAAAGAAAGACCGATAAAATAAAAGAGCACAAGAGGAAAATAGCCAGAGGTCTTGTTGAAACGATGTTTGATAAAAATTGATAAAGTAGTTCTTAAAGTAAAAATCAATAAATTGATTTAAAAATCTTTGTAAAACACCCATACCTACAATTTTATCCATTTGGATAAGTTTATATTTATATATTTTTTATGAGAAATGGTGCACGCAAAATTGGAAACATTTTTTTAAGGATTTTCTTGCAGAAATTTATACAAATTAAATAAAAACTTATTTAAATGTCAATGTGACTTTTGGAATTAGTATTTCAGAGAACAATAAAAAAGAAACTCTCTGACTGTGTTCTGTTGATTGAGATTTGATTGATCTTGAAGAAACTCACATAGTAACATAATTCCCCTACGTAAAGGGTTTTCCAATAAGAGGTGTCATTTTTGAATAGCCCGTAATTTCGGTAGATGTCACTTTTAAAATTTGACAAGTAAAAAAATGGAAAGATACAACGCATTTTGTCTTTGTTGATTGGGTCCTAGAAATGAATGAAAATGATCCGGAATTCATCGAAAAATCATCTTGATGAATGATGATGATGAGGCCCATTTCCACCTTGGTTCTCGAATTCTCGATGGCTACGTCAATGACTTTTTCGAAAATGAGGTTGGAGCAACAGTTACAGTGAATTGATTGCGATATGATTAATGATTTTTTATGGACGGAATTGGATGGTATTACTCAGGACAACGTTTACTTTTAACAAGACAGCAGCAACGCATCCATCGACCCTGTATAAAAATTCTTAAGCATTTCTAGATACTTCTTGAAATGATCGTAAGTTACCAATTTTATTGTGGTTATTGAACTAAACGGTCCAACTATTCACAAAACTTCTGACCCGATGCTTCTGGGACAAATTGTTCTTTCTAAGATACATTTTAGACAGTTACTAATTAGATTAGAAAATGTCTTTCTTTTTTAGATTTAGTCTTAAGCTAAGTACAGACTATTGTCAGATCATACAATATTGTCAGATCCGTCAGTGCTCTGACAATAGCTGCCAATGAGCTGAAAATAGCCATATAGCTTCCAATGAAAAATTGTCTGTTCAGACGATTGGCAGATTTTGTCCCAAAGTCTTACAATTTCATTGTCAGATAGTTACCTGATAATTCTATGACAACAAAATTCCTGAAAATATTGTCAGAGTGAAAATTGTCAGTTCACACTGTTGGAACATATTTGTTTACGAAAAATTGGTCGATCCGTTGGTAGACATTGTCAGATAAATTAAAAGTTTTTTCTTAGCGGTCGGTGTAGAAATTTTGTATGAAAATATAATAATTTTAATAAATATGGAAAATATTGTCATTGCAACTATTTTAACGACCTACGTGTTCGAAGACAGCGAGGAAGAGGAATTGCCACAAAAAAGTCGAAGTGTTTGGGCGAAGAATTGGGTGGCTCGTTGACATTAGGAAGGTTTATATTCTCAATTGCTTGTCGAATTGCGAGATGAGTGATTCTATTTTTGCTTCTGATTTCAAATTCAGAAGAGAAATCTCTTCTTTTTCAGAATCAGAACTGTCATTTTTGCCCACTTTAATGCTTTTTCCTGCTTCCAGATTGCCAATTGAAAACGCCATTAGTATATGAAAATACAGAAATTGTGAGCAATTGTAAGATGTCTTAAACAAAGATATCTAACAATGACCAATGAGTCTGACAATGTCCTAATCGTCTGACAATGATAAGAATTATGTGTTCAGACGATTGTAAGATACGTGACAATTTTTTGTCAGATTGCCGGCTGACAATTACCTGACAATGAGGTTTCTGACAATATTATTGTCAGACAAAATTGTGTGTTCAGATGATTTTAAGACATTTGGGACAGTTTTTTAATGTCAGATCTGACAATACTGTAAGATCTGACAATCGTCTGTACTTAGCTTTAGTCTTTTCCTGCTAGATATTCTTTGAGTAGATCACCAAGGAGAGTCCATCAGAAGCACGAAATATAAAGTTTGGAAAGAAAAAGGTACGAAAACCACAGCTCAAGTTACAAAAGAACAATTTTGAGTGCAAAAGGTATCGAAATACAAGTCCGCTTAGTGTTAAAATTAAAAGTACACATCCTTGCAATGAAACTATTTTATAATAGTAATTTAATTTTGTTTATAACATTTATAATAGCATATACACGAAATCTTACCTGAGAATTTGATTGAGCTTCAGTGATTGTATCGCATTTATTACCAACGACAATTATACTAAAATCACGATGGCAAAAACTGTCCAAAATTTGATCTCTCATCGATCGGCAGTACTGTAAAAATTTCAAATTAATTTAAAAACTAATTGATTCTAGACTTAAATTCAAATCAAACTTACCTGAAATGTTTCCAAATTACCCATGTCAAAAACCAAAACATAAGCATGTACCGTTCGCAGCCCCAGTGGATGACCATTATTCCATTCAGCAAAATTATCAGCTGGAAATCTCTTCTTCTCCAATTTAAAATTGAAGGTTACAAAAGCAAAAAAAAGAAGAAATAGAGAAATTTAAAATCGGTATTAGTATAAAAGCTCTGAGAGCACTTAGCAAAACAAAATAATATTTTAAAATATACATAGGTGGAGGGAAGAAGTTTAAAAGGACTCCTTTTTAGCAAATCGATTATGGTCATGGTCAATGGAAGAACGAAGTGGACCAAAAGTTTTAAGAGGATAAAAAAATTTAATCTAGTGGTCAAATGACCAACTAACCACTTACACAATAAAACCACACAAACTGTCATCTGGTTTTCTCTGTTAGTGATATATGCTTTTGTGACTATTTTTGTGTATGTGTGTGTGTGTGTGATTGTATAGGTATCTGTATATATAAACTAGTTGCAATCGAAACTGGAATAGTCCATTATTTTCCACATGAGTATTTTTTTTTTATCTCTAGATGAGAACTGCTTTCCTGGTCATGGGCATTCATTGTTATGAAATATATACCCAGACTTTGTATGTTTAAGTATGTATGTCGATAGGATACCGGTTAACCTAACCACTCACTCACGCAAGGATATAATGCTATAAAACATCATGGGTATTCCATTAAGAGGAAAATCTCTAAGTGTGGATGTGTCACTTCATGGAAAAGCCAAAAATGAACAATACGGATCAGGGGCCTGTTGTTGTTCATTTCACTTGCGAAGGATTTATTCGAGAAATTTAAAAGTTATTTAAATTCAGAATTCTAAATTTGGAATTCAAAAATCAAAAATATTCGAAAACGAAATGAGAATGAAACCCGGGATATAAGGATGAATAGAGATACACACATACCTGTCTATTAACGCGGGTAAAGTCAAAGTAAAAGTAATTCCCATGATGATAAGGCAGAGAAATAAGGACACTCAGACTGATGCAATGCAACATCCCTTATTGAACTTTGTCAATTGAGGGTGCTGCTTTGAAATTGTCAAAAACTTAATTATAAGTTGGTTGAGAGATTGACACGAAATGAATGATATGATATTGAACTGGATACTCATTATAATTATACCTCTTAATATTATTATAGACGATAAAGTTAGGCACTTTTTTTAGAATTAGAATAAATAATTTAAAGAAGTATGTTATCACTTATTTTCTCAAGAGATCAAACTCAAAAAGTTGAATAAACAAAATTATTTCAAGAGAAGCCCGGAAATTATATTTTATTTGCTACCAACATTATAATCCTGCCAGTTCTCAGACTTTATAATGAAAAGTTTGAAAATTCGTTCTGAAGACAACATGGAACTATGGGCCTGCTTCCTGAAATGTTTATTAAACGTTTTCTCTTGGCCACCTCGGGAGTATTTAAAAAAAATGTATGTATAATATGTGATAATTTGCACCCAGAAAAATAATTAAATTCTTCAAAATCCACTACACAGATCTCGATTCATAAAAAGATATTCACTCATTGTCCAAAAATTGAGTCATGACCTTGGAGCAAAAATTGCAATCATGATGGCATTAATTGCAATGTTAGTTTTATCTTAATGTACATTTAATTACACCTTCTTAAAAAAAACAATTGGGCATTTAGTTCTAAGTTTGCACAAACCTCAAAATAAAATAGCAGAAACAAAATATGCATATGGTACACTGGGGCGAATGGGTACTTTTTTAATTGTTTAAGGAAAATAGAATAAAATAAAAGAATATACAATAAAGTATGTAATTATGAAAAACATGAAGAATAAATTGCAACAGCTTAGAAGTTGTACAAATCTCAACAATTAAATCATTGCCCCTCCTCCTACCTTATCACATTAGGTGCTCAGCTTTAAAGTAATGTCAATAGAATTATGGATCATAACCTTAAATCATTTAATTTAGTTAAATAATCTTACACATTAAACCTAGGATAGAAAATATTTACTTTTCAAAGCACGCTGAATTTAGAATTAAAGTTTTTTTTTTCAAACTAAACAGGGACATTGCGTTTTACGAAGTCCACAAGTATACTCGTAATTAATTCATTGTTTTCAGCGTATCAAGCCTCTATGCACTTAAGTAGGTACGAGTAGTATTAAAAATACACAAGTCCTTATATTTTTTTTTTTCATTGTGTGCAGCCCGTTGATGGGCTTGGAATAACATTATACACCCACTTGACCTAGATTAATGTGATTCGCTTAAGAATTTACTCTTATCCTTAAATAAGTTAATTTAAAAATACATCTGTTCGAACAAGATTTCTGAAGTAAACCCAGCCCTTAAGTATGTTCAACACTCACACCCCCTGCGGGTTATAATTAAACTTACGGAACTATAAGTATAAAAGCATATACCTACAACAACAACGAAAAAAAGAAGGAAAACATAAGCTCTAAAGATATTTAATTCTGATAAAATTATCTCGTCCATTTACGATGGCGGCTAAGGCGGGAAGCACATGGCACTATGTGCACAGTGGACTGTTTTTAAATTAGCATATTGAGTTATACAAATTTAAATTAATGTTTATAATCTGTATCTGATTTAACAATTTAGATCGGGATACAATATGAATACTTGAAACATTAAAGTGCTTTCTTATTTTCATTATCCTTGAAACGTCAAACAAAAAATATTGCAAATGTTTCAAGAACTTAAATAATGTAAGTCATTAAACAAAACGTTTTTTCCTACATTATGTTCATATATCATAGAAACAACAGAAAACAACCGAACCAAAATTGTATAAAGATTTTTGAATCGTACGACTCAAAACTGACAGCTGTCATTTTGTAAATTCTGAAAGATTTATAAAAAATGTTTGATTTTTTCTTTAAAGAAGTTTATGACTAATATTTTAAGGTCATTTATTATTGAAAAATATATAGAGAATAATCTTTTCAATAAATAAACATAAACAAATGTTCATTTTATTTAAAATTAAACTTTGGGAACGCTCCTCGGGCTCTGCAATTCATAAGAAAATCGCTACACTGATTAATTGGCGAATGTTTTTTAACCCAAAATTGCGGAGATTTGTATAATCATATTTCAGATTAAATATGTAAAGAAATGAATGTCCGTAAAAACAAACAGAACTAAAAAGCGTAATTTTTTTAAATGTCAGTTAGCGAAATAAAATTTTTTGTATTACAAGTTGTCACTAAGAACTGAAACTAATTACTAAAAAACAGAGTCTTCAGCTTCTAAAAAGAGTACACTTGAAAAGAAAAATAATAAAGCAAAAATAAATAATTATGTTCATTATTTAGAGTATTTTACTTAAAAGTATTAACACAAAACAAAAGCATAACATTGCACAAAACTAGATTAAAGAACGCACAAAATGAATTCGTATTAAATAAAAAACCAAACCGTTCATTCAATTCACTCGTTAACTCTTGTTCATGATACGTTCCAGGTTCAAGCTTTATCAATAATGGAAGCATTCAGACAGAGAATGAAAAAATTAAATTGAAATTGTGGAAATACAATACTTGTAAAAAGAAAGAGGACGGATATTTAACTTGTACGGTAAAAAGCTAAGTGAATTTTAAGATGAGTTTAGACAAGGCTACTCAACGGTGGATAACATCTTCACTCTTACCAGTATTGCCCAATCATATTTATGTAGATAAAGGAAAGTAATCTTCGTTGATTTCAAAGTAGCTTTTGACTCCGTTGATAGAAGATCTCTCTTTTTAAAGCTTAGCAACTTTGGCTTATCATCACACAGCAGTTTGGGACGGAAGCAAACTCTCGGAATGGTTTCGAACGAATTTAGGAGTTAAACATTTGTGGGTGAAAGCTTGACTCCGAGAACTAATCTTCAGATGTTACTAATGAGGATTGATAAACACACTCATGAAATATTAAAAGTACAAGCTCATCAAAGTGAATTTAGAGTACCTAACCTATAAGCTACTTCATAACGATCTTGGAGAAAATAATTATTTTCACGATCGATACAGTTCGGATCAGATATCAACGAGATTTTTTAATAAGTTAAATAAAACTTAGCTGTATTTTATTATTTTAAGAGGATATATGTATGTATTATTATGTATGTACACAATTATCTTTTCTTTACGGGCTGACGGAAAAAGCCAATGCTACTATTGTGAAAAATTGTAACATTATTTTGTCCAACAAAAACACATTCATTCTTCATTCTTCTTCTTCTTTGGTAAAAAGAGAACCTCTCCAATGGAGTCGCGATATCTCATCTAATGACATGATGTCAGCGATCTATGTCAGCGGTTTTGTCTTGATATAGATGTCTGATTTGAATTTGAATTTTTGTGTGCAGCTGACATTTCATCTCATTATTTTTTGATTCTCATGCCGGCAGGTTTTGTTTGGAGCTAAACAATTTTTATTCGAGTACGAAATAAAAAAAAAATCAACTTTCTTAATAACCCAGAGAAGATAAAGGTAAAAAAACAAAATTTATTCATAAAATGCATTTCTAATTTTTCATAACATAAACAAACAATGCAAAATACGATATTCTCAAAAAAGTTTGACGAAGAAATATCTACTGTTTGACGTTTGCCAGAGATACTTACAAGTCAGAGTGTTTTGCTTGAATGAAATGTCAAGACATAAACTGCCCAGCAAAGAGAGAAGACATTTCACAGATTTATATGTCAGAGATTTAGTTGGCGATACAGATATCTAGTGGAGTCGAGCTGTTAAGTTGATTTGACTTTGACGTTTGCATTTTGTTGTATTTCGACCATTAATTAATAAATTTTGAATCAATTTTTCTGCATTCAGTATCAATTCAATTATGCCAATCTTACATACTTTAATTTTTTTGAAATTTTAGAACTTTTTTTTTTAGAAATGTTAAAGCTATCTTAGAGAAACTTTTAAAGCAACTTTTTTTTTTAAACTTATAAAATGGCTTAATGACACAGAAGAAGAAATATATATTTGCAAGTTGAAATTTAAAAAACAAATTGTTGTACTTTTGCAACTAACATTTCTGTTCATTACTACTCGTTTATTCATAGGTTCTTAATAATCATAGACTGATTCCACTTAAATTCCATAGAAATAAAAAAAATAACATTAAATATTATATTTCCATTTTAAATGTTTCCACCCTAAAGTTCCTGGCTCGAAACGTGCCAAAAATGCCATAATCTGGCATTTCACTTTTCTAAAATTTAAAGCAAGTAAATTATTTCATTACAATTTCTCTTGCTAAATACCCCACTGTTTCTGGAAGAACAACAAGGAGGTACCGGGTGGATATTGAACAATTTGGTGTGTGCAATTCATTCCATAGATATAGGATATAGCCTTTTTTTCACGCGCCATTTCCTTCATCTCTATTCAATCCATATCCCAATTCTTCTCTCTAAACTTTTGTTTGCGCTTTGGGTCCTTCTCCTTGGGTTTTATTCGAGAACAAAAAAAGGAAGCAAAAAGAAAAAAAAAAAAAAAACTTTGCAAAAAGGATTTTGCGACAAAGAGTTACTCTGGAACATGATCCGCTTACTCATCATCATCACATCATCGCATAGCGTCGTCGTTGTCGTTGTCGTTGTCGTCTACGTTACGATATAGACACATTCTCTTCCGTTTTGCTGCTACTCTACGATGGTGTATACGCTTTGCTTCCGGTTCCAAAGATGAGTGCTATACATATATAGCGCAATAATAGTACACCACGTCCTTGAATATAGAGCTCATTTCAAACAATGTCCAGGCTAGAGTGGTGATTACAATAAACCCTATTTTATATATAAACTTGAAGAGTTGGAGTTGGAACAGAAGTTGAAGGTGGAGGCATTGTAGGATGTGGACGTTTTCAAAGAGTTATGTCCGAATAATTGAGTTAAGCTATTAAACAAGGGTGTGTTCAGGCTGAAATGGGTTATAAAGAGGTACTAAAGCGATTTTTCATTAAATTTATTTATTCTTTTTTTATTTCACTTCGGTTTAGGAAACTTTTGAGGGTATAAAAGTGTTCAAGGGACAATGTAAAGCTCTGTTGAATATTCTTTTTTTTTTTAGAACAGAAAGGTGGAATGTTGAAACAATTAAACGCAAATTTAATTATGTATTACTTTTTTTTTCTTTATTTCGTAAGGGGATTAAACTTTTCCCATAGTGGGATAAAGCAGCAGAGTGGTCGGAAATGGAAAGTATGGGCTTAAAACTTGTTGCTCCTCTGTTAATGAGACTTTGAGCTACTTGAGCTGCAAGACCCAGTAAATTCCAGGTGGTATCTACTTAATAAAATCCAATAATGGCTTTCTGCATTGGACTTCATTTCATGGCACTTAAGATCAAAGTTTCAAATTCTATCAACTTGTAAATCATTAATTTACAGCGTTTTCAAAAAATAAAGCAGCAGAGGTAGATTTACATAATTTTTAAACTACACGTATTTAATATGTATCTTTTGTTCTTTTTGTAACAAATTTAAAATAAATGGAATACATAAAAGGAAAGCCATGGATAATAAAATTCTATAGAAGACACTGACCCTTGAATTAAATGAAACTCAACCCAATTAAGAAGGATTTCATTTTATTTAGCCCCCGTTTTCTTCCTGATTTCGGAAGAGGGACTTATTGTCTTGAATAACAATTAAACAGGAGTAAATATAACAAAGTATCATAAAAAGATTGTCTATATTGTACATTGTACAAAAATATTCAAAGTAAAATAAGTTTAAAGGAAGTATTGAATTTCTGCAAAAGACAATTAAAAACATGTGATATTTTGTAGATCTCAAAACGCATTTTTACTTCAATTTTAGAATTTCCCTGTTTAAAGGGTCCTTCAAAAAAATGTAGGAATATTTATCACTTCTGTTGATTCAAAAAGAATTCGAATTTAAAACATGAAATGCTTTGGGTTCCATTTACTTTAATTATTTTCTATTATTATATTATTTCTGTTTACCAAGAAATTCAGAAAATGACATTTACTAACAATAGATAATGTGTAATGTGAGACTATTTTCCCTAAGAAGTATTTTTATTTTGAAGTGTCACTTTGACGTTCAAAAAAAAAAAAAAAAAAAAAAACACCTTGCACATGGATTTTTAAAAAAAATTATTTTACCTTTTTAATACATACGTCAAATTAATAAATTTTGAGAAATTTTTGTTTCAATGTTGAGATTTTTGTTGCAGTATTTATAACATCTAGATCAAAATGTTCTCGAAATCAAAACCAGGTGGATCTCTCAGTCACACTTTTTGAGCTTGTTAGCTGACATTTGAGATACATTTATAGCGTTCCTTTTATGGTGTCCAGTTATAACTGTCACATTTTTACTGACAGAATAGTTAATTCCTGAGCTTGTGAATGATTGTGATATTTGATTACAATTGTGAATTGTCATATTCATTAAATCAATGTAGTTTCAAATTAAGGCTTTAAATTTGAATAATTTTTTACTTTTTTCTTTTTATTAAATCGCGACCACAATATTTTTAACTTTAAAATTCGAAAGTTCAATGATTTTTAAGTCTGTTCCAAGTGTTTTGTGCACAGAAATTCACAGCACACATTTTTTTAAGGAGTGGGGGTAAAATTCTCTCAGCGAGAGAGAAACTGTGGAACGACATTTCACAGAAATTCACAGATTCTATGAAACGTCAAAAAAATGTTAACAAAAAATCATTTCAACCAATTTGATTCGAAAGTTTCTAATTGTTTAAAATGAATAAAAAAATGTATTTGTTAAAATTGTTACTAACAGAGTGCTCAAGAGAGTCTGACTAGTCGATTTGGAACTCAATACTTGTGTTTTCCATAATGAAAATTAGAATTTTAAATTCAATAAAAAAAAATCGTTTATTTTAACGGCAAAACTCAAATTTCAAATGCAATTTTTCAAATTTGACAATCTTCAATTTTCTGTGCACAGAAATTTTTGTGGCTGAAATTCGCAGGGTGGCGAAATTTTTTGCTCCCTCAAGAGCTCTCTCTTCTGTGAAAAACTACGAAAAATGTGTAACTTGGAACAGCTTTTCACAGTTTTTCGGTGATTTTTGGCGAATTTCACACACTTGGAACAGACCTATTTATTTGTTTTAAAGTTTAACAGTTTATAGAGAAAACGCCACACTGGAATGGTCTGATTTAAACCAAGTTGAAGTCGCAAACATCTGTCAAAAAAAAATTCTATTTAGCGGTAGAAAACCGTTGAACGAAAACGCTGACAGATGAAAAACAATCAGGTCGTTTTCTTAACCGATTGAAATTGTCTCAAGATAAAGTTTTGACATTTTTGAGACGTCAAACTTAGCATGTCAAATTCTTGTTTATTGATTAATTTTTGACTTGTAATTTTAATTTAAACGTTCTATAGAATACATATTTCCTTTTGAAACGCAAAGCATTTTAGCATCAAATATATTTTATATCATTTTATAAATTACTTTTGGATGCAAAATTTTGAAGGTATTTATTTAAAAAAAAAATAGAATTTTCTTTTGTTCTTGTTCGATATAGGTATCCTAAAAATAGACTATTTTGATTTCGTCACGTGAGTTCTTATTTGTCCTACAGTTTTGCCGAAAATAAGTTATAGATGCCATCTTATATTCTCGACCACACTCTTTAGATTTCTGAAATCAGAATCGTCCTATCTGTTTTCGTTTTCAAAATAAAAAAAATGATTTTGTCCTCTCCACCTCTAGTTCCACTCCCTATAAAAAAAGAAAAAAATCTGTGCTATTTGGTATGAGACCCAGAGTGCTAGAGCAGTCAACAATTTGGCAAGCGCGTTAATTTTTATTAATATTAAAATCTGAAATTCAGGACAACGCCCAAGTAAATAAAATTATCCTTTGGTCGGATGCATTGTTCCGCAGAACAAAAATCGCATCACATCTCTTGCCTTATTAAAGTTCTTAGAGGATAATAATAGAATAAAGATTATTATACAAAAATATTCAGAACCTGGTTGACGCTGTCCACAGCACAATAGAAAGGCATTTGCGAAATGTAAAATACTACAGTCCAATATATCTTTAATTAAAAAGTTACCGTCCTTGGACTACGAAAACGTTCATTTGAAGGTACTAAACAGTGCCTGAAGGAGAACTTTAAAAATTATAACCAAGCAAGTTTAAATTTAAACTTAGAAGAAATTAAGTACAGCCAAGCAAAAGTAATTATACAAGACTGACTGATTATGATGGAGAGTATGCTGACTCAATAACAGTCCCCAAATTAGCTCCTCCTAGGAAAAATCGAAATACTCAAGTTTTGACATCATTGCCAAAAGTATCTAATGTGGCCATCTCTAAACAAAAAGAAGAACATTATCTCTATGCTTCCATAACAGCGAAGATGTCCAATTTTACAAGACTGATTTAAAAATTGACTAAAAGACAATATTAGACAATATAGGTAAATATAAGAATTGTGTTTTTGTTATGTTTTTTTATCTAAACTTATCGAGAAAAAAGTACCTTTCATTTATTAACTTCCCATAGGGAGTTATTGTAATGGGTCCGATTTGTCAAATTAACATTTTTTGACAAATCTGGACGTTTCAAGGTCCCTAGAATCTAGATCTGTCATTTGTAGATAGATGTCTGTACGTGCGTGTGTACGTACGTTCGTACGTTCGAGATACCCTTTTTCGTCCACGGTATCTCAAGAACGAGTAGAGATATCGACTCCAATTAAATTTTGTTCGACAGGTTATAACTTCAAAAGATGCAGAAAGGTCTTTCATAAAAATTGGTCTAGCGGTTTTTTCACTATAGCAGTTTTAAAAAAAATTTGGTTGGTAGCAAGTATCTCAGGAATGGATAGTGCCATTGACTTCAAATAAATTTTATTATATACATTGTAATGTGATACAGATTTGGTAAAAAATTTTCAACTTACCGTTATTTTTTAAAATAGAAAACTAAAAAAAAAATGTTTAGTGTGAAAATATACAATGAAGGAAAAATGATATTCTCTTCAAAACTATTTTCTATTATGTGAAACGATGTTCTTTACATCTGGTGAAAGTTTGAAAAAAATTCAATTGACAGTTTTTTTACAAAAAATAAAAAAGTACAAAAATTCTTCCAAAAGTTGGTAAAAAGTATTTTTTGACTTGAATATCTCGAGAATGAGCACAGATATTGACTTCAAACTTATTTACATTTATACAAAATACAATTATTAATATATGCTACAATTTTGACAAATATCGAATTGACAGTCTTTTTACAAAAAATAAAAAACTTAATCAAAAATTTATCAAAAAATGTCAAAAGTAGGTTTCTTGACTTGAATATGTCCAAAATGGTCAATCATTTTAACTTCGAATCTATTTCATTTTTTGCGTAATAGAATTTTGAACATATTATACTTTTTTGAAAAATATCGAATTGGCAGTTTTTTTTTACGAAAAACTTAAAACCAAAACTGAAATTTACCGAAAAGTGTCAAAAATTGTTTTTTTGCTTAAATATCATCACAACAAGCAATGCTATTGACTTCAAATGTATTTTATTTTTAACATAATGCATTTGTCAATACCTAAAAAATGATGAAATATTGACGAATATCAAATTAACATTTCTTACAACAAATACAACAAAATTGTTAACAATCAGCATCAAAAGTACCTAAATCGATTAATATCAGCAACGCCAAGTTTTCAAATTATTCATAATGGGAAGTTATCAGTGTGGGTCTCACCCAGCCTCTTTTTTTTACTTTATAAACACGTTACCTAATTATAATATTTTCGTTTATTTTTTTTTATGTCCATTTTACTACTTTTTTTTTAAACTTAATTAAATCAATATTGAAAAAAAAACCATAACATGCTAATTGAATTATGTAGGGTTGGCAAAATATTTAATATTTCAAAAAACATACAAATATGAAGTTGAAGTTTAAAAACACTCTCCTGAAAAGTTAAGTTATATGGCTTATAGGACAAATAAGAACTCACGTGACGATGTGTTTTGCTGTACTTTTCAAGAGTCGGTATGTGAAATTCATATTTTTCGACAAAGTGCTTATAAGTATAAAAACTAAAATTATATTGATGAGATTGAGTGACGTTGTGCCTCTTGTCTTTTTAATTTATGTAATGCACTAAAAATGCACTCAATTAAAATAAGTTTTGAAAGTATATATAATATTGAAAATAATATAAAATAATCAATATTGATTTTCTGTTAGTTGTTTTGAGTATAAGTAAGCTACTCACCTGGGGTGGAACATCGAGTACCATCAGCTCCCGTATGCAGGTTTCGCACACAAGACAGTTTTTGTATATACGACGTCTTGTAGTTGTTGCATGGCTTTTTGGAAAGTCATGATTAAAAAATTGCTGAAAATTAAAATAAAGAATAAAAAGTTAAAAATTGCTTTTTGTGAACTTATAGAATTTAAAAGATATTTAAACAGCTATATGATAGTATTGCTTAATATCCTTTGTTTAAATATTCATTATATTAATTAAACATTCCAATATAGTTGAACGAGTATACGCGGATGATATAGTTCTCCTCTCAGATAGATCTGAAGTCCAGTTGGTGTTTGTCCCTTTTTTAAAGGATACCGCAAAAAATATCTAGGAAGCGAAATGCTACCCCGATCAACATTCCTCAATTTCCTAAATGGCTTAAATTACAAAAATCTATACAACTACTTAAACAAATCACAAATATCGAAGTCTTATAATAAATTAATTCAGTTAACTCACTTAGCTTTGCTGTAATAAAGTAAATATATTTTTTTTTTGAACCTGACAGACAACTTAGAAACAAGTTATTAATTTAATTTTTAATACCAGCATAATTATGGTTTTGTTAAAATTTAATTGAAAATAAAATTATTTTATCTATCTACCAAGATGCCTTCTTCTCAAATGTCAAAAATTGATTTGAAATCTGTCAGTTCAATACAATTTTAACTACTCGTACTCTAGAAGAATTTTTGTCAACCAATTTCAAAGTCTAACCAGACCAGGGTGATTTGTCACTTGAGAAAATTTGAGCTCCATTAATATTTCCGGTTACGCCATCTTTCTTTTTTGACATTTTTCAGTCGAATTTGCCGAACGTCCCCAATGAGTTGTCAAATTACTTGGAAAATAGTCCTTAGATGGTCAGATTAAACATTTTATAGAATTCTCTAATATTATTCTGTTCTCTCAAGGCATTCCCTAAAAAATACGTTCAGAATGAAATTTCAAAAAGAGATTATAATAAGCTACTGCGTTAATAATCTGCAATGGTGAATAAGTCAATTTCGAGTTGATTAGCTTCAATTTAATTTATACACTGATTGTGTCAAGTCCCACTTTTCTAATAATATTCATAGTCATTATCATTAATAATATTACAGTAACAGTAATTATTATTAAGACAATAAAACGAAGTTAAGTTATGCTCCATTCATTAAGAGTGTTTTGTCATAAAATTCGACCACTTACAACGAACGCCATTTTCCCATTGAAATATGACAGTAAACTAAAAACGTCCATCTATATGCTATGAACTGTCACCAAGAAATGGAGCCATCTGTATTTATTTGAATACCGCTACCGCAGCAGCTCTCCATAGTTAACTGTTATTTTTGGTTCGCTTAATTGAGGGCGGCCGAGGGAAGGTAGAGATTTATAGCAACTTACCCCTATAGTATTTCACTGCTGCGAAAATATTTTAGATCATATCTTTGCAAACAATCTATGGCAATAATAAATTAGCGTAAATTGTCCTGAAACAAGTGATTTCTTCTGCCAAACAATATACAATGAATTAAGTAAACCCATGACTATCATCGTGCCGATGCCGATGCCGATGCCAATGCCAGGGGCCAGCAATACTCGTACTAATGGAACTGGGCGCGTTGAAGGATATTGAAATGGATCAACATTTAATGCTCATTAATCTTCTTGTCCTTGGGGGTCGGTAATTTAGGTGAAGATATACACAATGGAATGGAAGGGGTTTCGTCGCTCTCGATGGTGGAATTCCAAAATCAAGCATAATAAAACAAAAGAGAAAAAAGCTGACTCTTAGCAGGATGATGAATAATGATTTTCTACGAGGAAGGATGTACATATGGTATGGTATTGAACGAAAGGATAGCTTGGAATTAGATATCTACTCTAGCTATACTGATGAGGAGAACATTGTGGGTGACTTAAAGTAACTGGCTATCGATTGATTACCAATAAATAAAATTGATCCTACATATAATGGAAGGTTCAACTTCATTGACTTCATTCAATGTGCACGAAGGTTGAATAATTTTAGTGTTTTTTAAGTGTCGTCTTAAGATAATGTGAAGCTGCTTTATTTGCTCTATAGAAAGCTGGAATTTGAGGTGATAGTTTACAGCTTAGGGTGGCTCTGTTAATAATAATTTCATAAGCCCCCCAAATGTCTTAAAAAATTTGTTTCCAATAATGATTACATTTATGTTTTAAATTTCAATCATATCCCATGATATTCCATCCTCTTCAATCCCCAGCATATTGCTTCCAGATTCCAGACATCCACAGCAAGTGCTTTGAAATCCACAATAGCTTGGGCTTTAAACTTGAGCTTTGTTCTTGCTTATTGTTGCCTCAAATGAGGGGGCTGGGGCTGGTATTCGAAGATTCTTCAAGCTAAATCGACATCATTCAGCTTCGAGTTCATTCACCCTCTTCGCACACCAGGAAAAAGAATTTTTCTCTTGAAAGAGAGCCCAACAGCAGATCTCTCATTCTCCTCATCATCGTTCAGCACTCAGCACCATATAGCAAGACTGGCAGTATGAGGAATTTATAGATGGTGAACTTTGTCGCAGCTGATTCTTAAGCTAAGTACAGACGATTGAAAAAAACTGTCCCAAATGTCTTACAATCGTCTGAACACACAATTTTGTCTGACAATATTGTCAGAAACCTCATTGTCAGGTAATTGTCAGACGACAATCTGACAACAAATTGTCACGTATCTTACAATCGTCTGAACAAACAATTCTTATCATTGTCAGACGATTAGGACATTGTCAGACTCATTGATCATTGTCAGATATCTTTGTTTAAGACATCTTACAATTGCTCACAATTTCTAATGGCGTTTTCAATTGGCAATCTGGAAGCAGAAAAAAGCGTTAAATTGGGCAAAAATGACAGTTCTGATTCTGAAAAAGAAGAGATTTCTCTTCTGAATTTGAAATCAGAAGCAAAAACAGAATCACTCATCTCGCAATTCGACAAGCAATTTAGAATATAAACCTTCCTGATGTCGACAAGCCACCCAATCCTTCGTCCAAACACTTCGACTTTTTTGTGGCAATTCCTCTTCCTCGTTGTCTTCAAACACGTAGGCCGTTAGAAGAGTTGCAATGAAAATATTTTCCATATTTATTAAAATTATTTTCATACAAAATTTCTACACCGACCACTAAGAAAAAACTTTTAATTTGTATGACAATGTCTGCCAACGGATCGACCAATTTTTCGTTAACAAATATCTTCTAACAGTGTGAACTGAAAATTTTCACCCTGACAATATTTTCAGAAATGTCGTTGTCAGAGAATTGTCAGGTAACTATCTGACAATGAAATTGTAAGACTTTGGGACAAAATCTGCCAATCGTGTGAACAGACAATTTTTCATTGGAAGCTATTTGGCGATTTTCAGCTCATTGGCAGCTATTGTCAGAGCACTGACGGATCTGACAATATTGTATGATCTGACAATCGTCTTTACTTAGCCTTAGGGTAATTCTTTGCTGAATCTCCACTTCGAATTCTTGACAGCTCATCTCCTTATTGAAATCCTGTATACATGTTTAGAAAAGTTCAGAAGAACTTTTTCCTTAGAGTGCGTTGCGTTGTGTATATCCCAAAGTTACACGGTACAACTAGATTAATGTTACCGGGATCTCTAGTTCGGCCATTACCCTATAGAGCTCTGCACGATGGATGCTATCATATGCGGGCTTAAAGTCGATGAAGAGATAATGTGTCTCGACTCGTTGTTTCTATCCAGGAATTGTTTTAGCTTGAAGATTTGGCGGGCTGAAAGCCAAACTTGTATTTCCCAATTATTAGTGTTGCAAAATAGCTAAAGACGTTCCCATAGTACGTTGGATATGACCTTATGTGACGTTTAGGAGGGATATGTTTCGCCTGGGTTTATTTAAAAAAAATAAATACGAATTTATATGTGTAGATATGTTTCGATGTTTTTCTGTCAAACTACAAACTGTCAAATTCTATTGATTTATAGTCTGCTATTACACGACGACTCATGAGTCGTGACTTTTTTCGAACTACGTTGGTCCAAGAGAGATACAAAATTCAAAAAGATGAAACGGAAGAAAATTTTCCCCGTGAGTCGCGGGCAAATTTTCTACGACTCATTTTTGACATTTTCTTTTCACTTATTTGTTATTTTGCTTTTCCTCTTTATTTTTTTTCGGTGTGCTCGAGTTCACATGTATACCCTTATAGTTGAAAGAGAGAGACAGAATAAAAGATTCCCCAAACAACGAAATTTGAATTAAAGGGAGTTGTCAAATTAGAGTCATGACTCAAGAGTCAAGGTATAATAGTGTTCGACTCAAAGGATGAAATTTCAAAAGAGAATTCGAAGATGAGTCACGACTCATGAGTCAACGTGTAATAGCAGACATACATACATAGCTACGATTTAAATGAAAACAAAATTATCCAATGAATTAGAATTGAAAGAGTTGAATGTCCAAAATCTTAATGATAGTTAAAGAAATGAAAGTCCAAAGTTCAAAATTCAATGTTTTATTGAATAAGTCAGCTAACATGTTAGTTCTCTTATAAGTTTTCAAAAATTGATCAATTAATTGTGTAGTTTAAGTCGATACTACTGTACGATAAATGAACTGAATTAATATAATGAGCTTATATAGTATGTAAAAATGCAGTACTTCTTTTGAATTTGAATAAACACATCCATATTCATAGCAAAGGGTTTTTGATCATATAAAAAATAATTTCTAAATTTTTGTGAAACAATCGTGAATTACAAAAGTTCTTAATTTAATTTTCGAACAAAAAAAAAAAAAAAACTTTTCCATATTATCGCATCATTATTAGTTAGGTCATTATCCCTTATTTTTAACACAAACAAAACACACAAAAAACTTTTCATTCCTCCGTTCATAAAAAAAGGTATAGTTACCATTACCACCCATTTATTGCCGGATGTGTTTTCAAATTATGTTTCCTGCCATCAGGAGATTCACATAACGCTAATGAAATAAACGATGATATTAAAATTTAGGAGATAAATTATGTAAGAATAAACGTTCCTCTTTTTTTCAAATTGTCTTTAAAATGAATAAACATAAGAAAAAAAAATTAACTTAATAAAATTCCTATCAAATGTGACTATATAGAAACATTGGGACATTACAGACATAACAAAATGTGAATTTTATTCCAAGATTGTTCTTAGGGAGTGTAAATATTTTACTGTATAACCAAATTTTAAAATCAAATTATGAATGAATAAGCATCTCGAGGCGGATTCATGAATTAATTATATTTATACAAATTATCGATATTAAAGACTTAAAGACCAATAAGAGTTTTCATCGAATAATATCAAGTAATATCGGTCATGTAAAGAAAACTCCTAAGAAGCCGGAAGAGTTCGACAAAAACGTGTCGGATATAATTTTCCAGCAAACCAATGATTCTGAACAGAATATCTCCTGACCTCCTAATTATATATAATTGTAAAATATTAATAAAATTATTCCCAGATAAAACTGAAGCAGGAAAAATGAAAGTCATACATACAAGGAATTACTTATAAACTTTCAGCAAATGGATGAAGTGTTATCAAACTAAGGAGACCCGATCAAAGGGTTGAGTTTTATTTTTTATTTACTAGCGGCTCATCCCAGCATCGCACGGGATACATACATACATAGCCAATAATGGAAAAGCACCTCATAATAATAGTAGTTTTTGAGTTGTGTCAAAAGTCTGTTTATTAATAATGCCTCTGTTCCAAATTTGATTCAGATCCGTTCAGGCATTCTGGTGTGATTGAAAAAATTAAAAGAAATCTATCCCACGGAAATCATAAATTTTACCGTTATAAAAAGTAGCATACACATTCATATGTGCTATTCCAGACTATCAGTTAGGTTCCAGAATTCGAGTGAAATTAAATCAAAATTGCAAATCAAGTGAATTAATTTTAAGTGTTCTGCATTTATGTCTATTTTGTAATTCCCCATTCCGAAATCACTTTTTGTGAAATTTAAAACTGCTGAAATTTAATTTTAAATATTGTTAAAGTATTTTTTATTTTGGCAAATTTATTTATGTTCTTGTTAATATATTTTTATGTTTACACTTATGTACATTCTGTAAAATGAGTGCTGTTCTGTCACGTAAGTTTAGAGCTGAAAAAAAGTTAAAGCGTCTAATTTTTTCTTTTATTTTTGTACATGTACACATGTGGGTTCATTTTAAATTACCATCTTCATAACAGTTCCTTCCTAATGGTGCTGGGAAGCTTTCAAAAATCGAATCACTGTTTCAAAAGTGTTAACAGAAAAACTAGCGATTTTGGAGGCTTGAATTTTTCCTCCTCTCATAAAACCCCTAGCAAGACCTTAATGCTACTCCATAAAATCAATAAAAATGGCTTTCTGTGCAGAATTTTTATGTTTGCCCCTATTTAATAATTTTAAGTGGTTAAATTTTCATTCGCACTCGTAAAACATCGCGATTTCACATCAACAAAACAAGACCGATTTCAAATCGTTTGGAAATCCATGAAATCGAAATGTAGAACATTATAATTTCATTTTCGATCGATTTCGAGTGAAAATGAAATCTAGAACCTGGCTAATCTATCTTTCTACCGAATTTCATCCAAATCCGTTCAGGTGTTATGGTGTTATTGAGCAAAAAACATCAAAACATTCAAACTTTCGCATTTATTATATTAGAAGAATGTTTTATCATTGATTTTTGACTTCATTTAAAATTACCTAAGTCCTTAGATTGAAGCAAGTGTAGGCACATACAAAATTTGCAGTAAAAACAACGAAAACAGTTAATTTTTAATTTATCTGACAATGACATCTGAGTTGACAGTCTAACAATGACATTAGATTAGATTATTTTGAATATTTTTTTTTAGTTTTGCTGCTGATTGTTCTTGTCAGCATCATCGTGAGTTTTGATTGATGACTTTCCAAACGATAATAAAATGTAAAAGTGACAAAGCAGTTTGATAGGAGTCACGCGTGATATGTCCAAAAGAGTCTGTTGAAAATTAAAGCTCACGATGTATCACCCGATATTTATTATTTATCTCGCGTGACTCCTATCAAACTGCTTTGTCACTTTTATATTTTAGTATCGTCGGTCGTATCAGATATGAATTATTCAGTTGAATTGCAACATTTAAAAAAATTTAAAACTATGTTTGTATTTGTACAAAAAATAATGCTGCTTTTTATATTTGACTTATGAAATTCTGAACTATCAATACTGAGCATAAGAATCTATCAAAATCTTAAAAACGAGGGAATCCATATTATGATTTTGTTAAACTGCCTTTGCACATTGTCGTCACTTGATAAATAATCAATTTTGACAGCAAATCAAGTCATGGACGTTGTGACTTCTATGCCAAAAATTAAACCTTACTGTAATTTTTTGTCTTTTAAAATTTCATCATAAATCGTCATCTTCACTCAGTCATAAGTTATTCATTAAATTATAAGTTTTTATGTATATTCGGTGGTTTCATAAAGTCGGCTATAACACGAACGAGTCATTTGGCTTCGAGCCAATTTGGCTCGGTGATTTTCTTATTTTCTAGAAATCCAAATGATTGCAGCAGTGCGAATTAATTGAATTATTATAATTATAGAAAGCTACAAAAATGTCTTTTGCACAACGAAAACAAGCCATTTAAAATACATACATATGTACATATGTATATAAAAATAGTTTGGCAATAACCAAAATTCTATTCAAAATTTATATTTTCCATAAAAATTTCTATTTTAATTTGATATGGCATATAAAATCCTATAGGAATCGGTTCTCTTTAAATTAAAAAGTTATTTAATTTATGAAGAATCGATTCAGTTTCATTTTCAGTATAATATTAATATTCGAAAGATACAAACCTCATTACCATATTTTTCCATTCAATGGAAAAGAAAAGGAGCATTAAGTCCCTTTACTTACAATGGAATAATATTGTTGACAATGCTTAACGACAAGGAAACAATGCAAATTTATTTTACGTCTATGAACATTCTGGAAAAAATCATACTTACTTTGGAAATATGTAAGTATTACGACCATCATTTATTTCGAAATTTAAGTGTACGGTCTTTTTAAATTAAAGTAATATTTGTAAAGGTTTAGGTATGTTTTCATTAACAATAATAAACGATTAAAATCTTAAATAAAAGTGGACGGTTTTAGTGTATTTAAATTGACTCTGGGTTTTGTTATTTTAACATTATAGAATGTATATTTTTCCAAGAATTTACATGACACTTGAAAATTTTACAGTTGGCGCTATTAATTGTTGTTCTATATGAGGACTGTAACTAAGTGAAGGGTTTTCAAATAAGAAGTGTTATTTTGAATAGATCGCTATTTTGGTAGCTGTCACTTTTGAAGTTGTAAATTTTTGAAATTTGACAAGTAAAAACTTAGCCATTAATATAAATGGAACGATACACGCCTTAATAACGCATTGAAAGTATTAAAATTCACTATAAACATGGTGAAAAGTTTGGATTTTATTTTAAGAACTTCCTTAAATTAAAATTTTCTGATCGTGGACATTTCGATTACTACACTTGCTTCTTGTCTGCAAAATAAAAGCTATTGCCTCCTCATACATCATTGATTTCGTCTCATACTTCTTTTGAAGATTTATATCTAATCGATATACATTTTTTGACATAAACACCAATAAATTTTGATCTGTTAGTTTGACAGATTTACTTCAAAAAGTTTAATTGTAAAGGGTTTTTCAATAGAGATGCTACAAAAGTAGAACGACAGGGACAGAAAACGAGGCCATATTTCTTGCCGCTCTTTTGACATTTCTCTTCAGTAAGGTTTGCCATTTCATGATGGAAAGATATACGAGCCAACAACGAGTCGAAATTATTAAAATTTACTACCGAAATTCGGATTCAGTGGCTTCAACGTTGAGAACGCTACTTTCAATATATGGTCGTCATAATCGTCCTAGCAGATCAACAATTGATCGTCTAGTGGAAAAATTTGAATCCACAGGCACAGTACAAAATGTTCCCGTGCCAGTGAGACCAAGAAGTGCCCGTAGTGTCGAGAATATTGCTGCGGCTGAGGGCATAGTTGCAGAAAGCCCAAATGTGTCTCTCACACGTCGTTCTCAAGCGTTGGACATCTCTGTGACGTCGTTGTGGCGAACTTTGCAAAAAGATCTTCACCTACATCCTTACAAGATTAAATTGACGCAAGAACTGAAGCCGCTTGACCACCAGAAGCTTCGTATGTTTGTGAAATGGGCTGAACAACAACTTGAAAATGATTCGGTTTCGGATTTTCATTTCTGGCTGAATGGCTTCGTCATTAAACAAAACATGCGGTATTGGTCAGGCACCAATCCACACGTACTCCATGAGTCATCATTGCATCGCGAAAAAATTACGGTTTGGTGTGGTTTATGGGCCGACAGCGTCGGCGACGTCATTGGACCGTACTTCTTCCGTGATGATCAAGACCGGCACGTTACTGTGAATGGGGATCTCTACCGTTCAATGATAACCGAATAATTTTGGCCCCAATTGGATGATATGGACTTGGAGGACATGTGGTTCCAACAGGACTTCGCCACAAGCCACACAGCAAATGTCACAATCAATTTATTGGAAACCAAGTTTGGAGAACGTGTTATCGCACGATTCGACGCCGTTAGACTATTTCCTGTGGGGCTACGGTAAGTCTATGGTCTATGCCAACAAGCCAACGACGATTGATGAACTTCGTACGAATATCGAACCAAATCGAATCCAATTCTAAATTGATCAATTAATATGTATATTGCGAATCATCTAAGATTTCTGACACTTTATGTTGAGACAAATAAAATTGCACAGTTTATTATTGAGATTGATTTTCAGAAATTCAGAAAATAATAAATAGAGCAGTTTAAATTAGCTTAAGACACTTCAAAAACCCACTTACAATGAAAAGGTACTTACTTATGGATATTATCTTTGAAGCTATAATATGAATGTGATTTACAGAGAAAAGTAAGAAAATGTGTAAAAAATAAAAATAACTTAAAGGTCATAGAGTTGATTTGGAAAATTGAAATAAGCACCTCCAGGAAAACTTTAACCTCTTTATATATGAATGCAATAAGACTGCAATACAAACGCAATCGAAATGTTTTGATAAAATGGAAAACTATCCAGATATACCTTTCTATATTAAAATACGAAATCGACCTATACATAAGAGTATATCTAATGGACGAAAAAGAAAACCACTCTTCACCAAAGTCCACTTCCATGTTTTACATTTTTGAATTCATAACCTACCGACACATCCACATACTCGTACGAGTATATGTATATGTAACAAGAATCCATTTCACTATGGATCTACGGAAATTATATGAATCTCAAACGAAAATAATCTTTTTCCTACTTCTTTTTCCGGCTCAGTGAATAATCCCACAGGCAAAGAAACTACAGAGACGAGAAGAAAGCAAATAAATGTAAATTGAAACGGAAACGGAACCTTTTTATAGCCAAGCCAGTACCTCTACCTCTACCTCTACTTCTATACATCTACCTACGCAAGTTTTCTTTTTTGACAAAAGTGTATCCAAATGTACAATGGAACGATGCCTTTGTTATCTTTCACGACGACAACGACAACGACGACGCCCACGTCACATTTGCTTAAAGTTTAATCTTCTTATGTGTCGCAAGGAAAGTCCTCTTACTTTATTTATCCTGTTGTGACTTCGCCAACTTTGTTCGTCACATATTTTTCAATCTATAAAATTGACTCGCTAAGAGAATGTACATATAGGTATGTATAGAAGAGAATGGGGGGGAATCACATTGAGAAATCCTTGCAATTCAGGAATCAGGATCTGTGTTCGACTTGTGCCTTTTGTGTGAGAGTTCGGCTAATAAATCAAATTGTGAAGGTAGCTTTCTTTGAAACAAAAAAGAACAAAAAGAATTAAAACAAATTAATCAGATTTATTTCCTGACGCATCTATCCATTGACTTCCGAAATAACTTAAATGTTTTTAAGAATAAAGTATTTGTATGTATGGGAAAATGACATCTTGATTGGGTCGCACGTATGTAATTGTTAAGAGGACTAACTTTTATGTAAAATTTTAGAAATACCTTCATGTTTTTGGACAAGTACTTTCTGAACACTGAGTTGGTACCTAATACTTGTTTCAATTTGCACGTTAATAATTTATTGTACTGGTTAAGTATTTGAAAGAAATACTTAAGTACCCTGTGTTTAGTACTTGCGACAAAGTTCTGTTGGTTGACAATGCAAAGTACTGAAAGTACGAGTGTTAGTTCTGGTACTTCTAATTTTGCATCTCTTGTCAAAAGTCAAGTCTCAATTTTACTTTACTATAATTTATACTTTGACATTGAAGAAGTAAACAAGGAATAGAAAATTTGTCGACCGACGACGACGCGTCGCGACGGTGACAAATTTTGCGCCGGAAGACTAAACGTTATAAAACTTTAGTACTTTTTCTTTTTGCAGAGAGAAACGGATATTTACTTCCTCTTTTTAAGAAGATTTTAACAAAGTTATAACGCTTTATAAAAAGTGCTTTATTTTATATTGATGATCTGTCTAATTTCTGATGACTTGTATTTTAGGAACCTCTTGTGCTGAAATTTGTCGAGGTTCATATTCGATTAGCTTAGCAAATATTGTGAATTTGAAGTTTCTTACTTTATATTATAATTTACTAGAGGACCCGGCAAATTTCGTCTCGCCCCAATTTAATGCTGAAACTCAAGCTTTGGAAAAATATTGTTGTTGCTTATTCGATTTTAAATACAATTTTTTCATAGTTTCTAGATGAACCGGTGTACTTCGTAAGTTTATTAAAAAGTGGATCGAGTGGCAGGACAACCGAAGTTCTTGTCCTAGTTGTTGATACTATCAGGCTATTTGCTTTTCCAGACTATAAACTGTCACTGTGCAAAATTTCGACTAATTCGGTTCAACCTTTCTTTTATATATCAAAAATATTGACATCGTCATCGACCGCTAGATGCCATTTCCTCAACTAATTCAAAATTGGTTGATCGTTGCTAAAAATGACTACGTTCATGCACACAAACATCTAACGTTGTGTCCCAAGATATTAATACTGACGGAAATGCGTACAAAATGACCAAAAACTGACAGATACTGCTTTATAGTATGGTTTTTGTAAAATCAAGAAAAATCGGAAATTTTCTTAGAAGCTTAATTTTAACTTTTTTGACAATTGTATGTATCATGAAATTGTCCCAAAATTCATGATGGCTCAAGGCAGACACATAACCTAAAATCTTTCACAAAAGTTTTTCCTAACAGTAGAGTGATTTGCAGCTTATCTAAAATCTTCTTTAAAAGTTAATAAAATTTGACATTCGACTTACAAAATTAAGAGAATAACCAATTCCCTTAAAAAGCAATGAATGCGATTTATTTTTCGGTTTATCAAAATTTCGTGAAATTCTTATTATTATTATAAATACACATATAGCTGAGCACCTCCTTTCCACTTGTATTTACAATCCATTTTAGAGTTGGTCGCTTAAAAACTAAATGTTATTTAAAAAAAAAAAACTAAAATTTGACAGCTCTGGCAACACAAAAAGCCCCCTTTCTAATACTATTTATTTTTTCCGATATATCACACTGGCAGTTATTTCAAACATTAAAAAAAGTTTAAAATAGGGTATCTTAAACAGATAACTTAATAATTTAAAGGCAACAATTTAATTTGACAGAATTCTATTAAATTATTCTTAAGCTTGTCACAATGTGGCAACGCTTTAAGAAAAGTTATTAGAGAATACGGCAAAAAGTAATACATAAGTCTAGATGTTACAATTTACAAGTACATTAGACGAAACGTCAAGTCTTAATAATTCCATTGAAACATTTTAAGATAAATGCTCTACGACTTGAAGATCTATTATAATTCCATCTATTAGGTTTGATGGATCCTCATCTTCAAGTTCCCTCTTTTAGTTTATTTCTTAAAGAACCTTGAATATTTTGGGTGTCATTGAAGACAAAAGATCATTTAATTCCAATTGGAAAATGTGTTCTTGTATTAATTTTAATTGTGTTTTATTCAGTACTGGGTAGCTAACGCAGCAAAATTTCCCTCAGCAAACAACAACAATTTGATTGCTTGCGGAAAAGAAGCCAGACAAAATAATGGCAGCTGTGTTGGATAAAGGTAAGGTCAGTTATGCAGCAGTTAATAAAACATAACTTTTGTTAGACATTTTTCATCCATCAAAAAGTAGGTGGGTGATTTGATGATAAATATTCATTATTGACAGTTTCAAATGCTTATGATTTCAATCCAATTTCGTATTAATGCGTTATGTTAAAACTGACAGCTGTCAGATTGTAATTTAAGGGTTACTAACACTTTATTGAAATAGTGCTGTCAAATCTAAATTTTGTGTAGACTTTCCAAAGATCGAGCACCAGGGATTGAAACTGTGATTTATATTATTGACAGTAAAATACTTTCTAGATTCCGACCGTTTTTCATAAAATAAACTAAAAAACTAAGATATAAAGTATTTTTACTACAGTTGCACACCACTTTTGAGTAAACCTTAATGGAATCGATTTTTTTATGAGTTTGATCTCCGCCTAAATAAGAAAAATCCTATGCTGGCTTTATTATCATCGATTAAAGTATTAAAAATTTGATTTGCTATTTATCCTTATTATAACACAAACTCTCACTCGTATGCCACGAGTTTAAAAAGAATTTGTCATAAACTTTTTTCAAACGATAAAAAAAAAATCCGACTATGAAAAATATTTTCAAAAATGTTCCCCATTAATGATACTCCATATACTCGTTTTTATATGCATGTGATTTGGTTTTCGAGTCAAATAACAATTCATAGAACCATAAAATTCCAATTGAAGATAATTTATGAAACAAATTGATTTTTATTTTGCCTGACAGTCAGTTCTATTAGATTTTTATACACACATTTTAACACACAATGTTAAAGCATATAGTTGATGGATTTTCTGATACTCAAAGAGGTTATGTACGATAAAAATGAATACTTTGATAACAAATTCTAAGGATTTATTATTTTTTAGGTTTATTGCTTGTGCTTTTATATATTACATTGATGAATGTTTAAGACCAATGGTAAAATAATATGATTCATTGATTTATGGGCTTTTATAAAAGCCATCTGTGCAGAAAAAAAAGTATAATAAATTATATCTACGTAAATATTAAACTACATACGTTACTATTGCAGGAGGATTTTAGAAGAGAGAGAGAGAGAGAGAGAGAGAGAGAGAGAGAGAGAGAGAGAGGAGCACAAAAATCAGTTAAACGATGTCAAAAATGTGTAAGTTCACAAACGTCAAATTTTGCTGCAGTGATTTGGCATCACTGCTTTTTGCGATGCTGATGCGATGGCAACTAATCACGCTGTCGTAGTGATGATTTTTTGTTTAGTTTTTACGCATCAGTTTATTCAAGTTTGCAATAATGAACAGTTGACGAGAAAAGTGATGCCAGAATCTGCGTTTGTGAACGTTTGACTTTGAACATTTGGGCATCATTACTGCAGTGATGCGTTTGTGAACTTACACAACATTTTAATGTGTTTTGGTTGAGATTTTTATTATTTTTTGGAGCAAACCGCAACCAATTATCAGTTGTTCATCCTTTTATTATAGGTTAGGTTCTGTAAGAAAATGACATGTTCTCTGGTAGGGGTTTTTATTATTATTTAGTCCTGCAGGAGCTGGAGCATCTGTCAAAGTCGATGGAAATTATAGTGGACCCAGTGCCCTTTCAAATACCAAACTTTAATCTATACTAAAGGGCGATTTTTTAAGGATTAAGTTTTTCAGGTTGGCTAAACTGGTTGGTAATGCCGTCCAAACGTCATCTGTCAAAGTGAACAGTTGTCAATTGTACTCTGCCATTTTTTCATGGAAAGACTTACAAACGAGTAACGATTGCAAATTGTGGAAATTTATTATCAAAATTCGTTCTCTGTGACAATTGTGAAAATCTGATGTTTTATCGAAAAATTGTGTTCAGCAAAATGACGCTCAGCAAAACTTTCGCATCTGGATTGATAAACAGCCTCATGCTATACAGATTTACCGATACATCCTGAAAAAAAAAAAACGACAGTTTGGTGGTTCTCTCGAAATGGCCCATTGAGTTCGCCGCCAAGATCATGCGATTAACACCTCTTGCTTATTTCTTGTGAGGTCGTTAGACTATGTGGACAAGCCGAACACGATTGAAGCCTTAGAGGAGAACCTAACACGAGTAATTCTTAGAGTACAGGACAAAATGCTAGAAAAAGTGACGAAAAATTGGACCATTAGAAACGGAACCGCGGACTACATTTACATGAAGTTATCTTTAAACGTAAAAATTGGGAAAGATCAATTTATCTTTTTGAATTTTGAATTTATGTTGTAAATTTGAGTTTTAAAAAATCACCCTTTATTTTATTTTTATTCAGTTGTATGAAAGCCATTCATAATTGTTGATAATTTGAAAACTATGGTTGGCCATGACATAAGCCTTGTTTTATTGGTAATTCAGAATGCAGATTCAAATGGTCGCGTTTTAGTCAACACAAAAATAAAGCTGTCAACAATGAATGCTTTACATTGTCTTGAGTTGAGATTTATATAAATCTGATCTTATGTTTGACAGCCGATAAAAATTTTCTTGTAAGTGAAATGTCAGAATTCGCAAGACCAGTCATAGTAGATCTTGAAAATTATGGGGATTTCAATTGGCAATCTGGAAGCAGAAAAAAGCATTCTTAAAGCGTTCAATTGGGCAAAAGTGACAGTTCTGATTCTGAAAAAGAAGAGATTTCTCTTCTGGGTTTGAAATTAGGAGCAAAAACAGAAACACTCACACATTCAAAGATTTTAAATGTCATACTTGATAAATGTCATATTTTTTGAATTATCAAATTGTGCGAACTGTGAAGTGATTACTTGAAATTAAAATATAAAAAAATGGAAAATAATATTGAAAATTATTATTATTATTATTATTTATTGAACTATACATAAAATGTACAAAACAATACTTAAAGCTAATAGCTACCAGGGCTTTCTAGCTGAAATGATAAAACTAGTACATATTTTGAATGTTATGTTATAGGTTGCAAGCTGCAAGGGGGCGGTCGGGGTAAGTAAGAGTTAAAGGACTAACTTACTCCGACCGCCCCCGCAGTGGTTTTAAATATTGAAAATATCTTAACAATTGTTCCTAATTTGTTCCGTGCATACACATATGTATGTAGTTGACACATGTCACACTTTACTAATACAGCCACACCAAACATAATTTTTTTCAGAATTCAGAACAACTGTTCCATTGGGATTCTGCTATTAATTCCAATTCCGGATTGCCAATTAAAAACGACATTACAAGAGAAAAATCACAAATTAAATATCTTTCAATATTTTGAACGCGACCAAAACACTGCGAACTGTCAAACGTAAATTCACAATTTTAAAACCTCGAATTATAAATTTCTTGATATTTGAAAGAAGTGCTCTAAAATAAAAGACACTATAAAATGCGTGTGATTGTGAATTGACATTATAAAATAAAAAAATAAGAACTTTTGTGAAATTTTCACGTCTATAAGAATCAATATGAGTTGATGATTCTCTATTTTTGACAGAATCAAAGTCAAATCAATTTAAATCTTTTGTTTGTCTATATAAATCTTTAAGTTAACAAACATTAAACAACAATTTGTTCAAATAGAGTTTGCATTTCAGTTTGACACAAAATAATATTTGTATTAATCCACCAACAATTTCAAGATAACAAAATCTTCTCAACTTTTATATAGTAATCCTCAAAAACAAAATCTATTAACTTTGTAGGTTCAAGATTTTAATTCTTATTCCTGTGCAAAAGTATATACTCGTAGATATTTACAATTTAACTTCGCATGAGATAAAACCCATTTTCACTTAAGTCTTAAAACAAATTTCAAACTTAAGAAAACTCTTACACAAAATGATGTTAACCTTCTTGCTACCGCGTTTGATGGTGGGGAAGTCCCATCATGCATCAGCCCGACAACGAACTTTTTGGACGAGGCTGGGAATGAGATTCTATTTATGTTTTGTTGAAAAAAAACTAAAAACTTCATCCTGCAGCGACAAAAATGTGATGTTTTCTTTATACATTTTTTTTTGGGGTTTTCATCTAGGTTTGCCTAATTTACATAATTTTTAACATTTCCACTTAGAGTTCCACAAAACAAATCTTATCTTGTAGTGTAGATTTTGAATTAGCTTTTTAAGCAAACAAAATTTATTTTCTGAATTAAGGTAAAGGATAACAGAGGGGGGAAAGCAATTTTCTTCTGAATTAATTATTATCAGCAGTAGAAAAATTTTGATATTATTATAGGCTCACCTTCCAGCTTCCAGCAAATTAAGTCCAAGAAGAGACGTCCACAAACGAATGGGAATTTAAATTTACCAGAAAAGGGTTGCCACATTAAGAATATTATCTTGAATATTATTTTTCTGATTAATTATGCCCAAAAAATGTTTAATTAAATCAAGACAAATCGACCATAAAGGATAGGCATTACATTTTTTTTTTTTTTTTTTTTATAATTAGCGCGCACACAAGGGGTTTTTATGTACCCTTTATATGTCAGAGGCACAGTGCGAGCTTTAGGTAAGAAGGAGGGGATTTGAAAGGAGATGTCGGTGAACATTAGTCTTAAATTTCTGTACATCACAATGAGAGGGAAAGACAGAACGTGGAAGGGTATTCCACATTCGCGTAGTACGGCTAAAAAACGAATCCCTGTACTTGACAGTACGCCCGAAATTGGGTTCAAGAGTAAACTGATGAGCATTCCTGGAAGCGCGAGTATTACGGTTGAATTGTTTAAGGGGAGGAATGCAACTGGCTATTTCATTAGAGCACTTACCGTAAAAGTAACGATAAAAGAGTGAGAGACAGGAAACGTTACGCCGGTGTTCGAGTGACGTGAAAGTATCGATGATGTTCCTGTCACCGATCATTTTTAAAGCTCGTCTTTGTATACTGTCCAAAAGGCTTAAATATGTTACTGGAGCACCAGCCCAGAGATGGGAGTTATACTCAAGCTTTGGACGTATATAGCTTTTATAAATAATAGCCAGATCAGAAGGGGAAAAGAATTTCTTGCATCTCCAAAGGAAACCTAAACATCTTGCGGCATTTTTGGCGACGTTAAGTATGTGATCATTCCACAAAAGATGGTTTGTGATACACATACCTAGAATCGCAAGTTGATTAGTTTCTTCGATGCAAGTGCCACTCATAGACAATGGCAGAGGGGGTACGTCTCGCTTTAACGACAGAAGGCAGCATTGAGTTTTCGAAGCATTAAATTCTACGCGATTTCTTAATCCCCATTGTACAATGCTGTATAGATCAGAATTTAATGTACTTATCATATTTAGCCGTTGCAGTTCCACATCCGAAGCGCAGGGATGTGAATCTGGGAACGAATATGAAAAGCTAAGGGTGCTATCGTCAGCGAAACAATTTAATGGATTAGTAGTTGTAGACAGGAGATCATTAATGAAAATGAGAAAGAGGGTCGGAGACAAAACGGAACCCTGTGGCACACCAGCATTTATGTTGTGGGTTTCAGACTTGAATCCGTCTAATACTACTTGTATAGAGCGATTCGAAAGAAAGTTACTAATCCAACGAAGAAGGGTTTCATCGATACCAAAAGCACGCATTTTCGATAAAAGAGCAGGATGCCAGACTTTATCAAATGCTTTAGAAATATCAAGTGCAATAATCTTACTTTCTCCAAAACGATGTAAAGATTTGTTCCACTGTTCGGTGAGATAAACCATCAAGTCACCAGTGGATCTATTGCTGCGAAAGCCGTACTGCCGGTCATTAAGAAGCTTCCGATCTTCGAGATATTTCTTGAGCTGATAGTTTATCAGCGTTTCCATGACCTTGGAAAGAAGGGACGTAAGTGCAATTGGTCGGTAATTGGAGGGTGAAGAAGATACGCCTTTTTTTGGTATAGGCTGGACAAATGCTGTTTTCCAACTGCTCGGAACAAGCCCAGAAGAATAGGATAGATGGAAAAGCTTACGCAGAGGTTTTGCCAGCGCGGAAGAACACCTCTTCAGAACAATGGCGGGGATACCATCCGGACCAGCGGATTTATGTGTGTTAAGATCTTTTAGGACTCTCGCCACAGCTCGAGTGCGAAAGAAGATTTGTCCCATGGAATCATTTACACGCTCAAGGACTGGGGGAGTCATGACACTATCAGACAGTGTAGAGTTGGCGGCGAACTGCCTAACGAATAAGTTAGCTTTCTCAAGAGAGCTAACGAAGGAAGTGTCATTGACAACGAGTGTTGGGACCGAGGAAGATGTTTTGTTTTTTATGTTTTTTACGAATGACCAAAAATTTTTACTACCTGTGGGACATTGTAGTATTTTTTGCCTTAATTTTTGGTCATGTAAAAATTTGGTCCTTCGAATATGGGCGTTGCAGGCCTTCCTGGCTTGTTTGAACTTTTTCCGGTTTTCCTCAGTTGGGTTGGCTCTAAAACATCGGAAGCTTGCCTCTTTAACCCTAATAACCTCTTTACAGCTCGCATCGAACCATGATTTCTCTTTGGGTCTGATGCTCTTAGCCCTATTCGGGATAAAAGTTCTCATTCCCAAAAGAATCATGTTAGTAATCATATCCGCGCTGGAGTCTACGTCACTACCGAGGATAGAGGAAACAATAGTGTAAGATGTTCTTGTTTAACGAGAATTTAAACCACATGAAGTTGAACATGGGATTGGTACTCAGACCATATTGTGGTTGAAATTGGTAAGCAACATCATTTCTTACGTAGACGGCGAGACCATAGTGGGAAAGGAATAATGGCACTAAGTTGTACCCATGAATTTGGAATTCAGCAGGATCAGTAGATTCACCTACTTGGGTTTCACTTAGTGCCAAAACAGCTGGCCTGTTTGTAACAGAATGGGCGTACAAAGAAAGGAAATTAGCTCTAAGCCCACGAATATTACAATAGTCAACTCTGAAATTTCCAATCATTGTGATAAAAAAGAAAAAAAAAAAGACTAAAACAGACGAAATCTAAGAGAGAACTGAATATGATTATAAAGTTGGTTTCAATACACAACACTACTAGTGTTATGCCTTAGTAGTGATGTGAATCGATCCGAACCCTAACAGTCAAAACAGTATTTCTCTATACATCTGTTATTGCTCGCTCAGCAAGTACATCAATTGTGGGAGCTTAGATAAGTTCAATACAATTCATGCACTTTCTAAGCCAAGCAACTGCAGGTTGGGAAGGAAAAAAGAAGGAATACTCACTGCGCTCTGTGGGTACATTTTTTTTTTGGTTATTATTTGTTGTTGTTTTTTTTTTTGTTGCGGCACTGATGTTTTTTTTTGTGTTAATTTTTTTTTTTTTTTTTTTGTATGTAGATTAGCTTTTTTTGTGTATTGATTTTGCTTTTATTTATTTTTTGTTATTTTGTTGTATTTTTTTTTTATTATTGTTGGATAATTTGAATGAATGTATTTAATTTTTTGTAATTTAATGTGATGAGGACACTACGCGGTAAGACAAACGAGACAAACGGTGGGGGACGGGGCGACAAAAACGCACAAACAAACGCAGCACACGCGAAGGTGACTTTTCCCTTTCCACCTGCAGTGACAACTGCATATGAACCATATGAACCGGACCGGGACGTCGTCGTCGGGATAGAAGAAGAAGAAATTTCAAAGGTGAAGACAGAATATAATATTTACACTCACTTTGGTTATCCCTTTTTTTTTTGCAATTAGTCTTGAAAATGTTCCCCTTCCTTGGAATTTAATCCTTTAATTTTTCATCCTTAATTTAAAAGAAAAAAAATATTATGAACACGTTCTTTAAGTTACCTTTTACACCGTTTTTATGGTTATGCTACCTTGTTATGGCCCTGTTCTACTTTTATTTCCGTCAGAATGAGTAATGACACGGTTTATATTACATAACGTAAACGTTATGTATATGCATTTTGCCTTGGGATTTTAAGGTTATGTAGAAAAATTATAGTGTGTAGTAATATAGATACTTAATAATATAACCTTATATATAAATCCTTAAAGAGGTTAAGAAGGGATACAGGATGGTATTTATGCTATCTTTCTTTTTTGGCTTATCTACCTTTCTTTAATGATGGCTCATATATATATACATATTTTGTTTTGTTGCTGATGAAATCCCTATCTACAGGTTAGAAATCTTGGAGAAAAAAGAAAAAAAACGGTGTCATTGGGATTTTTAAGACGACTGAGATTTATGTATATGTTGTCTAAGAGGTAGCGAAATAAAAAATTATACGTCATTTAAATTTAAAGCATTTTTCTTTCGACTTTATCCTCCTTAACAGTGATCAACACGTCTGTGAAAGCATCAGCGGGTGAATATGGAGGCTTGATGCCCCCAAAGAGGCTATGATAAAAAACTTAATTTATTTTCTTCAATTGATAAAGATTAAGATTTGATTTTTGTACTCTAAATTTGGTGTCGAAAGTTCAATGATGGAGACAATAATAAGTACGAACATTTGAAACAAATTGCTTCTAAATCTAATTCAATTAAGAAAGAAAGTATAAACTTGACAGGTTGAATTTGAATTTTGGAGTCTTAAATAAAGTGTTTTAAAATTTATTGAGAACTCCTAAACTGAGAGTGCGCAAAACTGTTCAAAAATACGTTCATGATGTTCAACATAACCTTATTTTTTTTTTTAATTCAAAAACTTAAAACAAAACTTTTAATACTCAAATATACAATGAAGGAAAAGTTATAGAACTTTCAGAACAATTTTTTACTATGTGAAATGACGTTCTTGAGATCTGGTAGAATTTTTGGAAAAAATTCAATTGACAGTTTTTTGAATCCAACATTTCGAGAGCGGGTAACGATATCGACTTCAGATATATTTTATATTTAACATAATGCATTTGTCAATAACTAAATGATTAAATATAAGATTTTAACAAATAAAATTGACATTTTTTTAAAATACAAAAACTAAACTACAAAAAGTTCCACTAAAAAATGCAAAATATTGTTTTTCCACTACCAATAGTTGTGTTTAATTCACTGCTGTAGCTCACTTTACATATGTCGCCAGAACAGTTGCCACTATTTTTGCTGGCTTTTCTTCTTCACCAGCAATCAAATTTGTGTTGTTTTCTGAGGGAAATTTTGCTGCACTAGCTACCCAGCAGTGAATAAAACACCGCTTGTATCTCAAAAAATTTCTTACGTTTGATAATTTAAAAATTAAAAAAATTAAGTTTGGTTCGAAGACTACACTGATGCGTTTTCTTTGATCGGCGATTTATTAATTTACATGAAAATTTTATAAATGCCAAATTTTCAAAGTAATGGGTAATATTTGAATTAAATTGTAGTTCAACTTATCTACTAAACAAGTATCTAGTCAACAAGAAACTTGTGAAATCCTTAAGAAAAACAATCCTGTGTTTTTAATAAGGCCTGATTTTTTAAATAAGCCCGAAAAAAACAAATATTTGTCTTTTTTCAAAATAATATACATATAACGGGTGATTTTTTAGCTGGTTTGGTTTTGGCAACACTGGTTTTGACAGCTGACGTGTGTTCAGTACCTTGTGTCACTGTCAAACAGCTTCAGTTTGGTTTGCAATTTAACCATGAATCGTTTTACAAATGAACAACGCTTGCAAATTATTGAATTTTACTATCAAAATTCGTGCTCGGTTCGAAATGTTCATCGCGCGCTGCTTCCATTTTATGGTCGGCATTCTCGACCTTCTGAGCAGTCTATTCGGAAGATTGTGACCAAATTTCGCACCAAATTAACTTTGTTGGACATTAAGCCACCAACACGTTTACGTACTGTGCGTAGTGAAGAAAATATTGCGGCCGTATCAGCTAGTGTGACAGAAAACCGCGAAATGTCGATTCGGCGCCGTTCCCAGCAGTTAGGCCTTTGTTACAGCACTACGGAAAATTTTGCGGAAGGATTTGGGCGTAAAGCCTTTTAAGCTGGTGCAACAACTAAAGCCAGCCGACCTACCACAACGCCGAATTTTTGGTGAATGGGCTCTTGGAAAGTTGGCCGAGGATCCGCTTTTTTTATCGAAAAATTGTGTTCAGCGATAAGGCTCATTTTTGGTTGAATGGGTACGTAAATAAGCAAAATTGCCGCATTCGGAGTGAAGATCAGCCAGAAGCATTGCAACAGCTACCAATGCATCCCGAAAAAGCCACTGTTTGGTGCGGTTTATGGGCCGGCGGCATTATTGGGCCATATTTCTTCAAAGATGATGCGAATCGCAGCGTTACTGTCAATGGTGAAAGCTACCGAGCGATGATAACAAACTTTTTTTGCAAAGTTCAAACTATCGATTCAAATAAATATTTCATTCATTTCTTCGAAGTTCTTGTGTTTTTTTTTTTAAAGTTCTGAACCTCTTAAAAAATCACCCATTTGGTTCATCTCAAATTATTTTTTGACAAGTTAAAATTAACCTATTTTGCCTAAAGTTCAGTTCAGTAAGACGATCCCCAAAAACCCAAGCCCGTCAATGACCAGCAACTTCGTATCGTCTTTGATTCGGTCATGGATCTCAGCAGGATTGTCGCATTTAGGGCCTGAACTCGATATTTATTCCGCATTCCAGCTTTTATTTTTCAAAGTTGATACAATTGAACATTTGTCAACAAATCGAAAAAATTTTAACAAAATTTCGAATATCAGAGTTCATCTTCGTTGTTTAAATGAAGTCAAATGACGTGTTTTGAATGTTGAACACTCTTATATTCTACGATCACAGCCATCGAAACTCAAACAAGGACCAAATGTAGTAATGTACCAACATCTCAGCCCCGATTGTAGTTGTCGATCATCAAGAATCGAATCGAAATGTTTCGACTGTTTCGATTAGTTTTCAAATTTGGTATTGTGTAACGTAATCGAATACGAATTATGAATAAGCACAAAAAATATTATGAAGTTTTCAAATTTGACAATTAATTTTTGAAATTGCTGTTTGCTATTTTTCTGGTTTTTAAATGTTTCAAAAAGAAATGAAATCGAATTATGGTTTACCGATAGTGATATACTTAAATACCCAAGAAAATATTGAAAAAGAAGGCATATCAGAGGCACCTCTAATCCTCTTGAATTGGAAGAAACAGTTAACGATGTATGGAAATATTTTAACTTTTCAAAATACTTTCGAGTGTCCAAAGTTTCAAAAAACTAGATAAAATTAGGTCAAAACTTTCTTCTACTTTGAAATTCTGTGCTCAATGGTCGTGTACAAGGTTAGTGTTGGGAATGAATTATTGGTCTTGCACAATTGACAGTTTCCATATCGGTGATACCAAATGTGATAGGGTGATAGCGTCTCCAAAAAAAGAACTGCAACACGCATATTACAATCGCAAAGGACTTTAAAGCGTAAATGGTTGTAAGTCTCTTGGCGCATTAAATCTTTTTTTAGATCCTATACGGTTTGTTTTTTTTTTATTGGTTATTGTTTCTGACCTACATAATAGAATATTTGAATATAATTTTATGTGAAATAACTAAAAAAATGGCAAACATAATAACATTTTGTTGCTCCCAGACATCAGCTTCCTTACGAGTCACAAAATTTCAATCGAAAAGAAACAAATGTAAAATCGAAACGTTTATCACAATCGACATTCACAATTATAATATGAAATATTAAAATTGATAGTCGAAAAAGTCGATAGTCGAAAAAAGTCTATCGCCGATTAGAAAATCGACACTCGAAATAGGGGCCTCAAGCTTAGTACAGACGATTGTCAGATCATACAATATTGTCAGATCCGTCAATGCTCTGACAATAGCTGCCAATGAGCTGAAAATAGCAAAATAGTTTCTAATGAAAAATTGTCTGTTCACACGATTGGCAGATTTTGTCCCAAAGTCTTACAATTTCATTGTCAGATAGTTACCTGACAATTCTCTGTTCTGAAAATATTGTCAGGGTGAAAATTGTCAGTTCACACTGTTGGCAGATATTTGTTTACGAAAAATTGGTCGAACCGTTGGCAGACATTGTCAGACAAATTAAAAGTTTTTTCTTAGTGGTCGGTGTAGAAATTTTGTATGAAAATAATTTTAATAAATATGGAAAATATTGTCATTGCAACTATTCTAACGACCTATGTGTTCGAAGACAGCGAGGAAGAGGAATTCCCACAAAAAAGTCGAAGTGTTTGGACGAAGAATTGGGTGGCTCGTCGACATCAGGAAGGTTTATATATTCTCAATTGCTTGTCGAATTGCGAGATGAGTGATTCTGTTTTTGCTTCTGATTTCAAATTCAGAAGAGAAATCTCTTCTTTTTCAGAATGACAACTGTAATTTTTGCCCAATTTAATGCTTTTTTCTGCTTCCAGATTGCCAACTGAAAACGCCATTAGTATATGAAAATACAGAAATTGTCAGCAATTGTAAGATGTTTTAAACAAAGATATCTGACAATGACCAATGTCCTAATCGTCTTACAATGATAAGAATTGTGTGTTCAGATGATTGTAAGATACGTGACAATTTGTTGTCAGATTGTCGTCTGACAATTACCTGACAATGAGGTTTCTGACAATATTTTCAGACAAAATTTTGTGTTCAGACGATTGTAAGACATTTGAGACAGTTTTTTTTTTAATGTCAAGATCTGACAATATTGTAAGATCTGACAATCGTCTGTACTTAGCTTTAGTCTGAAAACCTCAAAAACTGCTTTCGATATTCGAATAAAACTCAAATCTCTTTCTACAGCAGGATTTCACTTTACCTTTTATCGCCAGTGATTCTACTGTGGATGTGGTTTTTGATACATATTTATATAAGTTTATAGTGTACTACGAATGATTTTTCCAAAAAAACACGGCTATTGTTGAAAAGTTGAAATGTAAAAGGGTTGATACTCCTCAGGAATAAACTCCTGATGTGGACCTTACTTAAATCACCCAAATGTTTCCATGGATTTCAACGTTAGTCTTGTCAGTGTACCACGACTATCTACATTAATAAATTAATACCCCTTCCTAACCTTCAATTACCCATCAGGTGTAAAATCGTTTCTTCAAAGTGTTTTTTATGGCTCTTAAGCCGCTTTTCTGTCTTTGAGCCTAAAACACATGAAATACCCTCTCCATGCAACGTCACACACATAAGTACCAAATCTACCCTTTGAGACATGTCATTATAAAACTTTCGTCATTTGGAGGTGGAGGTGTGAGTGTGAGGATTGGTGTTAGGCAAATGCCTGTTCTCCCCGTTTTAACATTGAATGGCCTAATTTCTTTTACAAAGACGGATGCCTTCTATTATAGGTATGGCATACCTCTGCCTCCATAAATCATACCATGTTGATAAATACCTACGTGCGGTTTGGGGAAATAATGTAATTATTTAAAAGAGGTGGAGAAGGTATATGTACTATGTATGGGATAGGGTATTTTCACTGCATGAGTGTTATTAAAGGATGTGCAGGGGGTAAAGTACTTTAGATATGGCACCATCAAGATACATAAAGTTAGTTGAGGCAGAAGCACAGAAGTTGTTGTAGCTTTTAATATCCGACAGTAAATTTAAAACAAAAGTGATAAGTCTAGGAAGTCATAGAAAAGTCATAAATGATAAAATACTCTTTCAAACTTAATAATTCGTCCTTCCAAATGAATTATATTTTACTGTACGGAGTAGACCCATATGGGGATCCGGAAAATATATGTACATATGTACATTATACAATTGTACATAAATATGAGGCATTATGTATCATAATAATGTTTTAGCGTTAAGTTTTGAGAGTAGTTTCAATATTTTCCACATATATGTATGTATGTTCCTTGGGGTATTCTATTCGTAGAGGTATAAGATTTTCTAAACAAAAAAGAATTCGTTTCAAGTTCTCGCCAGAAGCTTAAAATTTTCTTATTCACAATTACGTAATTTTTAAAATAGAAGATGCATTCATTTAAATTTTAAAAGTAGTTTGTCTTTTATAAGACTTTAAAACCTGTTTAAACATTTTAAGAAAGTATTGTTTGGCGAAATTCGAAAAGTATTGTAAAGTCTTATTTTACTCAAGACTATAAAATGCTTGAGTATATGCAGTACAAGTCTTATGGTAGAAGCTTTTTCGGATCAGTGGCGCCTGATGATGGATGGGATTAAGAAAAATTGCCCCATAAGAAACTAAGCACTTCTCTGACTTGTTGAGGCGTCGTCGTCAGCCTGAATTTACCCTTTTGCTTTTCAATAGAAACCACAAAATTACCAGTCAGAAAGTGGGGTAAATATTTGAACCCCTTTTGATTTTGAATTCAACACCCACTTGTTTCTAAGATGACTTCAAATTACCAATTTTTTAACTTCTCATAGAGAGTTATTGTAATCGGTCCGATTTGAAAAATTATATAATCTTCAAAATAATATTTTGCTATATGAAATGAAGTTTTTTGACATCTGGTAATAGATTTTTGAAAAAAATCAATCGATAGTTTTTTTGAAAAAAAAATAAAAAATTGAATAAATACTATCAAAAATTGGTAAAAAACGTTTTTTCACTCGAATATCTCAAAAACGGGCAACGATATTGACCTTATATTTATTTTATTTTATACATAACTAGCTGTTACCCGGTGCCCTTCGCTACACCTAAATCGATTACAACTGTTACTTATTTATAGAACCTTTTGGTATACAACATTTTTGGTTTTTCCAAAAATGAATAAGCACCTTGGTGTTCCCACTCTCGAGCATGTGTGAGAAGCACGGTTCTTCCAAATTGACTTCGCACACTCGAAACGTTTGCCCTTGCGATTTGTTGATGGTCATCGCAAAGGCAAGACGTACTGGGAACTGCAAGCGCTTAAATTCAAACGGCATGTCCGTTGGAATTATTGGAATGCGTGATAAGAGCATACAACTTCACCTGCTGCCTTGCCATTTAGTATGGTTGCTTCAATCAAATTTGGCCACAATTTTTTAACTGAAAGTCTTGTGCCATTACACAAAGTCGGTGCGTGGCTTCAGATTTCGTAGAAGTATAATGGGTGAACCGATTTTCAGGACCAAACGATGCGGTAGCAGACCGGGGGAATTAAAGAATTCAAGAATTCAGTTGGATAATTGAGCACTTCATCTTGATTCAAAACGCTATCAATCGATGTATATGTTGTAGCTTCTGCTGACAGTTTTTTTTTCTTGAATAGCAAAATTGATTTCGTTGACGTGTACATTTTTCGGTGCCAATATTGCGCGTTCACTTAAGAGTAATCGTGGTGTTGATAGTGTTGAATAATATTCGGAAATACACTTTCAATCAATTCTTCTTTCGATTGTGAAAGTGTACAAAAGTTGTTAGGCAATGTGATCAAACCGGTATCATCGATTGGTATTTTGCCTTTGCCAATGTCCAACAACTGCTTCGGAAACGCTACTGCGGATCGATCATTTTGCTATTGGACTCGCATGCTGATGGTTAGAGTCAGTCTTTGAACATGAACATGTCTCCACAAAACTGACGATTCTAAACATGCGTTTATGTAGTTGCGTCGGCAAGAGTTGATCAAGGAATGACTGGCAAAGTTTGCCGAAAATCGCCGGATATTGAATGCTTCTAATGACTTTTTGTCAGTCATATTGGGCACTCATCCCATAGAACTATTCTAGCTCCTCGCAAAACTTTTGCCATTGCTGAATTCCTCGATATGTTGCACGTTGGTGTTTCAACGACTAGGATGTTCAACGGTAAAATTATGTTATGCTTGAACACGGCCTTTCCATTATTTTCCAAACTTTCCAACCTCACTAAAATCGCCTTATTGTAGTCAATGACAAATGCTTAAAAGAGCCTTCCCTCAATAAACCCATAGTGCTGCTTGGGTATATGTCATCAGCGATATAATTCTGTAAGTAGTTGATGACTACATCTTAGTTGTACCATCTACTGGTTGGCTTAGGAACTATTTGTAATTCGAAAGAAAATTGTATCATTTTTATTTCCTTGGAGTTATTGTTTACTTTGAACAAATGAAAATAAATTGTAAGGCACCTTCCGGACGGAAATAATAACTTCCTAAATGTGGAGGTAAACTTCCAGTACCCGGGTACATAAGTAGTAAGTACTTATCTCTACGGTACACTTATCCAAGCCGTTCTCCGATGAATTAAACATCGGGAGTTCTGCACCTGTACTTGACAATAAGTCCCCGCAACATTTGTCGTTGTGTTGAACTTGAAAAATATTTATGGCAATTTTCAGCTTTTATATGCTTACCGCTAGGTTGCACATCTTTACCGGATGCACAGTCCCCATAAGTCCTTAGGGCCCGTATTCACTTTGTTGAACAAAACAAAAATTCACTAATAACCCAGCCCAAATTAATAACGTCTTAATTCTTTGTTTGTTGGCAACCATGTCAAAAAAAGCTCAGATCGAAAATGAATTGTGGATACATTCATCTTATCGAAAGCATTCTCTGTTCATTTTCCAATTTGAGTTTTTCTCAGCCAAATTCTCCCAGGAGAAGTTGGAAGGATAAATTTTTATTTTTACTCAAGATGGCAGTATGGATGATAAATTTTATACAGCTCAAGGAATTCCTTATAAAGTAAATCATCAACCTTCTTTAGCAGACTTACAAAAAAAAAACAAGAAGAAAAAATTGGAGTCGAATTACTTCAAGGAATCATGAATAATGGGTGTGAAAGTGTGAATTTATGTGGATGTGGTTTCTTCTTGGCTTTGGCTCTGTTTCTGGATTCTGGCATGAGCTTCCAGTTCCATCTATTCGGTAGCATACAAAGTATCGACCTGGCCGTCATCATTGTCAGGACCAGGCGACGACGACGAAGACAACGAACCAAAAACAATCTGTTTGTTATCAGAACGATGCTTGTCGGTTGTCCTTTAATTTATTTTGCTAAGCCCAAAAGCAGGGGGTCGCTCTAGGTATACATACATAGATGGATATTTTTGGTTTTAGTTACATTGTTGTGCCATCAAGGATATTGTAGAGGCGGGATTTTAATCGTCTTATTAAATATCTTGGTATCTATTTCGGAGCATTGAAATGCTCCACTCACTCACCGGAAATCCGGCATAAGTTCCTTAAGTGTATATGTGTATCTTTTGTACTATTCCTGGAATACTCGAACAATTTCTTACCTTGGTATCCTGATGTGCTGTAGCTGTATAGATAGATGGATTTAGAAGGGTGTGTTTTTTTTTTATCATTAAACGTGACGGAATCTTTTCTGGATTGGGAGCAGGTGGTTGGGGGGGGGGGGGGGGGGGTGTTGTGTTTGATGGCATCAGTGTCTTACTGTGAAGTACAATGGTAAATAAGGAAGATGAGGTTTTCATTCTTGTTTTGTGCGGTAGCAGATGTGTATTTTTATTGAGATTTACGTGTAATAGACAGAAAAAAAAAATACTCCTTCTTGTTTTGATATCATATTTGATAGGGATAGAGACTTCGAATGAGCATACGTGACATCAACAACATCAGGAGGTTGTGTTTTGTTGTTTGATTAAATTAATATTTGAATAATTTATTTTTGATATTTGATTTGAAGTTCAGTATAACAATACTTGATAAGATAGCTTAATCTATGAAAATTTTTCCGATTAAACAAAAAAATTGAAAGTTATTCAACTTTTATATTAAAGCATCGGGGACCATAATATTCTTGGCATAAAAATAAACCAGATGATATCAATAACTTATTTCTCTTTAATTGAATTTCGGGGAATTTTAGTTCCAAGTTCTGTCAATTTAAATAATCTTGCTGACTAAGTTTAGAAGAAAGGAACAAACATAATGCTCCAGTCAGTTCTGTAAAGGGCGATAGCGAGAATTCTAATCAAAATATAAATTGATATGGAAAGAAACGACTTCAAATGTATCCCATCACGACACGTCCTCAACTCACTGATTTCAAATATGATTTCGACAGACGACGCACGTCACGTTTCGAACTTTTGGGAAATCATTTAAAATTTACTAAGTGCTATAACTTGACGTCACATGAGTTCCTATAAAATGTCAACTAAAATGATTTGACGTGTTTATTTTCTTGTCTATTGTATTGCAACAATCATTACCGACTTACTGACAGATCATAAGCAAACATACGGGCTCCAGTACGGCCATTCGGCTCAAAGCCCCCTCGCAGTGGATTAATAACAACATTGGCCACTCAAATATTCGGAACTCATTCAGTTTTCTACCTAACCTAGTATTGTTCGATTGCATAACACCTGATCCTGGTTTAGATATGAACTTCAAAGCGTTTATCCGTTCCAGATCTTCATGGGAGAATGAGTCACTTTGGACAAGAGAAGCCATTCACTTCTATGCACTCCCACTTCGGTGGATGCGTATACTCAGAAAGACTATGTGTCTCCTTTTGTCTACTCAAACACTCACTGTAGTGTGTTCCAGGCAGAACTTCTAGACATCAAAGAAGTCCTATCATGGCTCAAGGAAAACGTGATATCGTCAACTGCCATAAGATTTTTAGAGTCTCCTCTAATTCAGTCATAGACCACTGGATCGTCTAGCCTTCAGGTTGTTCTAGCATCCAGAAATTTGGTAGAACAACATTGAAAAATGGAACAAGACCCTTACACATTTATTACATTTTTTAACGTTTCGCAGAATGTGGACAAAAGTCTCTCAAAAACTGATTCAGAATTTAAAGTCTTAAGCAATCATTCAACACGATTGTTAACGAAGTCTGCTATTACACGACGACTCATGAGTCGTGACTCATCGTCGAATTCTGCTTTGAAATTTCATCCTTTGAGTCGAACACTATTACACCTTGACTCTTAAGTCATGACTCTAATTTGACAACTTTCTTTAATTCAAATTTCGTTGTTTGGGAAATCTTATATTCTGTCTCGCTCTTTCAACTATAAGGGTATACATGTGAACTCGAGCACGCCGAAAAAAAATAAAGAGGAAAAGCAAAATAACAAATGAATGAAAATAAAATGTCAAAAATGAGTCGTAGAAAATTTGCCTGCGACTCACAGGGCAAATTTTCTTCCGTTTCATTTTTTCGAATTTTGTATCTCTCTTGGACCAACGTAGTTCGAAAAGAGTCACGACTCATGAGTCGTCGTGTAATAGCAAACTAATTAAAAAACTAATTATAAAATTATTACAAATCAAAAATAACCATAATACTAACCTGTAACACACTTGTTTTGCCGACTCCTGAGGCCCCCAGAAATGCCGCTTTAAGGGGGCCCTGCAGCCATGGGGGTTCCGCACCACCCTCCAGAGTGATGCGCTATGCTGAAATACACTTATTCTGGATATGAATTTCCATTGCGATTGAGATTTTTGTTCCTTTTTTTGTCGTTGTTGTCGTACTATCACCACCAACATAATCAACGCTTCGTGAACTGCCGATGAGTAATTTTTTTGAATTTGTTGGCGATATTGTGCTCCACATTATTTAATTTAATAAACGTTATCTTTCCAATTTCCCGCATCCGCGGTGATTTCACAAAATAATACAAACAACAAAAAAATTATCAATTCTGTTTTTAAAAATTTGTGTGCGTTTTATTTTTTCGAATAATTTGATTAATGTCAAAATTGATGATTAATGAATTTAGTTTGTGATTGATAATGTGTTTTTATTTAATTTACAAATTACTTTATATTGCTTTTATTTTGTTTTGTTAATTTTTGTATTATTAATTTTTATATATTTAAAATGTTTTTTTTTTGTTATTATATTGCATATTAAATTTTGTGCGATTTAACGAAAAGGCTGAACACTATGTTCCTTGTTTGAGGTTTTTCTTTTCTTTTTTTTTGTTTTATTTAATTAATATTTTGATTTTTCTTCTATTTCAGATTTATTATTGCTGGAAGAAAAAAGAAAAGCAAAATGTTAACATTGATTATAGTAAAAAGGTCAAAAGTAATTGAATATTTTAATGGTTTTTATTCAAAGACGAACCCTAATTATGTAACCAAAAATACCCCCACCCCCCTCAAAAAAAAAAAAACAACAACAACCATTTCAAATTTGACCAATATAATCTGCGTGATTGGTACAACACCTTTACTCAAACGTGGCCGTACCGTGGTGCGGTAAGCTGTACACATCCAGAGCCAGACATGAAATAATTGATTGCCACGCAAGAAAGAAGGGTATATAGGGACTAGGGATCCATACATAATAAATGCCTCTAATGATGCTCCCGAAAGCTCTTACAGTTATAGTCTGGTATTTAATATTCTCGGTACGAAAACCACTGGCAAAAATGAAATATACATACTACGAGTATATCCTTGCTTCCTCCCATTCCCATATCCACCTGTGAAGCCATTTTAAGTATAACATACTTTGCTCTGCTCTGCTCTGCTAGACTTGCGACACTACACCCTTGAATAAACCACACGCTCGTGTCGTATTTCTATATATTTTGAGGAAACTTCACACACATTACAGGTTCGGTTGGTTCGTTTTATAAGATTGAAAAAAACTCTTCGGAAGGTTCTCTAGATACATTTACCGAACATTCAGCCACCATCCACGCCCACACCCACCCACGTATAACTACCTTTATAGTCCCGACCATTTCTTTAGTGGGTATTTTTTTATTTTTTAGTAGGGGAGGAAAATAAGTATTTTTAAGGTGATATACCCTCCCCAGTATCCGTGCCTAAAACGTGTCTTGGTTGCGAAGCAATTTTTACCTCATCTGATGGTTAAGGTTATGGTTTCCCTTGCACTGCACTGACTAGCAACTTCATCGAATCACCGAAAAGCCCACAGGGAATTATGAAGGATGTGTGCTACCTTCGCTTCATAAAGCTTCCTCACTTACCGTCTTTTCATATACTCGTGGCAGGGCATTTCATCTGGTTGTCGAGATTAAGGTGAGAAAAAAAAATTGAGAGAGAACTTTGAAAGAGTTTAATATTTTTTTAATGATTGAGAATATTGAAGTTTTGACTTAACTATCAAAATTTTGAAGCTGCAGAAAGGTTTATCTAAGTCACAGTAAAATTCAATGTGCATCAATGTGATTGATCAGTTTTTACTTCTTAGTCAATAAAAATATTGTCACAATTAACGGCCAACTATTCACCAAATAACAATTTCGATCGGAAAATGTCGATTGGTCTAAGAATGGCCTACATTATAACAGAAAAGTGACAGAAGTACACGTACTGATCTTTCTACCTCTCTGTTTTCTTTAATTTTTTAGAATCATCTAAAAAGTACCTTTACTCGTAAAGTGACTAATTTCTACCCAAATGATAAGAAATCAGTATCATTTAGAAATAAGGAAATGTTTCACTTTATTAATTCGAAACAGAATTTAAAAATGACAATTTGGAAACCTTTTCCTTGTAAAAAGGTTTCGATGTTGGGTAATAGTTGCTCGAGCTTTAGGAAAAAGTCTTGGAACTGACGTAGCTACAATGGGCAGAAATTTGGTAGCCAAATTTTTATATCAATTCATATTTCTAGCAGATTTTCAGTTATATTTGCCACAGCTTATCCAAGATACATCTGGTCTTCCGTCTCTGTTGTTGTGAAGATGGACTGTTAGGACTTGATATTTTGATGGTTTAAATGTTTGTGATATGTCCAAATAATGTAACGAAACGTTACACTTCCGACGCACGCCGCACTGACCCACGTTACCGAATCCTCACAAGCTACATCACGCCGAAGCGAGCAGATTAGATTAGAATTGGTGTTGCGGAAACATATGGTAATTTGTCATTCGTATTCTTATAATTCACATCCACTTCCGACTCAAAATAGCATATGGGGAAGTGGAATGTTGGAAGGTAGGAATTTGTCGTCTTGTGTACCAATCTTGTGTACAAGAGGTAAGAAAACCCCAAGTACAAGGCAATCCGGGAACAATTTTTGGGTCCTGTAAATCCTTTTCCCCCCGTTTATTCCGCTGTCCACTTCTTCTAAATGTACGATGAACAAGGCTTTGGCCGCCCGTTTATTCTCTAGTTTGCTGCTAGAGACAGGGGATGGAACCCCAGTAGTATCGTAGGAAACTATATTATATGAAATACCGTATTATATTATCAATTGTGAAGAAATACCTTGTTAAGCCGTATATGAAATAATTTGTTAGTTTAGTTCTTAAGTATAAAAAACCAAAAATAAAGTTGTTTGCTGAATCCGAGTTTGAAACTCTAAACCCAAGTTTTTTTGCTTTCTTAGTAAGAGACAGCTACATGTAAACATGCGTTGAGTTGAAATGCCTTTCAAATTTGACATTAACGTAAGTTCGAGCCAATCCAATGGTTCTTGCTTAATTTTGCGAAAGTTAGCGAAATTTAACGAAACTGAGTAGAACATCTATTTATGATTAGTGATATATAAAACAGTGTGTTGGTTCGTTTAAGTCTATTATAATTGGACCTTTAGGCATGACGGGTTTTAATAAGCTTAGAAAAGAGTTCTGAACAGAATCCAATCCAAGCACATAGAGCTTGCTCTGAACATCCTCTGAACAAACTGTGTTCTGAAACCTTAGTTGCAGAGCTGTAAATATTGCATTTCTTTAGTACTGTAGTCAATTAAGTAGCAGTTAATTGACTTATTAGTTCTAATGAAAGTTAATACTGTGCTAGGTACTTTAACTTTATAACAAACCAGTTAACAGTCAGTGGAAATATTCTGACTGTGCAGTTAAAAGAAGCAGTCAATTGACTGCAATACTTTTTGACTGATTCCATTATTTTAGTCATTGCAAAGTCCTCAGTACTTTTACTGTTTGGCTTACATTTAAAAAGTCTTTGAACAGCAGTCAACTAATTGCAAGCCTTTGGACTACTTTTCAGTCATTCCACTAAAATTGTTAAGACTAATACATTATTTTCAAAATATAAATTTTAAATGACTGATGAATCCTACACTTTGTCTTGAATAAACGTCTCGTATTGTAAAGAAAGACTTAAAAATAGTTAAAAGACTTACAGTTAATTGACTGTAATTTAAAAGACTTTTTGAATATTAGTAAAACCGTAAAAGTACCAAGTACTTTGCAATGACTTAAATACTGGAACTAGTCAAAAAATACTGAAGTAAATTAATTTAAAGTCAATTGACTACTTTATTTAACTGCAAGAGTATTGAAAATGACTGCTGACTGTAGTATTATAGTTAAAGTCTTTTAGTAAGTTAAAAGACTTTTGCAAAGCAGTATTTTTATTCAATTGACTAAAGTATCCAAAAGACTGCAGTCTTTACAGTTCTGCTTAGTTGTCACTTCATTATTTGCAATTTTGTCTATTTCCGTATCATTTTCTTTTGCAAAGACAAGAGATTCAAAACTAAAATTAAAATGGAAATCTAGTTGCAATTTCACTTGTCAAATGCTTGTGTTCAGCATTCAACTCAGTCTGCTCATTTATTTTATTCTGAACTCATCGAGCTCAGAACATATTCAGAATGAAAAAAGAAACACAAATTGGAAGCTCTAAAACTTCAGGGTTAAAAAAGAAAAACAATTTTTTGTTTGACAGTTCAGGCTCTGCTCTTAACTAAAAAAGGAAACAGACAATTGATAACTTTTCTTAAGACTTCAGGATACGTTTTGGAGTAAATCTTGTACTCTTCGTTTCTATGAAGCACAATTAAAATCCTCAAAATTTGTATAAGTCTTCCTCTCTTGGACCTTTTTGGAGCTCCTGCAAATTATAACTCATGTTGCAATTTTTAAAATATAAATGCACACTGACAAATTTTAAACTTCATTTTATATTTATGACATATAGGGTTACCTTACCGTATTAAGTAACTTTTAACTTGTCTTTTCTTTCGGTTTTTGTAGAGGAGCTTTTGTTTTTAGAGCTTTTTAAAACTTTCAAATGGTATGGGGTTAACATAGTGTTTATTTAAAGTATTTGCATTGGAATTTACGGGAAATCTTTAAAAATTCTTGAGAGCTTTTGTAATTTTATTATATGCACTACTGTAACGCTGACCAATTTTTTCTTTCACACAACTAAACGGAATTCTTTTGAAGATAGAGTGAGATAAAGATGTCTTATCTTCGATTTCATTGAAGTATAACATCATTTGGATGAAGTATAACATCATAGCCTGCGTCTTGGAATTGGAAATATTAACTGATCAAATATTTCCTTCTCATGAATGTAGTGTAAACTGACTTCTTTGACGAAAAAGTCTATTTTTGTTTTTCAATAAGGTTTTGTCTTACTAAGGACAACGTTAACTTTATGTGTTTTGAATTCACACCTTTCCCCACTAGTTAACTAAATTTACCACGACTTTTGACAAAAACATTCAATTTTCCGTACATTTTTGTCGTCGACATGTGAAGGAATGCTTTTCAATTTTCTTTCTATGTACTTCCTGAAAATTGTTACATCTTTCTTTTAAATTCAACTTAAAAGTTAAAAGTCACCCATCCACTTAAATGACATAAGTAAGTACGTGGGACTTCATGTGCTTTTATAGTGTCCCTTTTTTTTCTTAACTGTTTTCCAATCACCCGAATCCTCGTGAAATAACAATTCAATGTTTTGCTCAACCTTTTTTTATTTTTTTTTTTTTTGGGAAAACTTAAATGTAAGGTTTTCTGGCTGGAATAAGATGAAAACACATGAGTTGATTTTTTACTGCTCCCTCGCCGCGCCGCGCTGGTGCCACAAAAAAATTGTTTATAATTCAGGATACTGCACAGGGATAGGGAGGGACTGGGATATCACCCTCTTTCAAAAAAAGGCTGTCGAGCAGTAGAGGATTGTGAATTTTAACGAGCATTAAACATAAACTTGAGAAGACAGAACACCGGGTTGTCAGTAGTGTGGTGTGGTGGTTATGGTGATGGCGGGCGGTAGCGGTATAGAGGTATTGTGTTGAATAGGATAGGGGGTGTATCCCTCTTTGACATGATATTGTTGAGCGTTGAAGAAACTATTTTACATAAATACAAGCAAAAACAAAGTTAGTTTTGGCAAGCCATACAAGCAAACAACACACGTCAGTTGTGTATTTGTTTTCCAACTACAGGAAACGAGTACATATACATACATACATACATATACTCTTATGCAAAGAGTGGGACAGATACAGCGAGAAGGACCCAGATTTTCCTGATCGAAAAAGGAAACTCTGGCGATAGTTCATGGATATTTTAAAGGACGGTATACGACATACAACGCCACCGACGACGACGACGATGAAACCTATGATGATGACGACGAACGACGACGCACGCATGACGGGAAAGACGAGTTAATTGCCGGTATTCAGGAAAGTTTTCATGCTTGGATGATTGTTAGATTGAGTTAGATGTTTAGAATCCGGTTGGCGTTTTCCAAACTATTTGTCAAAGTATATTCAAGGACTCACTGTCTTATTCGGTGATAAGGACAAGGGTTGCTTTTGCTTGTGTTTGGGTTGAAATTGAAGTAGGTAGGTATATACCTACCTATACCTACATATAGTTGGGTACACTAGATGAGACGACATGTCGGATCTGGGATTTTATTTTTATATTTATTTTTTCTTGAAAAAGAAGAAAAGTTTTTCGAACACTTTTTTTCTTACGTTTTGTTTCGGGAACGTGAGATAACTTTGTTTTCAGATGAAAGTTTTCTTTTTGTTGAGAAAAAAAAAAAGGATTAGGTACCTACAGCCAAGTAGGTATTCGATTTATTGCTGTCTCGTGTAAGAAATTTCTTGCACTGGGAATTTCTGTTTTTGAGGAGCTGGAGAGCTGTTTTTATTTAATTTTAGAGCAAAATACCAACCAACCTCTAGTATCTATAGTTACAAGTATTGTAAACTTATATTTATAGAGGTACCTTCTTGAATGAATGTTTTGACTTTGATAACTCGACGTGGAGGTAATCGTTGTCTGTTTTTGACTAAAGGGACGACGTTGAAGAAACCTTGCCAACAATCAGACTGACATCTGACAAGCAACACTTTTATTTTGAAGCAGCACATGAAACCTGTGGATGCTTATTTTCATGAGGTAAATAAAATGTTTTCGACGCCATGTCGGATGGTTATCGATCACAGTCTTATTTAAAATCCCATTCTAAAGTTAGTTTAAATCAACTTAAGACATTGAAATCGTCTATTCAAAACTACGAAGAATTAAAGTTAACCCCCTCAATTCCACAGGCCTGGTTTTAAAAAGTCGTATACTGACGTACCATTCCTAAATTCAACTCTAATTAGCGTGTTTAGAACTATATCAGCTGTGGAATTCTTCACCCAATTCCAAGATCTAAGGAAAACTACTCGTGAACTATGAGGAATGATTTGAAACCTAAGCTTAGGAATATGGAGTGATGTATACCAGACTTTCTTTTTAAATCTAAGTTTAACACTTCAGGTATGTTTGATATTCCGAATCACTTCCCAGAAAATTGTTAAAGCTTCTTATATTAATTGGTGTTTTTTAATTTGGATCTAATTGGTTTTGTTAATTTCGAATTAATTTTCCTGCTTTTTTAACTTCTTGTGAGCTTTGGAAGCATCCATCGGAAAAAGGTTTAGAATGTGATGAATATTTATACCTTTTAATTTGTTAATAAGTTGTGAATTAGTTCTGAAAATTTATATTTTTGGGCAATGTTTGTATACCATATCACTTCTCAAAAAAGTGACAAAATTTTTATACGCAATCAGTTAAGGTTTATTTGCCATTATTTAACAGGTAATTAGTGCGGATATAGACTACATTTAGTCATTAAATTTTGTTTATTAATTCTTCGTTAGTCAATCGCTAATAAGTTCTGAAAATATTGACATCTATAGCCTAAACAAGAAAATCAAAATTTTAATCCTTCACAACTAATTAATGTTTCATTATCCACTTACTAACTTTTTGAATGGTGGATTTTGTTTTGCGAAGTTCACACTTAAAGACATTTAGTAAAAACAACGTTTAAAGGTGACTTTAAGAGTGTTATCTTTGAAAAACTTTGGCTAAAAGTATATCAACAAAAGGAATAAGAAATTTTTTTTGGACAGTTGATAAATTTTTAAATTCGTCATTAGACTTCACTTAGATCACAAAATCTTGATTAACTTTGCTGAGGTTGGAGGAAAAATAGATACAGTCACAATCCATCAACCTTTGTAGTGACATCCTGACATCGCATTTGGCTTAAGACAGTAAGAATAATTAGAACTGCGTCGAAAGACTCCAATCACAAGATGTTGCCTAGAACTAGAACATGAAGTATTCAAAAGGAAGAAAAATTCATGACCATGACATAAGCCCTTTCTGTTGTTCTGCGAGGCCTGACATAGGACCCGGAAATGAGTTTTGTTAGTTTTATCAAAAATTAAAAGCAACTTCTCAAGCCTATATCGAACAAAGCCAAAGCTTCGTCAAGGCGAATAACATAATAAATGTTCTAAGAATTTTTAGGATTGTTCTCGAAAAAAATCAAAGTGCAAATCTCTTGAAATAGTTAAGAGCTCTAAGTTGTTATTAAGTAGGTAATCTGTTCTTAATAATAACTTAGCTCCTTTCAGTGAAGCTCTTCCTATAAAGCCTGGTCATCTAAATTCTAAGAGTTAATTTTTAAAACGTATTTCTACAAATTTTATTTCAAAACATTTTTATATTTAAATTTTTATCTAAATATTGTCCTTTTTCAACTAAGAATGTTTATCCGTCCATCCCTAATAAAATAAAAACACTCATAGGCTATACAATATACATTCTTCATATGCCTCTGTATATTTTATCTACCCAATAATGTCTTTCCTTTTTTTTTACTGATTTCCATAAACAATAAATTTGATTTTTATTAGAAAAGAAAGAAGAAATAAAAAAAATCATCTACCACAAAAATTAAGTACAAAAAAAAAAAAAGAAATAACACAAAACATTCTTTAAATTTTATACAAAGTGTTTCTTAAGAGCACCCTTAAGCCCACCTACCTACATTATTATCGTAAAGCACTTAAAGTCCTACGCAGCAGTAGCGCCCCGAGACGAGGATGGAGGAAGTGGTTCGGCGGCGGTGGCGGCGGTATAGTGGGTGCGCTTTTTCATTGATTTGTAAATTCCCATTATCTGGAAACAACACAAAAGCATCAGCCTCGTACATTAACTTCACTCCTTTGGAAGCTCAACTGTTCCTGACTTGAATCCTTAAATAATATATTATCATGCCAAAATGGCTGAGGTATTTCAATGTGTGAGTTGCGTACGTTGCTTCCTTTGTGTCATATAATTATTCTAACCTTAAACGTTACATACAGTACACCGATATAGTGGGAAAGTGTATACAAAAAATTTGGTAAAAAATATTTTATGACAACAAAATTAATTCATAAGAAAACTTTTCTTACACCAATTTATTTCAATTTTTTTTTTTGTCGAATTGAAAATAACCATCAATTCTGTCAACCTGGCAGCACTTGAAGAATCTTTGCATACTTTAATTGCTGTTTCGATTTTTGAAAATATTCGATTCTTAAAAAATTCTTCTACACAATAAATTATACCATCCAAAACGGAAAAAAGCAAGACAAGACAGTTTTAAAGAAAAAGATTTTATTCTAGGACCAAAAAGAATTTTGTGCACACCAAAAAGATCAAATCCATTAACTGTGACATCGAAAGCATTCAGCGAGATTTACTCGAACTTCAGGGGAAAATAAACAAAATAGGCGCGTTCAATGTGATGACATCGTAAGTTAAACAATGTTTGTTCAACAATTATCTCTCAAAACAAAAGTGAAAACAGCTTACGAAAGGAATAAGGAAAATTAAAATTTTCATTATTTTCCTTATTTAGTAATTTTTAAGAGAGCATCAATTTAAAGCTGTTTAAAAAATATCAAATTAGAATATTTCAACAGAAGATATCAGAAAACATAACAATCAAATGTTCACAGAGCATAATCAGATGTTTTCCAAACTGAATACTCACATTTTTAGGATATTCTGAGGTTCGATTTTGACAATAGATGATTTGTTTGTTGTTTTTTCCTATGTGACTACAACAACACAAACTTATCTGGATAGTTATGGATTGATCATCGAACGCGACCATTTATTTGTTCACTTTTGCTTTCCCGTTAGATTTCACCGAAAATGTTAAGTCTGTTCAATGAAGCTGTTCCGAACAGTTTGAAACAGTTTAGAACAGATTAGAACAGCATTTTCTACACTTGCTTTTTAGGTAGAACAGAATTGTGAAAAGTGTCAAAAACATTTGTCTGTAATTTGTGATTGGTTTTCATTTCGCCTGTTGGTGCTTTATATTTCTTTTGTGTGAAAATAAAGTAAATAAAATATTATATTTGGAACAGTTTTAGTTGATTTTTGTGTCGGAAACCAAATAATTGGTTTATTTATCAAAAGTTGGTAATAAATTATCATTAAACGTGAGTCAAAGCAAAACAATTTTTTGTTTACAATTTCAGATGCCAGATATTTGACTGTTCTAAGTTGTCTGACGTTTATTGTTCTGTTCTATCCTATCCTACGCTGTTCTACTCTGTTCTATCCTACTCTAAGACTCAGTGAACAGACTTGATGTTTTTACTTAAGCAGCGTACAAAAAAAATTAACGAAAACTTCTCTGATCAACAAAAATGATAAACAAAATAACTGAGAATTATGTGTCAATGGACGCAGTTATGAAAAGGATACCGACCAAATATAATTTTCACAAAAGAGCATTATTTTCGTTTTAAATGGTTTTCTTATTTTTATCTTTGAAAGCTTCTGTACCTATAAACAAATACAAGGCCTTTGATCTTTGATAGACATACCTATCTCGTCATAAGGCTCCTATTACACGATGAAACAAATTACAAGTGACATTTCGAACAACTCACATTAGTACAAAAGGAAAACAAATGAAGCCAATGAAATCGACCTGTAAGATTTTCTTTTAAACTTTTTGACATTTCTCTTTGATTCTTCTGTCAAACCATTTCTTAAATATATGCTACATGTTTTCTTCAATAGGATTTCTTGTTTATGAATCATATAAAGGATAAATCCAATAATGAAACCAAAATAAAGGAATAAATAATTTTTATATCGCCTTTTAAATTTTAGATTCTGGTTTATTTAAACAAAGTATTCGGACTACTTGTTGTTTTTAAATTAACACGAACAAATTTAAAATACATATATGAGTACATATTATAAAGTTGTTGTTTATTAACTAAATTGAACACTTACAGATTTTTTTCTTTCGTCAGATGAAAAAATCATATTTGCAAATAATTGTAAAATCAAACAGTACTAAAAATAAGTCAGTCAAAAATGTCAGTTTCACTAGAGTAAAAATCTCATCAAAACTTCTTAAATTTGAAAAAAGAGACTTTTAAGCTGTCATTCAATTTTTCACATAGATTCTGTCCCACTGTTCCTGCAAAATGGAATGTCTTGAACCTCTTAGAGGATAGAGCAGAATAACCTCTGTTATATGGAAATCATTGCTTAATAGATGCGACTCCAGAGACTCATTTACTGATTGTTATTTTAATTTTAACTTAAGGATGCTTCATGCTCATCAAATCAAACATACCTATAATCGTAGGAAATTACTACCTTGATATAGAAGTTCTGGGAGGTACAGATACGAGGCTTTTAGCTAGCTGGCTACTCCCACATACACAAACAAAGTATACAGGACTAAAAGAACAAACAGTCAAATGTACAAAAATTATAATAAATTAATGTTTTGTCTTGAATGTCGATTATAAACAAGACTTAATTCCATAAGCATCAGCTTTTGGGTTTGCGTATTATGTAGGACTTAGGGCGTGGGAGTAGGCACTTATCACTTAAAGGTCGTGGGTTTGTTTGTTTTTGTATTTTTTTTTGTTTGTATCTCTTTCTCACCAAATGCTTCGAGGTAGATTGAATGGAAGTTACTGTACCTCCCGGTCTCGATGAATGTAGGCTGGAGGGCGTATTTTAATTATACACGAACAGATTTGAGCAATTAGCAAAGCACAACATATTACACTCCCATTGGAATATTAACGTACCGTACCGAACGAAACGACTAACGCGAACACATTTTATACCATTTTGAATCCATTATTCTGTATTTTGATTTTGATAATATGTGCTAAGTGTAAACAATGGAGGCAAGGCAACAATTGCTGCCATGCATAAAATGCCACAACATTTTTATTATTGCGCCTTTTATTATTAATATGTAAATGTTTTGAATTTGATTAAAATGTAAAGAGTTTGTTACTAATGATTGTATTCCATTATCATTTATGTAAATATTATAGATAATGGTTCGATAAATGCAATAAGTTTTAGTGATTTTTGACATCCGGAACATGAAAATAAGTAAATAGGTAACACCAGAAGATGAATGTCTCGTAAATTCTTCAAACCAAATTGTGCTGGAAAATAGCTGTCGAATGGATAAAATCATTGAGCTATCTTCTTCCAATAAGAGAAGAAGATCTGTGAGCTAAAATACAGAGGAAATCACCTTGAAAAAGCACCATAAACTCCTAGGCGGCTTAAGGGTAAGAGCCTTGGATTGACTCGAACTTACGTAAATGTCAAATTTGAAAGACATTTCAACTCAACGCATGCTTACATGTTGTTGTCTCATATTTCTGTCACTTGTCAGTTTTGCTTGTGACGTTAACTATAATTATCAACAAAAAAATTTAATGTTACGAAAAAGAATCCATTTGTCTTCCTATCGCAATTTGCAGGACGAACACTACAAGTTCTTTCGCGCTTCTTTTTATCACTTGATTCAACAATTTTCAACTGTTTAAGCTTTTTCAATTTTCTATTATACCTCATTTTTAAGAATCAAAATAGACTTATCACACAAAATTCACAAAACACAATGTTTATTTATATAAAATTGAATTGTGACAGTCGAAGTTTGACATTTGCTTAAGGAGCCAGAATCCATTGTGGTTACTTTATGTTTTAACGATAACTTTTGGAAACTTTTCGTTCAGTTTTGACATAACCATGAGCTCGGTTAAATAGTTGGGACTTAAGGGTCTACATCTGCTACTTTTCAAGGAACTTGGTTTTTTCCTTACTGTTAAAGAGCTAGACTCTAGGATTTTCTGAACCCATCTTGTTCTGATGTAACGAATATACTTTTTAATTGAAAACTTACGGTTTCAACTTCAAATTACATACCAATTTTCGCTCCTTTGAAATATCCTTAAAGAGATTCTTAAACTTCAGTGCAATTTCTTCGCTATCGATATCACTAGTTTAAGTTATCAACGCTTTTTAAAAAATAACATTTTCTGATCTATTTTACAATACGTAACTCTTAAAGAAATTAATAGAAAAAACAATTTGTATAATTTAGAAAAATGAGAAAACACTTTTTCAATTAATAGATTTTTCACTGAAATCCTTTAAGATCATAGTAGAAACCACTGTCACAATAAATATTGCGAATTTGAAGGATTGTGGTTATGTGATTGAGAAACAATTTGTGTGTAAAATTTATGGAAATTTTTTTTGCCAAAGTGATAAAGAAAACTGTCAGAGACATCGTCCGAATAAGCAGCTCTTGTAAGTTTTTCATTCCGCTTACGTGAATAGTGTCATCTGTCATTTCTTGTCCCTGTCATTTCACTTCATTCACCAATCCATTCGAAAAGGACAAGCTATTTAAAATTTTACAAACGTCATGGTAACCTTCTGATAATGACATAAGTATTCGCTGGCGTGGCCTTAGATTATTATTATCAAAATTAGAATTGATGTTTTATCAATAAGTCAGTAAATTTGTTATTAATATTGGTATGATAGTTATCGGAACTTTTGACATTTATCAAATCTTCATTCAATTCCAAATTATGGTTATTGATAAAAATTGTGACTGAGAGAAGTATCTTGGTAAGATAAGCTGAGGTTTTTTTTTTAATAAACGGTTAACGATCCTGATGTAACTTTAGAGCTCAAAATCGGGTTTAAATCTAAATTCACCAATTTGAAATCATCGAAGAGTCGAATTCGTTTGCTTCAGTTTCTGCTGGACAAAATAACTGACAGTTGTTGGCTGATTTACCCAACCGGTCGTCTCAAATTTATCCACCAAAAGTTTGAAAGTTCTACTGTGAATACCATAAATAAAGCGCAATACTTTAATTGTATAAGTTGCCATAAAAGTTTTTGACATAAGAAAACCGTATAATAAAAAAATGATTCTAACAGAGATGTCACCAAAGAAAATGTCCACAACGAACGGGCTGTCAAAATCTACCCTAATTGAAAAACACTTTAGTTAGAACTCCGAATCACATTTATATTTCCGGGTTTCTTCGAAATGTTCATTGTATTTTGTACCTGTGCAGAGAATTTTTCCAGTGGACGGGACGTGATTGCACTAACAGACATGACTTATGTCACTTTTCCCATATATGAAGGACATGTATTAAGTTAACTACGATAGCGGTACTTATTCCAGTTGTCTGTCCACAATTTCATTCGAGTTCAAAATAAAATCACAAAAAAAGATGACTGCACTTAGTTTTACGACAAAGATTCTTTCAAAGTAGATAAATAACAGTTTTATAGACTACGGACTATTTTATGAGCGTCATCTTGACGTATGACTGACAGCTACAAGATTCTAGAATGTACACGATTTTAACAGTCGATTATCTGTGGTACATAATCGTTTCGTTTATTTACTCTTTGTTGGCAAAAACATCTGGTGTAGGTGTTTTATACATCCGAGTAGATAAAAACAAAGAATCAGTTTCTGGCATTAAATTCGAGTCGTTGAATTTTTTATTAATCCCGACTTATTGAGGAAACAAAAAAGAAGAAATATCAACTTCAAGCATATGGAATAACTTTACACACAGATTTGTGTCATTTCTTTCATTTTAATAAAGGTACCAAGGAATTTATTCCATGGTATTATTATGACAATCAATTTCAATATCCGTTGGCCATTTTTTTTTTGTTGGCTCTCTTCTGGTATTCCCACCTGATGGTTGTTGTTGTTATTATTTTTATCCATGGACGAGTGTACGAGTATAGTATGGTCACTGAATGATTCACTTTGGTGCTTATCATCTCTGCGGAATTCTCTAGATGGACACGACAGGACATCACCGACACAAAGTGATGTTATTTATAAATTTTCGTGTTTTATGTGAAGGACAGTGTTGTCGTCGAGATTGTCCTCTGTTTGTATATGTATATTGTATATATTATTATTCCTTGAAGCAAAAAGAGGAGGCAGTGGCACTGTGGCAGTGGCTAGTGTCAGTGGAGTTCATGTGCACGAATGATGGGTATTTATTTCGTGTCAGTGGTTCTTCAACGATCGATATCCTTAAATTACGGAGAGAAATGTCATTATATATCAATGTCCACTTGATGCTGGTTTTCATTTTTCATCCTTCTCTGTTTACCAGGTGCTAAGAGTATGTGTGGCGAATAGAAATGAGTTGGCTTTAAAGGGTAGGAAAAACTTTTATACGTAGATATGTATGTACATAAATAAAGTGAATGACTGAATGGAATGTCGTATGTCAATATCGTTGGGTTGACAATCAATTCAAAAGCAAAAAGTTCTACTTTGTAACTGTCTGTGAGAGATAATGTTATGTTTTATTCCCATAATGAATTAAAGTAAATTAACATTGTGACTTATGTACTTGTATACTTATATTATGAAAATTTTATTAATTTTGTTTCTGACAAATTGAATGGTGGTAAGGATTGACAGCATAGACAGTTTAAATTGAAAAGGAAAATTGAAAATAGTTATATGATGGGAATGCAAAAACAAAACACAAATCATGAAATAAACTATGCAAATGGTGATTGCATGACAGTTGCCAAAATAATGACATCCCTTGTTCAATGATTTTTTTTTCAGAATTATCTCAGAGAAACTGGTGTATTGGAACTGAGACATGGGTTACAGCAATTGTAAGGACAACAAGTTCAGTGTTTTTAGTAACAAGGGCGTGTCTGATCTGGAAGTCGTGACGCCTAAAGTGATGTAGAATAGAAAGTGACCATTGTAAACCTTGTTAAATTAACACTTTAAATTGTTTGTTTCACAATTTATCAGATATATTTTTTATCAACCAATATTTTGCGGCTACAAAAACCTTGTAATGCTTCGTTGTCAGTAAGGTAAGAAGTAAATTTGTTGTCTAGGGTTCAAAAGGTTGGCCTTATCACAATCTCCATTCTTCTCCTGTCACTGTCATTCAATAAATACTGTATTTATAGTTTTTGAAATAGGTAGTCATTCTGTTACTATCGTTGAATTAATTTATTAAACCGTCAGCAACTGTCAGATCACATCATCACGACAATAATTGTATATGACCATTATATAAATTGTGCTTTCAGAAAATTTCTTGACAATAGCTTTTGACTATGACATGAAAATACATTTTAGACAGTACTGTCAGATAAAATTATAAGTTCAGACATTTTAGACAAGTTTGGTAATATTGAAGTTCAATCTCAACTTAGTTTAAAGAGTCCAGTATCCATCCATCACCTCTTAGCTCACCTTGAAATACATTTCAGAATGCTTCAACACCAGTTTGATTAATCAATCACATTTCAACATTATTAATAATGTATTAAAAAGCTTGGCTTAGAACTTAAGCTGAATCAAATCAAATTCATTTTGGAGATGATAAATTAATTCCAGCAAATTATATGTCTAGCCAGAGGCATGATTAAAGTTCAAAAATAAATAGGAAAGGAAAGCAAACTCTTGAGTATTAGAAAATCGAATGTATTTATGTATCTGTGCATTTGAAATTATTTTCTCAGGCCCCACACCGCCGAGCCACGGCCGTCCGCCTCCACCATCCACTTGAATTTTGAATGGTTATCCTTAACCTAAATTTTAAGTCAAAAACTCTTAACTCATTGAATAATTTATATGTATTTGTGTATATTGTAAATTTCGTTTAGTTATACAAATGTACACATCAGATAAATATCTACAGTACAACAAATTTTGGTTTAGGTGTCTATTTAGGGATTTGCATAATTTAACAGCTTTCAACTAAAAGTCCTTTTGCAATGTTTTATTGGACGTTGGTTTACAGGAGACATCCGGACAAATTTAATGCTTTGTGGAAATATAGTTTAAGAGCTGTGGTTTTGCTTTTCTAATATTTATTGACGGAAGCCTAGTGAAGTGTTAGTTATTTTTGATAGGTGGGACACGATAAGCAATATGCATGTGTGTATACATTGTATTATTTCGTCGTAAAAGTAACCACAATTATTATTATTGTCTTATCTCGTAAATTTAATTAAAATGTATATCCGATGGGAAGTTTAAAAAGGGTGTGTCTATTCTATAAATCACTACATAGTATAAAATAAAGTCGTTTTCTCTGTCCCTTTTTCCCTATTATTTACGCTTAAATCTTTAAAACTACGCATCGGATTTTGATGTAAATATATAGTATACTTTACAGGCCGACTCCACAGGACATAATTTATGTCATGCGGTTCGATCATGACATGAAATCTTCAATGGAGTCGCGATATCTCATCTTATGACATGATGTCAGCGATCTATGTAAGCGGTTTTGTCTCGCTATAGATGTCTGACATGAATTTGACAGATTTTTTTTGTTTTTGTTGCTTTATTGTGTGCACTGTGCAGCTGACATTTCATCTCATTACTTTTTGATTCTCATGCCTGCAGGTTTTGTTTGGAGCCAAACAAATTTATTTGACGTTTGCCAGAGATACTTACAAGTCAGAGTCTTTTGCTTGAATGAAATGTCAAGACATAAACTGCCCAGCAAAGAGAGAAGACATTTCACAGATTTATATGTCAGAGATTTAGTTGGCGATACAGATATCTAGTGGAGTCGGCCTATTAAGGTGGCGCAACTATCGTTTATTACATAAATTAATTTGTAAATATTTATAGTATACTTCAAGGAAAACATGAGCTTCATGACATTAGACACAATAGAAAAAAATGTTATTAGATACACTTCCTTTGTAAGTTCCGAGAATAATAAAAATTTTGATCGGTTGGTGAAATATCGGCCAATCTAACAGCCAGGCGAGACAAAGTTCGCCGGGTCCTCTAGTTACATTCTAAATGACAAATTTTTGTGGCATCTTGCTCAAAAATTAGGACTAATTAGACATTGTCATAAAAAATATTGGCTTTGAGTGAGGCTGTGACGCGACTCTAGAAAAACCCATCAAAGTTCAAATCATACGATTTCGGTCATTTACGTACATCATCTTCATGTGAGGTGACCACCGGGCTCTGGAATCCCTAATTCAAAGTAACTGATCAAGGAATAGCTAGGTGTCATAATGTTGGTGTTCACATCAGCAAATTCCGGCAACAAGAAGTTCGTAATCATCGACTGTGATGGTAATATATGGACTGAGCAATGTCATAATGTATAATTATCAGTGACTTCCTTGGAATGGATTACATGCCTTAACACGCCGACTACACTAGACATTTGTATCTCCAACTCAATGTCTGACAAACCCCATTCCTTCATTTCTTTGCTGAGCAAATTATGTCAAGATTTTTCATATCTCTTCACTAATCACTACTTCAACAAAAAATACACATGGCTTACAAAAATTGAAACAAAAAAAAATTGCCTACGGAAATTAAAGGTCAAACCTGTCGAGAAGACACAAAATTATAGGAATAAAATGTCATATGCAGAGAAAAAGCAACAACAATAATCATCTGTCAAATTTCATGACAGACATCTATATCAAGACAAAACCGCTGACATAGATCGCTGACATCATGTCATAAAATGAAATATCGCGACTCCATTGGAGATTTTATGTCATGAGCAAGCCTCTTGAGATAAATTTTGTCCTGTGGAGTTGGCCTGTAGTTTCCTTCAGTTTCAAAGCTAGTTGAATTTTATACAGGTGTTTGTTATTGGTTGACCATGAACCAATGGACTCAATTTAGATAATATTCTTTCAGATTGGCAATAATGACAGTTGTATAAAACTAAAGCACACTATGTCAAATCATACTGAAAAGGGACAGCCAATTTGACAGATATTGTTTTTACAATATGACCAAATTATCACAGCTATGCACAGCACATCTTTACAAAACTGTGAAACCGTTTTTTTTTTTGTTCTGAACTCTTTGTTCTTGACTTCTGAGCATGTTGAGCACACTCTGAAAAAAATTTTATTTGAGCATTCATCTCTGATTTTTGAGTTTTGAGAAGTTTATTTTATTATTTATCACAAAATGTTCCTTCTTTATCCGTCATTTTGATTGTTTTAAAGCTCGTTGACCGATCAACATACGGAAATCAGTTTTTGAACAATAAAGGTGTTTTTTCTTTAAGAGCAGAGCCTCAACTGTCAAATAAAAAATTGTGTTTCTTTTTTAACGCTGAAGGTTCAGAAAATCCAATTTCTTTGTTTCTTTGTGTTTCTTTTTTCGATCTGAACGTGTTCTAAGCTCGTTCAGAGCACTCTCGATGAGCTCAGAATAAAATAACTGAGCAGACTGAGTTGAATGCTCAACACCATCATTTGACAAGTAAAATTGAGAAAACAAATCTCAAATAAATAATTAAAATTCAATGTTTGTTTGATTGCAATTAGTTTTTCCATTTTAATTTTAGTTTTGAATCTTATTTCTTGTTTTTGTAATAGACAAAATTGCAAATAGTGTCAACTAAGTGTTCAGGTGTGTTTTAAAAATAATTCTGAGCGTTCAGTCCACGTTTTGTTCAGAGAATGTTCAGAGCGTACTCGATGTGCTCGGACTCTGTTCAGAACTGTTTTCTAAGCTAAAAAAGATAAACGCCTAAAAGTAACACAACTTTAAGGCTTCTGACACTTTGAACCAAAAAGACAACAAATTTGTTTTTTAATAATTAAAAATAAAGTTTTTTTATGCTATTTTAAAGTTATGTTCAGTGCTCCGTCTGATTTGTTTCACAGACATTCGTCTAAACAAAAGCGAAAATTCATTGCTCAAATAACATCTAATGATTTTTTTGGACATTTAGAATTGTGATGCAATTTAAACAATTAAAATTTTAGTTGGGGATGAATTTTTGTCCTTCTCGGTACTAGGCCACCATTTTGAAATGTTTTTTGGACAACGGAAAACAAAATGTCATTTTCGTGGTAGAGGTGGATATAAAAAAAAGTGAAGGCGTTCAGATTAATTTTGGTTCTGTTGCATTTTTTTTCAAGTTCTTTATTAAAGAAAAATATAAAATCTAGCCAAATATATGTTTCAAAGATATTTGAGAGCAAATTTTTCTCTCAAGTGTTTTTTTTTTTGTTAAAGCGGGTTTACTGTGCTACAGCAGGAGTTTAAGGTTTTGTGTAAATTTGGTTTTGCTATTCTTAGTTTTGTTTGGCATTCTTTTCATTTCAAAGAAAAGTGCAATTTTCTTTTATTCGCTGACAACTATAGTCTTTTGTTTTTGGGGTAAATGCAAAGTACACACATACTTATATACAAACATATACAATACGTCAAAATACTGTCATTCATTTCATGTTGTTTTTCCTTAAATAAATATCTCTGTGGTGAGTAAAAATCGTTTCTAACCTTGGTTTGTTTGATTTAAGAAAAAAAAAAAAAATTTAAACGTCACTTTTTTGTGCAAAATTCACTCTCCTCATGAGAGGAAGACATTTCAGAGTCGTGTTGTCGTGTCAGTTTGACGCATTTAAGACTATGTAATATGCGGTGTAAATGTACAAGGCATAATATTATAAACAGTTCTTTCGTGTCATGTGGACTGAGAAAACTGTCAATAGAATAGTGAAGAATGAAGAAGTGTAGGTAGGTATATGTATGTATGTCAATGGCAGTTGAAATAATGGGGAAACTGCAAAATCTCAAGGCTAAACACACCCCATCTTGCGGCTTTTTGCTCTGTTTATGCATATCTACGGAAAAAATAAAACTTAAAATGCATGAAATGGAAAATTTTGCCGAGATACGAGACGGGTTCCATTTAATATAGATTCTGAATTCTGATTACAAATTCTATAAGAACTACGTACCTATTATCATGCTTCTCATTTTGAAAAAAAAACATAATTTTTACCTTTTATGCGCTTCTTTATTATTTTATTTATTATTATTTATTTATTTTGTTTTCTTTTTTTTTTCAAAAACAAGGTCGAGTCCTAAATGGAAGCTATAATTAAAATGTTGTTATAACCAATAACCATCAAGGCATCAAATGAGAAATGGAAAATAGTCCTTGGTAAATGAAAGCACGTACAACGCTCCCTCCATTCCATACAGATAACCGTACCTACACTATACAGTAGATATACAGATCCATAATGTGAATGTTGACACACGTATTGATCCATAAAACGGTGTGTGTTTTCATATGCTAATGCATGCAAAGTAACTGTTTATATTACATTCGAACAGATAGAGGAATCAGGCACATGTACGAAGGCAGCTATAGGAGCTACCCCGTATAAAAACAAGATTAAATTAGCGACATGATTTTGGTGTAACACAAACAAGTAAGGGTGTCGAACTTCGTATGCCAAAGGTATGATGAGTGCCTCCGCCTCGTGGCTAGTGGAATGTTTTCATTCGAGTGAAATGCACTTCGTGATCATGAAGGCTAGGCGTGAAAAAAACATTTTTTCACATTGCAAATTATTGTACGGTAACGATATTAAACAGAAAATATAATTTCGGTCAGGGAATATTCAATATTGATATTTGAAGTTCCTGGGATTCGAGATATTAGCACGTCATTAGGAGAAAGTTACAAAAAACTATGCTCCTCAATGGAGGATAAAGGTGGACAGGGGCATGGGTGCAAGTGGTCGCACCTGGACGATTGGTACTAGGTATCTACTTTTCAGGTTTATAAAGTTAAACTCGAAAAATCCTCGTTGCTGTTAACTGCAGAAGAGAAGTTGCTTGGAATGTCTAAATTGGTGAAGCTATATTATTGACAAAATTATCTTGATTCAGTTATGGACGCACGGGAGGGCGCGGTGGTGAAACTTTTGAATGGTGTGTGGAAATAGGGAAAAACTGATATGGTGTGCTGTTTATGCCTCTAGAATTTCGAGATGCTCTGAATTGGAGGTGATTCAGAAAGAGGTAAAAAATGCTGTGAAGACTTTATACTACAGTCAGAAGCTTAACAACTATATTTCTCAAAGCTTGACCTTAACAGCAGCGCTATCCTTGTAAAGGACAAAATTTAAACGAGTGGGGGTTAAAATAATTTAAAATTAATGATTCATTTTTAATTCTTGAGTTAGTTCATCGATCTATCCTGAGTTAAATTGAGGTTTAAGTACAAAGGTCGACTTTTATTTCTCACTTAATTTAATAGCTGGTTAAAATTTTTTGAACTGCGGATGAAATCAATGAACGAAGACTGTTCAACAGGCCCCTTGTTTTTTAGTTTTTAAATTTTATAAGGTCATTTAAAGGATGAAAACTTCTTTCTTTGGATTGAAAAAGCATAGAGTTAGAACCAGGGGCGGATCCAGAAACAAATTTAGGGGGGGGGGTCCAAAAATAAAAAATTGAAAATTTTCGTTTATATTAGGTCTGTTCCAAGTGTTTTGTGCACAGAAATTCACAGCGCACATTTTTTTTAAGGAGTGGGGGTACAATTCCCTCAGCGAGAGAGAAACTGTGCACCAAAGAAGTGGAACGACATTTCACAGAAAATCACGACTCTACGAAACGTCAAAAAATGTCAACAAAAAATCATTTCAAAAAATTTGATTCGAAAGCTCATGAAAAGTTTCTAATTGTTTAAAATTAATTAAAAAATGGATTTGTTAAAATTGTTACTAATAGAATGCTTAGGAGAGTCTGACGAATCGATTTGGAACTCAATACTGATGTTTTCCATAATGAAAATTAGAATTTTAAATTTAATCAAAAACAAAACGGTTATTTTAACGGCAAAACTCAAATGTCAAATGCTATTTTTCAAATTTGACAGTCTTTAATTTTCTGTGCACAGAAATTTTTGTGGCTGAAATTCGCAGGGTGGGGAAATTTGTTGCTCTCTCAAGAGCTCTCTCTTCTGTTAAAAACTACGAAAAATTTATTTATTTATTTGTTTTTCTATTCGAATCACGTTAAGTTGGAAACTATTCTAGATAAAAGCGAAGGAAACCACTTTTTTAGGCAGCTAAAAACACTTTAAGTCTTAGTAAGCTGTCAGGAATTTTTAGAAAATAAGGAATTTCGAAAGTAGATGAGACGAGAAAATAAAAAACTTCAAATCGATACTCATCACCTCTTCGGCGATTTCAAGACCACGCCACGTATGGCATCATCTTTAGAGAAGAACATTACGGAGCAATGTCTTGTTTTAGAATCCCAGTCGTAGTTCAAGGCAGGACAAAATCTTACCGATGCATTTGATGTCAAAAAAGGTCATGCACTGTCATGCGACTCCTTCAATATACATTACATTACATTTTATACTACACAGCACATAAATGTACAGAGTAGAGACACTTAACCTTGAGCTACTGAGGCTATTAAGGCGATACAACACAAGACATTAATACAAGACAGAAGGACAGAGAAGAGAAAGAACAACAGAAAGAAAGAACACATGACAACAGCACGCGGTAGGTATCGAATGGTCACCCATCTTTCTACTAACCGCACACATTGATGCTTGATTTCGGTGATCGATGGGAACCGAGTCCTTCAATATATTTCTGGAAGGAGTTGTGAAAAACTCACTCTTCAGCAGTTTAGCACTAGAGCCAAAATCTTCCAAATGCCAGTCCAATTACTCGGAGACACCTATGATTTTGACATAATTGGAAGATCAAAATGTGTTGTTAGTGGCGCTTTTTAAGTGTTGAGACGGAAACGAAGAAGATGGGTCAACGAGGGCTATTATCAAAAAAAAGATATTGAACGACGACGTCTTGGACATAACTTAACTTTGGACAGCTACAACTTTGACATAGTTGAGGACTTTGTCTACCTAGGCACCGCTGTCAATTCAGAAATCGACACCAGTGCTAAAATCAGACGAAGAATAACTCTTGCAAATCGGTGCTTCTTTGGACTGTTTGGAAGGCGGTTAAGTAGTAAAGTCCTCGCTCGAGTCTTGAGCAAGTAAAGTTCTTATGTATCGCGCTGAGGCTTTGACCTTGTCAAGGCAGGATGAAAACGTCTTATAGGATGCTTCAAGAGGGAAATTCTCCGGGTTTTTTTTTGGTTGGAGGAGAAGATAAAACCACGAATTACACGGACTTTACACCGACACACTCAACTGGTCAAATGAGTTAATTTCCAACAACTTAGATTTCTAGGTCATGTAGCACGAATGGACATCAACGCTTCGACCCGGAGAGTCTTCAAATTAAATCCCGAGGTACGGCCGGCGCAGTAGAGAATGTCCACGACTAAGGGGAAAGTAACATCAACAAACTTGCTGTTCAAAACTGGAGACAGCTAGCGAAGGACCACGGGTTCATCCCGGAATGTAGCTCCACCTTAAGTAAGTGGGTTTTACGAGAAAATTTATCGAAATTTGTTCAGATGTAAAGAATGTAACAAGCTTGACACTTGACCCCTTTAATTCTTTAATTTTTTTTTTAAAGATTTTTAGATGATAAATTCCACAAAAAGAAAAAAGTCAACAATCAAAATTACGAGCGCTTTAAAGTCGATAAAATGTATTTATTGATTGACAGGACCTAATATAAACACAGGGGTAAACATCCCTGTAGCCTTCTACACACATACATACATATGTACATTAAGTAAACAATACACACTCGTATATAGTTCCCTTAAATATCCTTCTTAGCTTGATGACAAAATTTTGATTTTAGACGAAAAACTAATTACATCGTAAACAACTAAACCTCACGGGATAACATTATAAAAGTTATTGTGTTGTCATATGGTTTAACAAAAGCATTTAAACTTCAAAACAGCAACAACAACAAAGCCCAACAGGCAAAAGGTGTGTAGGTAGGTATAACGTTGTCATGACATACACACATGTACATATCTTCCTCAATTAAGTACCTACCCTATTTCACAGGGAATTGTTTGACACAGATTTTCATTTGTGGACATTCGTTGGCCATCACCTATTTTGACAGATTTATATTTATGACATACCATAAATTCTTAGGTATCACAGATCTATCTATGTATGTAGAATTTTGTTCCTGGATACTTACATACATATAAAAATTCCATTTTATGTTATCTATTAACATGGAATTTATGATAGGTATGAAATTTTGTTTTTTGATGGGTAAGGAATGGAGGACTTAAGTTACGTTTGTTAGCCAAATTGAATCCCTATAGAGCTGGCCATGGCGTGTTGGAAAAAGTTTTTTTTTTTTGTTTTTTCCTCGTATTCAAACCAATTAAGTTGCAAAACGTCAATAAAAAGTTCGAATTGGCAAGATTTATATACTAATTACGAACGATTAAGCTGGCTTAAAGTTTATGTTGTTATAGATTAAGTGGGTACATAATTGCTTTTCTTCTCACTAATTATTGTCAAGAAATTATAAACACTAATTAATTTATTATCGTATGAAAATCTGTCAAGGAAGAATACTTTTATTATGTTTCAATCCTAACCTAAGTTTTATTCTACTAGCATTAATTTCCTTTTATGAGGAATTTAAAAATCCGGAATCTATTCAGAAGAAAAAAGGAGTGGTACCTCCCTGGGACTTCTACCGAAGAGATGTTGTTCCTGGAGTCTTCTTCGGACTGTTCTAGCACAGACGGGCAAGACAAGATCCAGTTTAATGTCAGAATTTGACATGAATGGGTCTTTCTTGGGCAGGCGTTTAATTTGGATGTCATTTCTCGGAGATGTTTTTCGTGGTCGACCTATTTTTGCGTGGGCTTTTGGGGGCTGTAGGGCATTAAACACAAATGTTTTTGACCTACCAATAATTCTGGACACCTCCCGCTGCGATTTTCTTTCCTGTGTAAGTTTTTGGATCAATTCCCTCATGGTTACCGAACAATGTACTGCGCGACCCATATTGAGTGATTTTTATTTTATAATTTGTTATATGATATCTTTTTATTTAAGTATTTAATTTTATTAATTGTTAATATTTTATTCCTTGCATCAATTTAAAAAAAAGTCAGTTGGTCTTATTATTTTGCCTACGCTTAGTGAGATATTCTCGAAGTTTGATTCATTTTTCTCATTTTACAATCTGTATAATCATAATATTTTTTGCTTGCAAGAAAATACCCTTATTAACGGTGAGAAAAAAAGAAAAAAGAGCATTACTTTTTTCATTATTTTCAAAAGAGAGAGATAAGTATTAAATTGTCTCTAGTGGTCTTATTGTTTTGACCATAACTGTATATAAATGTTAAAGTAACTCTGTCAGAGTGTTACCCAATCACACCTAAACTACTCAATCAATTTAAATTGAATTTAGTACAGGGATGGTCTAGAGTAGGACTGTCCAAACTCCAGACTAGATATGACACCAGGCTAATAGGAATTACTAAGTCGATTAAAAAGGGCGGCCCCACAATTCGGTAGCTTTATATTCGTAAGTAATTCTTTCAACGACTTTGTACAGGTAACATAGATACAGTTCTCAAGAGACTTGACTTTGATTTATAAAATTCGACACGATACTAAGTTTTTTAAGAAATAACAAAAAATGGAAATGTTTTTCGCTTAAACGTTGAATTTAAGTTGAATTAAGTGAAAAAAGTTATAAAGGTTTTGTTTATCTAAAATAAGTGGTTTAGGTTCGCCAATTAGCAAAAATTGTTTAAATACCTTAAATTTAACCATCTCATTCAAAAATACTCAATTGCATATTTTTTGAACGATTGAAATAACAAGAAGTTGAGTTTTTACAGGTTGTGTACAAATTCGCAATTAATTCTTGAAACTTTCTGATCTGCTTCCTTCTTCTCATCAATTCCACATTGCTTCAATACCACCCCATGATGTGGATTTAAGAGTTCTGTGATGGTGATTCAAAATTAAAAAGCCAAACAAAAGACTTTACAAAAATAAATAAAAAAATAAGAGTTTTCCAACATTAAACTGGTCAAGGATACAATTTTTCAAATATGCAAATTATCGGACTGAATTATACGCCTCCATGGTCAGTTGGTGCGGTGTTATGGAAATGAGGTTAGTTGATGCATATCCAGAGACATAAAACGCAGAATATGAGATGCAAATGACTATAATATTCATTGCATAGAATAAAACACAAAAATATTGTGCAGGTATTATACATACATAAATATATGTATGTGTTCACATTTTTGCATTTTTCCGAATTTAATTTTTAAATTTAAAAAAAGATTGAGCTTCACAATTTTACAATACTACAGAAAAATATGGGAGATCGAGGATAGGAATTGGTGCGTCAAAACAAAAATACCTCAAAAACTTAAACTCTAATGATGTTGTTGCCAACATTGTAAAAATTGGATCTAAATCTTTGGGTTTCAGTTAAAAGCATCCCAAGTACTTCGTGTTGTTAAAGAAATCTTAAATTATATTATTAAATATTACAACAAGTTCTTTTCAGTCCAACTGGAAAACTGCCAAATTTGTATCCATATAAAAAAATCATAAACACATTCTCGGTTTATTGCAAGGGTTTTAGAAAAAAAAAACTAGTGTTGCCACATTTTTTAATTTATTAAAAACAATAATTTTTCAAGCGTTATAAAGTATCGAGGTTTTTGGAAGAATTGTGCATCGTCATGGTTAGCAATAACAGTCTGTTTTAAAAATGAAGGATGTTTTTTTAGACGTATGGTTTTCAATCTGGCAATACTTTTTTCGGAGCTGGTCATTTTGACAGCTGTCAGTTCATTTACATAATGTTCAATTTGGTTTGCCACCGCCAATTATAGCTGCGTTTTATTTTACACATAATATGATCTTAATCAGATCTTCAAAATAAAACGATACGGATCATATTTTCCCTTTCCGTTTTAAATGATGTTGCCAGTAGTTGTCGTCATTAGAAACACTTGATGGAATTGCAAAATTTCCCTTCTTCTTGTTGATAGGATCTATTTTGGATAATTCATGATCATGAAAAGAGATGATCCATAGATCTTTATGGCTGAAATACAAACACGCTATAGGAATTCAATGAATGCTATCACAATGTACATAGCTTCGACCTCACGTTTCGTTTGACAATCGTAAGGAAAAGAACGTTATGTTACGTAATGTAACTTCCAAACGAAAGCTCTAGTTCAAATTTGCTGAACATTTGCTTTGTCTGACAGGTTTAAGAAAAGTCGTGCACTTGGTTCGATCGGTTTTCTCCAACTATAGTCTTCTCAAGATGTACATAGTTCAATAAGACCGAAGAATATTTCAAATGCCTTAGGCTTAGGAGACATGCTTGTAATTTTGAAGAAGTGCTCTGGGTCTTTATACTTCATTTGGTTGAAGTTCAGAACATAGTAGAATCCTTCTTCATCTCTCAGTACATTGAGCTCCCGGACCGACCAACGTCTCTCAGTCTGCACTTCTTGTTGCTCCATAAGCTGAACATACCCAGACCCACGATAGGCTGTGTATAAGCTACTTCCGCGATAAATTTAATTTTTTCGATTTCAAAATTCATATTTTTTACTGCACAAAAAATCAAAACAAACCTTTGGAGAAAAAATAATAGCTGCTAATGACAGAAGTGTCATTTTAGAAATGTCATTCAAAGCAACCTTGAAGCGGGCCCATCGTAACGCAGACGGAGCCGAAGCTCAAGCGTGTTTGTGTTTCAGCAAGCGCTCCCACGTTCGGTGAATCGGCTCAAAACGAGATGGCCACCAATCCCGATTTTCACAAGAAAATTTTGTTCAGCGATGCGAAGCTCATTTTTGGTTGAATGGTTACGTTAATAATCAAAATTGTCTTATTTCGAGTCATCAAAATCCACAAGCTATTGTTCAGACACGGTTACATCCTTAAAAAGTCACTGTTTGGTGTGCTCTACGGGTAGAAGGAATCATCGGCCCATATTTCTTAAAAAATGAAGCCGTCCGTAATGTTGCAATCAATGGGGAACGCTATAGATCCATGATTAATGACTTTTACAATTAATGCATGTAATTGGAGGATGTTGATGTGGACGACCTTTGGTTCTAACAAGACGACCGACTACGCACGCTACATGTCATACAGCCAACGTAACAATTGATGAGCGCATTATCTCGCGTCGTGGGCCTGTGGCGGACGGAGCCTATAAGATCGTGCGATTTAACACCGCTGGACTTTTTTTTGTGGGGTTATGTAAAGTCGCTTGACAAATTGGAAGAGATTATTCGGCGCGTTATTGCTATTAAACAGCCCAAACTCCTCCAAAAAGTTGTGGAAAATTGGACCTCTCGGCTGGAATTTATTCGAGCCAGTCTCGGCGGCCACTTATACGCGCACAACATCTCTAATTCTTCAGAAAGTTGAAATTTTCTTACTGAAATGTACAAAATAACACATCTACAGTTTTAATTATGAATTTGGAATAATATCTATTTTTTGTGCTGATACTATATACAATATATCATATATTATATAATATACAATCTTTTCTTAGATGCTTTTAAAGTTTTCAGATAAAACCGGAACTTTTGCTTAATTAAAAAAAAATACTCATACGCCTACAGTTGCTTCTTATAGAGAACTCGCTTGTTAAGATTATTAAGTCGCCCATGCAAAAGTAACATTTCACTAATTTAATTTATTCTGCCAAAATACGTAAAGCCTCGATTTAATCAGTAAATGCATACATAGAAAAGTTAACAAGCCTAATGACCCAAAAATTCTAAATTCCAACAATTTTCTACGTCGGAAATTTATCTGCCAGAACGCCTCCTCCTAAGATATTATCTAATCTTAAATTACAATATTCCACCAAAGACGGTTCGGCAGCAGCCTTGGCTTCCATGGGCGGTGGCGTTCTTTATATAGCGAAAGGGAAACGAATTAAAACCCACCCCTAGCATTTACTTCATTCAGTTCCAGTAGGTACTTATGCTCCAGTAAATCAAAGCAATAAGACAGAAGTCAAATATTCGCTTAAGAAGGGCGATTTATTTTTATTTTCGTTTATCTTTGCGTTCCTTTCGTTTATACAATAGGTAGTTTAGCATTGTCACCCCCTAATCCTTGCACAAAAGAAATGGACGAAAATAGAAAATAATAATAAAATAAAAATAAAAATAAAAACAAATCCCACACAGAGCAACATCACAAAACAAACAAAAAGAAGACATCAATAGCACGCTTTTAAAATGGGTTACGGAGTAAACACGGTTCTATGTCGGAATTGAGTCAATGTTACATAATCAAGTTAAGTCCTTTTCTGCACCTCACCCCATCAACCTCTTCTCTTTGATACCGATGCTCTAATTTCGTCTCTATACAATCCCGAATCTAGGTCAACGTAACAATAATCCGTATCAACTGGATGTGGATGGTGACCAGAATACAAGCCATAAATGGAACCGAGCTAAAGTTGGATGATGTGATGTTTTCCTTTCAGATATTTGGAATGGAACAAATATGGTATTGGATGGTCGGACAGCTTAAATATTATAAAATTCATTTCCGCAGTCCGGTCTGCATGTGAATGCGCCTCCCTGTAAGCCTATAACGATATTCCGTCCTTGGAATAATTAATTATATCCTTTCGACCATAAGTCGGAGATTGCTTTATTTTCTGCTCCCAAATTGCCAAAGTGCAAGGAGTACGGCACACGGAGCACGGGTCAAGCTTGTAATAGAAGTTTTCATTAATAAATAATTATTGTGTAGGATTTTAAGCCTAAGTAACATCTGTCGCACCAACCGCAGAGATTATAATTCTATATGATTTACATAGATTAGTATTTTGATTTGCATGCAAAACAGGATCCCTATGTTACACACACAACTGTACTCGTATACATACGAATATTGACAACCTCAGCTGAAATTTTAATTAATTATGCAAAATGCACGACAATGGGTTTAATATTTAATAGCCTATTGGGAAAATCAGTTTTGGCATTACACCTGTTAATATGACATATTAAAAAAGAGACATACCCGTACAACATAAATGCTCATTCGGGTAAATTTAATAAACTTTACTTAAATCAAGGTCGGTAACTATAAACTATAGCGGATTACTTGGAGATGAAATTTTTATAGCTATATTAAAAATGTTTCTAATCGATAAATTCAACAAGTCCAATTAAATGGTAAGTGGTTAGGAATGGTGGTCACGAAACGATATAACTGAGTTACATTATATTGGCGAAGTAACAATTTTCTAACCTGTTGATGATGAAATAGATTGGCAATGGAGGATTTGCGGATACCATCCTTTGAGTGTTCATACTTCAGAATTTCAATTCAACCAACAGCAATGTGTCAAGATTAAGTTACTATATTTGGAGTGGTATATTGGTTGGTATATATAGAAAATTGTCGTGTCTGAGGTTTGGCCTTGCAATTATATCTCCTGTCAGATGCGATATATAATTGAAGTTTTATTAAATAAGTTAAGTTAAGTTATACAATAGATTTTATTAAAATTCGGAAGTGTCAACTGTCAAAATTCAGAATACATTCGACATTAAACAGATTTTTTTCAATTGGAAAAAATGTCAATTGGTACCTATTTCTAAAGAATAAGAAAATGTTTTAGCTTTTGATAAGGTTTGACACTTGGAACTTAAATTTGAGTACAAACTTCACAGGGATCTTTCCATTTTTTTATTCAAATTTTATTTGAAACTTAAGAAAATTGAAGTCGGTGTACCACAAGGATGTGTTCTTGGATCAATTCTGTATCTGTAATAAAAAAAAGTGGTGTTCCATGTGGTGTCTCTCTTTGACACCAACTAATATTTCGTAAGAGACACCAAAAAGTCAGATGAATGAGATGAAAATGAAACACTAAGTTAATATTTTAATGATCAGTAAATTGCATTAAAAATTTGAATTACTTAAAGAGAAGAAATATAATTTAATTAGTTTGAATATTATAGCGTTTAGAGCAAAAAGAAATTGAAGCATTAGGTTGGACATCAGAAAACAGAGTGAATAGAAAAAAAAATAATTTTAAATTTAAGTTCGTGTCTAACAGTTAGAATTTATGTACAGTATGAATGAAATCTTTGTTCTCGCACATTCTATTTGCGATTTTCTGGAATTCGAAGGATTTTGGTATATTCACCGGTAGATGCGTGGCAGTCGATACAGAGTAGTAAAACGCAAATAGAATGTGCGAGAACAAAGACTTAATTCAAAGTGTACATAAATTCCAACTGTTAGATACGAACCTAGATTTAAAATTATTTTATTCTATTCATTCTGTTTTCTATTGTCCAACCTAACGCTTCGAATTATTTTTGCTCTTAGGGGCCGGTTATAGCTATCAGTAAAATCCATCAGTAAAATTTGAAACAGGAGGAATCTGAAATGTTTTACTGATGAGCGTTTATAGCAATCAGTAAATTTACGTCATTAAATTAAATGTCACATCGAGCGGCGCGCCTCAGACAATTTGTTTACTGTTGCTTTCATCAGTAAAATTTTTAATGATGTGATCGGAACAGTAAAAAATTGGAACACCAACAGTAAAACGAAATGGAATTTTTTTTGGCTTTTGGCAGTCAGCTGTTCAGTAAAATGAAATTTCATCATTAAAAAAATTTAAATGGATTTATAAATTAAATAAAACTTTAAATGCGTTGTTTCTTTTTGAAAAAAATACTTGAATATAGGATTCATCTTATTGCATCAATCTTTTGCTACAAATAAATCTGTAACATGTTCAAAAACTAAAAACAAAAATTTTACTGATCGATTTTACTGATAGCTATAACCGGCCCCTTAAAGCCATTTTATTCAAATTTAATAAATTGTATTTCGTTCCTTTAAATATTAAAAGTTGTTGTAATTCATTCATCATCAAAATTTCAAGCGTTTCATTTTCAAAATATTCATCGTTCACTTGCCTTGTTGGTGCTTCTTTCGAAGAATTAGTTGGTGTCAAAGAGAGACACCACAATCTAGCGGACATTAACGCCATCTTTGACGATGAGATGATATTGCAAATATTACTGACAGATAAATCCGTTAAGAAGGCTACACAAAAACTGCAAAATGCTGTTAATGAAGTTTGTGATAGGTGATTGGAAAGTACAGAAAAATGTATTAGTTATTAGGGGAGAACTCTGAAGGATCTATTTAGGGTGATTTTTTAAGAGTTAAGTTTTACAGGTTTGCTGCACTGGTTGGTAATGGCGTCCAAACGTCATCTGTCAAAGTGAAAAGTTTTCAATATACTGCGCCATTTCATCATGGAAAGACTTACAAACGAGTAACGATTGCAAATTGTGGAAATTTATTATCAAAATTAGTGCTTTGTGACAACATTTTTTTTGCCCCAGTTGGTTGATTTAAACTTGGTTAACATGCGGTTTCATTAAGACGATGTCACATGCTACACAGCTTGGGAAAAATGGACATGTTGAAGGATGAATTTGGGTAGCAGCTTTTCTCGAAATGGCCATGTGAGTTGGCCGCCCAGATTATGCTATTTTACGCCTCTTGATTATTTCTTGTGAAGTTAAGTAAAGTCGTTAACCTATGTATGTGGACAAGCCGAACACGATTGAAGTCTTACAGAATTACATAACAAGTGTAGTTCGTGGAGTAGGTACAGGCCGAAATGCTCGAAAAAGTGACTCAAAAATTGGACCTTCCGAATGGACTATTTGAAATGGAGCCTTGGGCAACATTTACCAGAAATTATAAATGGCAAAGACCAATTTATCGATTCCAATACAAATTTTGATTTCATGATTTTTTAAAAAAACTGTCCCTTTATAGGATTAGTGTTAATTAACCGCTAGCTTTAGTGCAGTAATTATCCCATAAACTATTCGTTAACGAGTTCTAAGTTGAAATACTAGAAGAAAGTTTGAAAAAAACAGTCCTCAAACTCTTTTGTGAGTCAAAACCCAGATTGGTTATCAATATTTTCGTTAAAATCCGTCCAGATATTATTGATGTTAATTTTATCGGCTAAAACTGGAACAAGTCAATCTGGATCAATCAACACACTTACCTTACCGTTAATCTGATTTTTAAATACATTCACACTAAATTTTCTAAAGTTTTAAAAACTTTACTAAATCAAACCAGTTTTGGTTTCAGTCCTGTGATTTTTGTATAAATGATGCCATTTCTCGTTTCTGTTATCTTCTATCAAAAAAATGAAATTTAGTTCTAAATGTCAATAGTCAATGTCAGAAATACTGTTTCTAAATGTAAGTACTTGTTCTTGGTCGATATCTTTCGATAGAATTTTACGTTACTCTTAAAATTGTTTTAAAGCCCACAAAAATCAAAAAGACGTTTAGATAATATTATACTTTAAGAAGTGGCAATTTATTTTCTACCCTAGGCCATCACTTTTATGTTTTTAATTCGAAAACAATTTGTAACTAATCCAAAACTATACCATACATATAATTTTGTATTTATCTTTTCTTTAATATATGTATGTATTCAGTAACATACAATCACAAAACCAATTTATGTATAGTAAGAAAGTCAATCGAAAAATGCTACAAAAGCATTTCAATACGGGCTTACAAAATATAATAAAACCATCCCTTACTTAACCTTTATATTCCCTAACCTAATAAACGTTTCAAAAATTTTATTGTTTGGCCAAGCACAAATACAATAAATTCAAGCCTTATGGATACCTTTATTGCTTTTATATATGTACTCGACTCGTACCTATGCCGCTTGTCTACTTTTTGTTTTTGTGTTTTTTTTTGTTTTTTTTTGTTTTTGTCCTTTTTGTTTGTTTTAGATTTGAGAAACGGAAATTGCAAAATCAATATCCTAACTCCCATTATTTCTTCCGCTACACAAAGTGATGATTCACCAAATAAAAACAATATCAATCCCCCCTTCCCCCGCAGCTACACATTGGAATATAGCTTTCGACTCCAAATAGACAGACGACGACGACGACGTAGACGGGACGGCAACAGACAAAAACAGCTTCAGTGTCGAATTTATCCAAAAAAAAAAGAAACAAAAAATAAAAAAATGGTAAAACAATCGTAAAACAGTCGATAAAGGCAACCTTCAATAGTATATCCCGATGAGTAGTTTGCTAGCCTATTTTAAAAATCGACAACGACTTTTGTTTGTATCTTGAAACCCTTTTTCTTTGAAATTACGAAAACAATTCGTAAAAAATAAACATAAATTGAGGTCAAAATGCAGAGTTGTCTTGAATACATACTCGTACTATTTAATGTATGAAGATAAAGTACAAATCTGTAGAGTAGATTTAGCCAAAAGTAGTAACAGTTTGTTACTCTGGTATTTTACAATAATTATCCGTTTTTAGGGTCTGCTCATGAGATGGGTTAAGACCAATCTTGGTACCAAAAGTAAGTGAAGAATATGCCTTATTTTAATATTAGAAACGAGTTCTTGTCTTGAGAATAAATAAGACATAATAAGGAACAAACTTTGAAGCTGAGTTTTAAATGATTTTTAGCACGTAACGAAATTGAACACAAACTTTCGAAAATATTATTCCAAAGGTTTGTGGTTCGTCATAAATTCATTAATACCGATTTTTTTGCTACATTAACTACAATCACCAAGAGATATTATGTCAAACTATAAAAAAATGTAATTAAATTAATTTTGGAAAAAGAAAAACTGAACCATAAAAATTCAGATTATAAAAGAACTCTGATTGGGGTTATGACAAAAGTATTACCTGGAATTTTTTCCCATTTTGGGAATTATGTTATCGTGAATAATTTATTCTTTCCAGGGAACTTTTTAATTAAGTTAAATATATTAATAATAAATATTTTTAATGAAATTTGCAAAAAATGTCCGTCAGTAAGTTTTGGGGAAAAAGTTCCTCTAAAATTGGATGTAATTTTCAATAAATTTTTAAATAGAAAAGTTATATTTTAATATTAAATCGCACATAATATTACTTACGTTTCAAATCAAAACAATAGTAAGAAAAAGAGGCTGGGTGCGACCCACACTGATAAAGTCCCATTATGCACACTTTGAAAATTTGGCATTCCTGCAGATATTAATCGATTTTGATGTTGATTGATAAAAATTTTAATTTTTACCAATTTTTTTAGAACTTTTTGTAGTTATTCATTTATTGTAAAAAAATGTTCATTTCATATTCGTCAATATTTGATCAATTAGATATTAACAAATGCATTATAATGAAAATAAAATACATTTGAAGTAAATATCTCAGCTTTCTTTGAAGATATTTGAGCCGAACTTTTCGTTAAATTTCAGTTTATTATTTTTATTTTTGTCGATTCGATATTTGTCAAAAATTTACCATATTTTAACAATTGCATAATACAAAAAATAAAATAAATATTAAGTTAAAATGATTGACCACTCTCAAAATATTCAAGTCAAGAAACTACTTTTGACATTTTTTGGTAATTTTTTGTTTAAGTTTTTTATGATTTTAAAAACATCATTTCACATTGTAAAAATTTTTTTTTGAACATAATATCATTTTTACTTCGTTGTATATTTGAGCGCCAAAATTATTTTTTTCAGTTTTTCAATTTAAAAAAAATAACGGTTTGTTGAACTTTTTTCAAATTTATAACAAATCTGTACCGCAATAAATTGTACACAATAAAATTTATTTGAAGTCGATAGCATTATCCGTTCCTGAGATATTTGCGATAAACCAAATTTTGTATTGTTTTTTTTTTTAATGCTATAGTGAAAAAACCGCTTGACCAATTTTTATGAAAGTCCTTTTTGCATCTGTCGAAGTTATAACCTGTAGAACAAAATTTAATTGGAGTCGATATCTTTATCCGTTCTTGAGATACCGTGGACGAAAAAGGGTATCTCGAACGTACGAACGTAACGTACGTACACACACAGACATCTCGCTACAAATGACAGATCTAGATTCTAGGGACCTTTAAACGTCCAGGGGTGGAATCATCAAAATTAAATTCGTTAGATGGTGTTTCCCCCTGAAGCAAATGATTTGGCCAAATTTGAATGCTGCTCCATGAAATTAGCCAAAATGGTCATTTGGTGTTTATTAGCGTGTTTCCTAGGCATAAATTAAAATGTTTAAGCTATTGTTTTAAATTGGTTACTAAAATTTACTTACATTTTAAAAAGTTCCTTCCGAATTCTCAGAGGTTTGTTTTTAAATAAATTTAAACTTGAAAAATAACAATTAGTTTCTTTGTAAGTGATACCAAATCTATGCAAAAAAAGTGACACAAAAGTGATCATCTTACACAGACGGAAAAGTGTATACTATCAAATTTGAAAGTCAACTATCAGCTTAGCCGATTCCACCCCAGATTTGTCAAAAATATCAATTTGACAAATCGGACCGATTACAATAACTCCCTATGGGAAGTTAAAAATGATACTTTTTCGAAGGTTTTTGTTGGCCATAGTTCGAATCTGACTTTAAAATCACTCTATGTCAGATTTTTGAAAAAGCACCTTTTACAATTCTTTAAAAAAAGGAGGGTTTTTGAAGCTACGTTTATGTTAATTCAAAAGGACAAACTTCGTCTTCGGAAAAAATATTGTTGTTGCTTATTCGATTTTCCATTCAATTTTTTCATATGTTCAGCTGTTATTCAGAATAACGCAACAGATGATTTCAACAACTAGGACATGAAATCGGTTGTCCTGCTGAAACTATGAAAAAATTGCTTTTAAAATTATTTTTCCATAGCTTGAGTTTCTGCATTAAATTGGGGCGAGACAATGTTTGCCGGGCCCTCTGTATCCAATACAATTAAAAAAATTAAGGATAAAATAGTAACTATCGTCATCGATTGAATAAAAAGTGCGTATACGCCCAAGTGCACTATTTAGAATTTTAATTGTTTTTAGAAATAATCAAATTGCCGTGTTCATAGAAAATTTTATTGGTTCGGTATTGTTAGCACAAAGTTTGTGTGATACAAAAATTACATAAAATTAACACACCATGGCTCATTTTTGTCTTTGCACTATTAAACACTGTACTATGTCAAAAAAAAAAATATAAACAAATGTTTTTTCCTCCAATATTTTAAATCAAATTCATTTCGAAATTAAAAGAATAGTGTCGAATTTCGACGCATATTTTGTACCGCCGTGTTTCTAAGCTAATCAATTGACCGTTGATAGTCACATTTGACATTAAACTTCAATATTTATTATTATCGATAAGAAAATACAAAAAGTATTCTTCTGGAAGTATGATCAAGGCATAGGTTTGCCCCTTTTCAAATCTGAATTGATATAATTATATAATCCAGCTTATTTACATATGGAATGTCTCAAAATGACTTTCGAATTTAGACTTGCCAAATAGCAATGTTTACAAAAATCACGTATATAACATTGAAGATTGAAGTTTAGAATGGTCGAATTGAATTTTTGACAAAAGGGCCACAGTACCTAAATCCATCGTTTCTCGAAAGAGTTGGTAAAATTTGTAAGATTGTAGGGGGTAATCTCTAAATCTACTGAAACGATTTTGAAAATTCTTTTACCAATATAAAGTAACGTAATTTATGAGTAACATAGGCTATTTATTGTTGATAAATTGGATATGGAATGAAACAGAAAATAGTGCTTAAAGTTTGTGTTTAAGAGAAATACAAGGGTAAACATATTGAACAAATATAAGGTCCATTTATAGGTTCTTATGCTTGCCTGGAGCTGGTATCTTCATGTCATCTATTCTGTAAAGGCTTTTTGAATCCACAATTCTATTCCTATGAACTGCTGTTGTTCATGGAGTACTCAAATATCGTCGCTGTTTAAGAGAACAGCCAAAGGAGCCACGAGCTCTTTACTGTATTCTGGTAAATTCGTACGAAAAATGGTTGATCCTGTATAAGAAGAGAAAAGATCTAGGGAACGTTATTATTTTGCAAACAAATATCAATTGTTTCCAGATTTTTAAAAATTATTTATCTACATAATTGAGTTTAAAAAATGCGCTCATTGGTTCAGTTATAAATGTCAAAACTTTATTAGAACCTGGATATGAAGATTTAAAACACTTTCTGTCACACAATTTGAAAAATAGGGCAGAACAACGTATGTGGGGTCAGCTATTAAACCCCAAATTCACAATATTTACTATGCTAGTCGATTGCTAAGTGATTCCTGAGATATAACATTTCGAAAATCACAAGAATCGCCATTAAAGAACTACTTGAATTACTTGCATCAGAAAAACTGGCGTGTTACCTAGACAAAATTTGAGAGAGCGCTAAAAATTGACGCAAAATTGAAATTTTTTATCGATTAGTATAGTGACAACTGCCTATAAAATAAATGAGGCAAGTTCTAACTTTTTGGAAGTGAAACAACTCCAAATTATGATAAAGTGTTTATCTGGCTAAAATGTGACAGCTTAACTCAGAAAGTTTTCTCTTAATTGTTTCCTGTCAAATTTTAGTGACATAAGGATTCCATCTTTCACAAAGTTGTCTCTTATTATTAAATTTAAAACTTTCTGTCACTCTTTCTAATCTCTTTTAAATCATCAAGCAGTGGGAGAGAGATGAAAAAGCGAAACGTCAAAATAGTCCCCTCGATAGAGTTTGATGTGTTGACCATCTTTAAGTACATTCTATGACTCTATTTTTATTTCAATTTCAAAAATGTTATAGTGTGATAAAACTTCTTTTAATGGCCGTCTTGGTGGACATAAAAGAAGAAAAAGTATATTTTTAAAAAGAAAAATTTATAAAAAGAAAATACACCCCTAACACGCCCTTATAAGCATATAAAGTCTTTTGTAATGAGTAATTAATACTATATAAAGAATTACGTAGAAGTCCTGCTGCATTTTTATAGACTCTCAATTTTATTATAATGTGTTTTGTTTAAATTTCTTTCCTCGAATGATAAATACATACATATATCGTTCCCAAAATCCCCAAAGGGCGTATGCTTCATTGTCACTTTATACACCATAAGTAAAGGGAGCACATTTTTATATTACTTGTATCTAAACTCCTGCATCTTCATTGTCATGTCATTAAAAATAACCAACAACATTTGACACTCAAAAAGCTTTCAAATAAATTCTTAATCAAACGTCTTTTTTTCTTTTTTTTTTTTCCAAAGTGACATCTCCTCCCTCGGGAACACCCATCAGACTGCTCTCATCGTCATCTTCATCGTCATCATCATCTTCATCATATTGGCGAAAAAGAAAGAGAATAATATTCATTTTTGTATACTTTTTAGTCCTTAGAGACAAAACGTGTCACATTGAATTCAAAAACTTGTTTGGCTCGTATCATAAACTTTATGACAATCGTCTTTTCCCAGAATTGTACACAAACTCTGACATTAAAAACACACACTTAAGCGCAAGCGACTGCATCCTTAGTGCGCTCTAACCGCTCTATCACCCGCTCAAAATAGAGTACAAATTTACAAAAAAAAAGTCCATCATGCATCAAGCGAAAAAAGAATCTATACTCGTACATAACATACACTGTCAAGGACACGATTTGGTCCTTTTTTCCAGAATTATTTTTCTTTTCAAAGGCTTCCCTTGGGTAAGCAATCAAAATGAAATTGCATTTCGCCTGAGTAACTTTGATGTTGTGCTCGCTTTCTGGACAAAGTCCCTTCCGAATATTGTTTTATGCTCTCAAATTATCCTTGTCCACAAACCACAATTTTGCGGCACTACGTTCGTCGTCGTCGTCGGTCGTTCGTCTATCCGTCCGTGTATTCTTGTTGTTTTCTATTGTTTATTCATGCCTTGCAATTTCCTTCTAAAAATAACTTTTTTCCATTCATTATATACCACGTTCCAGGTCAACCATCTCTTTGATATATACGAGTACGAGCTGAAAGGTGGCAGGAGTCAGGAGTACTTGCTATTGCTGCAGTCACTTCCATCACAGTTTCACTATGCACTCTCTGTTTCATTAGGTCTTAAGCATTTACAAGATCCTTGTTTAAGGAGATTAGCATTTGTTTTTTTAATTAGCAATTAAGGAAATTCTAATGAAAAGTAATCCCAAGGACAGATACCTACTTCATCGTTTCGATACGACCCCAGTACATAACGCCATCAATTTGAATATATGCCGATGTCGAACGAACAAGGAAGATTTATAATTAATTTCAATAAAAGCTAAAATCGATTGAATCGAATTTCAAACAAAAGTTGGCATGGCCATGGCAAGCAATATGCCATTCAAAAATAATATAGAATGTATATAGAAAGCGTTTCCGACTTTTGTTTATAACTTGGGTTTCTCATTGGAATTCGAGGCTGTAGAATGTATGCCCCTTGAACACAATAGTGTGCATCTGGTAGCGAAAAAAAACCTCAATAGCAAGAGTAATCATTGAAATCTTGAACTATTTTACAAACGTCATGTTCGTCTTCAATCTTAAAGCTCCGACAGGGACACAGAGCAAAGCGCCGGAGTGAAAATAGCTGCATCGAAGTCCGAACAGAGAATAACATGAGTGTAATGATTAATTTAAGAACAACTCTCAAACTGAACTGACATTTAATCATTTCCTTACAACTGTCATATATTTATCACCGAACACACCCTCATGTTTGCCAACATTTATAATATTTCTTGCACCACTTGACTGCGCCTCCTACATTTAACTAGCCGAAACTCTATCTTCACTAAAATATACTTTTGCTGATTACTATCTTATTTTTGTCCACCAATCAGGTGTTGTTGTTTTCGTTGTTAAATTTTACTAGGTAGCGTATTCACTTACCAATAAAACACGGCGAAAATTTTCAATTCAACTTTGTGAGAAAGAACCAAAATTGGACTTGATTATTTATGGGAGGCTTGAATGGTCTCAGTCTTATCTATCATTGAATGCTTATATTCAAGTTTGATTTTAAGACATTTAAAAATTAATTGTTATAATTACTTTTTTCATTGAATTAATCCAGATAAATTTTTAATTTGGGTCAAACTTTTCTTATGCAAACAAAGTTTATTAGTTCATTAATAAAAATTACTCAAACATGATCAATGATAGTTTGGAAGTTTAAGTGTTTTTTTTTATATAAATTGTTACTTAAGTCATAAGCTTCAGCTGACAGCTAAAAATGGCCCTTCCGGATGCTTACGAAACGTCATTTAAGACAAATAAATAGAAAGATAAAATTAAACCCCACACACAATGAGAGCACAGTTATTTTTGCAAAATTAATGACTGCGTTAAAAAAAAATGGGAAGAAAAATAAAATGAAAGTGTTGATACCTTCCTTAAAATGGATAAATCTGGGACATTAATTTAATAAATCGGAAAAATTCTTAAGGTTCAAAAGGTGTGTGTCATCTTCATCTTCAGTTTCATTTTCAAATTTTGTTACTTTTTTTATTCTGTTATTGATTAATAACTTTTAGAATCAGTTGCACAGTCCATATTTTTTAATAAGTAGTTGAACATTTAGAGCTAATAGAGGTTTCAGAATTGAATGTACTTATCATATTTAGCCGTTGCAGTTGCACGTCCGAAGCGCAGGGATGTGAATTTGGAAACGAATATAAAAAGCTAAGGGTGCTATCGTATCGTCAGCGAAACAATTTCATGGAATAGAAGTTGCAGACAGGAGATCATTAATGAAAATGAAAAAGAGGGTCGGAGACAAAACGGAACCCTGTGGCATACCAGCATTTATGTTGTGGATTTCAGACTTGAATCCGTCTAATACTCTACTTCTATAGAGTGATTCGAAAAGAAGGGTTTCATGGATACCAAAATCAAATGCTTTAGAAATATCAAGATTTGTTCCACTGTTCGGTGAGATAAACCATCAAGTCACCAGTGGACCAGCTATTGCTGTGAAAGCCGTACTGCCGGTCATTAAGAAGCTTTGGATCTTCGAGATATTTCTTGAGCTGAAAGTTTATCAGCGTTTCCATGACCTTGGAAAGAAGGGACGTATGTGTAATTATATGTTTTGTCACAATTCTAAGAAATCCTCACAGACGTAAGAAAAAAAAGTCTGGGGCCCTACTATGTAAGTCGATTCTAATTTTGATTCTATTCGAAACCTATTTCCGATTCTACTTTTAAATGCTACTATGAATGAAAAAAGAATAGAGCGCCAGTAATGCCAAGTATTTTTCAACAAATTTGCGTTAAAACCAAGTTGACACCACTAGAGGTGCTCGATTATTGCATATTAAAACGTCATTAAAAGAGTTATAGAGTCCAGATTTTTCGAATTCGAATATTTTTATTATAGAATCGAGTTACATGGCTGCATTTTTGACGTTTTTAGTCTTAGGCAGCCAAAAATTGGAGTAGATTAAAAAGAAGCCCAATACAAATATTTTCATAACTTCAATGAAAATTTATTTAAAACAAATTAAAAAAGAATTTTTAAAAATATTATAAGATTTAACATATTCAACCGCCATCAAAGCACTGGAGAACACCAAAACTTTTGGGCATTTCCGCAGAACTGCTAAAGGCAATGTGAACAAAATCTAGCGAATTGCTGCAACCGCTCATAGAGAAAGCATGGGTCATGAGTCTCCGAATTCTTTCCCGATGAGTGGAAAAAGGAAATGATTGTCAAGCTCCCAAAAAAGGAGACTTGATGAAGTACGAAAACTGGAGGGGTGTTTGCGTTTTGTCTGTAGTCGCCAAAATAATAGAAAAGATTGTTTTAGAACGTATAAGAGAACACCAGGTAACAACGCTCGACGCTGAACAAGCGTGCTTCTGCACTGGGTCCACCTGCATTGATCACTTCAATACCTTGAGGATCATAATCGAACAGTTGAAGATCGATCACCACTTCACCTGCTGTTCATTGAAATTCAAGAAGGCTTTTGACAGCGTCTGGCTTGCTTTGCGAAGGAGGGATATACCGGAAAAACTCATTGTTATATTATAAAAGCGACTAACGATGGATCCAAATGTCACGTCTTACACGGAGGTAGGTTGTCAGAGGAATTTGAAGTAAGGAACCCAACGATACCATTGTACAAAAGCGCAAGTGGCAGTGGATTGGACACACGCTTTAAACAACCGTCATAACCTTTTCGTCATTGAAGACAACTCTTTTATTGAAGATTAACTTATAAAGGTCCACGCACAGTCTTTCGGTATTCAGATCTGACACTTAATTTTTAAGGTTAAAAAGGAACCAAAGCTCTCGGTCAAACCTAGAAATCAACAGAAGATTGAAAAAATCAATAAAGGACTTGTCTTCACTGCCAAATATACCGACCGACGACAAAGACGACGACACTAAGGTTAGAAGTTTTGTTTTGAAGACCAAGCCGGAAACCGCCTATTGGATACTCAATTTTATCAACCGCGATGTCAACTTGAGGGCTGTAATAGAAATAAACCCAGGCATTTCTCATTTGAACCGTTGCTAATGCCACACCCACCCAAACAAGGTTTATATAAGGGTCGGTTCTGTATTTAATGAAATTACATCGTCGGTCGTCGTCGGCCGCATTGATGGCTTGAAGGATGGGGTTGTGGATGCAGAGGTTACAAACTGAAATAACTAAGAGCCATCAAGAATCAAGACATAAAGTGAACCATACATAATCGAGTTATGTATGAGTGATGGCTGCAAAATGGTTCATGCATCCGCACTCCTTCCAACGGCACCATATGTCACGATCGTAAAACCAAGGAAAAACAGTTCAATAATTTATTATCTGCCATTTAATTAAGTTAATTAGAATGCTGATGTACAGTTTTACAGGGTGGTGTCTGGAGTTTGGTGATCCGTGCTCGGAGTTCGGTGCTGATGTTGGTGCGGTCCTATATATATACAGATACACCATCATAAACTTTTGTGTGGTTATGTAATGTTGTGCGGAATTTGCACAACATGCTGCATAATATGCATCTCCTCCGGATGGAAATCTACACATGGCAATGATGCTCTAAATAGCTACTTCCGTATCCGCAACACAAAGAAAGTTTTAATTTTAAGAACCGTTGTGGGCCATGCAGTGTGCATTTAAAGCAGAACTTCGTGTACGTTACATTATGTGGATTTTTTCTTCCCGTTTTTTTTTTTTTTTTTTTTTTTTTTTTTTGTGGTGCGATGGATGGCAGAGTAGAGATTGTTTCTAGAAAGATGAATGGTGTAAATTCTTGTTGCAGAGTTGTGTGGGAATGTTCCTTCTTTTTTTTTTGTTTTTTAATAAGTAAGTTTTAATGCGTGGATGAAAGAGTATATCCTTGGCGTGGCGTCGTCGTCGAATGCTGATATAATATATTGCTGTTTTTGTTCTTGGCTCTTGTTTTAGAAAATTGAAAAAGATTTTAAGGATTTTTCGTTCGTTTATTGAAATGTTGATAGAGAACAAGCGAATGATGTAAAATATGATTCTTTAATGACTTAACAAATATTCTGTAAATGAAAACTGAAAATTCTTAATGAATTTTAATTTAATTTAGTTTGCTAGAAACTTTTTTATTTTATTTTTTTAACATGAAATAGTGGATTTCTGTTTTGATTTATTTTAGTTTCTTTCACTAGGAATGGTTTAAATGAAACTGACATTTAGAAATGAAAAATGGGGAAAGCAAGAGGCTGACTATACGGTTTATGACAGTGGGAAGAGTTTTTTTCTTCTCGTAAATTTGTGAAAGTTACTTTCAACAAGTACCTACAAATAAAGTGTGTAACAGTTGCCGAAATGTTCATAATTTAATTAATATTTTTAACAACTGCTTTTGTATTATATAACCAGTTGCAAATTGGTGTGTTCTTTTTCTGTTGATGAGTCATTTCTAACAATGTCACACTGCAGTCTGCAGCAAATGATGAAAAATATTCTAACAGGGACGTTACAAAAGTACTAGAGCGACAGGGACAGCAAACGACGCCATATTTCTTGCCGCTCTTTTGACATTTCTCTTCAGTAAGGTTTGCCATTTCATGATGGAAAGATATACGAGTCAACAACGAGTCGAAATTATTAAAATTTACTACCGAAATTCGGAGTCAGTGGCCTCAACGTTAAGAGCGCTACGTCCAATTTATGGTCGTCATAATCGTCCTAGCAGATCAACAATTGAGCGTCTTGTGGAAAAATTTGAATTCGAAATGTTTCCGTGCCAGTGAGACAAAGAAGTGCTCGTAGTGTCGAGAATATTGCTGCGGCTGAGGGCTCAGTTGCAGAAAGCCCACATGTATCCTCACACGTCGCGTGCGTCGTTATCAAGCGTTGGGCATCTCTGTTACGTTGTTGTGGCGAATTTTGCGAAAAGATCTTGGCCTACATCCTAACAAGATAAAATTGAAGCAAGAACTGAAGCCGATTGACCACCAGAACCGTCGTGTGTACTTGAAAATGATTATGATTTTCATCGAAAAATCATCTTCAACGATGAGGCTCATTTCTGGCTGAATGGCTTCGTCATTAAACAAAATATGCGGTATTGGTCAGGCAGCAATCCACAAGTACTCCATGAGTCATCATGCATCCCGAAAAAATACGGTTTGGTGTGGTTTATGGGCCGGCGGCGGCGGCGGCGACGTAATTGAGCCGTACTTCTTCCGTGATGATCAAGACCGGCACGTTACTGTGAATGGGAATCGCTACCGTTCAATGATAACCGAATACTTTTGGCCCCAATTGGATGATATGGACTTGGAGGACATGTGGTTCCAATAGGACAGCGCCACACAGCGAATGTCACAATCAATTTATTGGAAACCAAGTTTGGAGAACGTGTTATCTCACGAAATGGTCCAGTCGCTTGGCCGCCTCGATCGTGCGATTTGACGCCGCCGTTAGACTATTTCCTGTGGGGCTACGTCATGTCTATGGTCTATTCCAACAAGCCAGCGACGATTTATAAACTTCGTACGAATATCGAACGTGAAATTGCAGCAGTATCGGCGAATTTAGGCTTGAAAACTATCGAAAATTGGGTTCAGCGTCTGGACTTCTGCAAGCGTGGCCGTGGGTGACCATGCAAAAGAAATCGAGTTCCATGCATAATGGTATCGAACGTACTTTCACAGGAATAAAGAATTTTATTGATTTCCAAAACCGTTTTTGTTTTATTTAAAAAAAACTTTTGTAGCGCTCTTATTGAAAAACCCTTTATTTTTTACCATTTTTGTTTCTAAATGATAAAAGTAAACTTTAACTTGAAAATAGAAAATGCGATAATTTTGAAAAATAGTTAGACATGGTGGACCAATTGTTCTTATAATTAAGAATGCACCTTGTCATAGTCAAATTGAAGAAGTTCTGCAGGAGCAATCTTTGAAAATGTTTGGTCGCGGGTAAAGAGTAACCTTAAAAGAAAGCTCTCAAAAAAGTTGTTTAGGATTCTTGAAAGCAGAAAGGATTTATGTATAATAGAACAGATTATAAGAGCCTTAAAAAGCCTTTTATTTAGATGAATTTTTACAGACAATTTCACCAAAAAAGTTTGCCAATTGCAAGTATTGAAAATAAATTCCCAGCAGTTCTTAACTTAGAATTTTTTTTAAAAATATGTATCTTTTATTAGGATTAATTGTTTTAAATTAAATAAAAAATCTCAGATTGAAATTTACTATTCTCATTTTGAAGTTCATTACTCCACGTAAAAGTTTAATATTCTCATTTTAAAACTAAAACGTGGTTAAATATTTAGGTAAATTTTGGATTAGCTTTAAAAATTAGTTGAAGACAAGATTTGAATGAATTAAGGCTCCAAATGAATTTAAAAGGGTTTACAATTAAGTACAATGGAAATATGGAAATTGAAATGAATTAAAAAACAAAAGGAACTCAAAGTATTAGATTAATTGAATGACTAGAAAAATTAAAAAGCATAATTTTTAGTACAATTCTCGGTATTGTTGTAATTCTGTCAATTATCAACTTCAATTACCAAGAAATTTTATTTGTAGTGAAAAATTAAACTTTTGCATGCCATGGCTTCCGCTCGTACAAACACATCAGCATAAGGATATTTTCACAGCATTTATGTAACTATATGTATTTCCAATTTTAATATTAAACTAATATTTTAATTACAAACATTGAAAATTAAATGTTTAGCTCCCATAATTGACTTAACGTACGTTTTTAATACCGATGGTAATTCACTTTAAATCTTTCCAGTTAAATGTTTTTGAGTCCTTTTATGAACACATTGGATGAGTTTTTTCTTGGGAAAAATATCAGGAGTAAAGTAAGATTTTACACATATCTATTACAAATACAACATCTTCACTGCCGATTAAAGTATAGAAGTAGGATCAAACTGCGGATAGAATTTTAACGATTGCTCTAGTCTCGATTCTCGAATATAAATGTTAGTAGAATTGTTGTGTATCTCGAAGGTATGTTCGTAGAGTGCGATAAGTAGTTTGTTGTTTAGCATTTTTAATTTGTCACCGAGAGTTTACTCCTTTTCCTAAATCAACTAATTCAAAACAAAAAATGCTGTCCATAGAAAACACATAAAGGAAACTTAATTGAACAGACCTCTCCATTCTCGTGATAAACACTAATATCTAACCTCAAATTAAATCATCTGCATTCATTAGAAATAAAGTTGTCATATTTAATGACAAGTTTTGAAGTTTCTATGAAATTTGATAGCAAATGGAATTTCTAAAATGGGTACTCATTTAATGCTTTGACTGTCAAAGAGTTGTTCGCTATTTTTAATTGAAGTGTTGATATGAAAAATCACCTACACTGTCAAATGCTGGAGACACCATTGCAAGAGTCTGGGAAGTTTATCCTTTTCCAAAACTACTGTAGGTCAGGAGGTGGCCGTCATGATATCGAAATATCATGTCAGAGTCAAGCTCTGGAAATTCTGATATCAAAAATGATCTCCTATACCCAATTGAAGAGATTTTACAATGAGTCGTTTTAAGGCCGTGCTCCATCAACAACTCAGTAACAAAATTTGAGATTTTTGGCAGATTTAACAGGATAACAGAAGAGTCATTTTTATGTCTAAATAAAACATTGAAGTTAAAATGTTCCCCTTTCCGAGTTTTTCATTTTTTTAAGACTACCTACCTATCAAACGATACCCAAAGATCCGAAACAGTTAACACATCCTACTGAGGTTAATTATTTGAAATCAATTTTACGTACATATTTGAATTTCAATTAATATATCGTCCTATACCAATAAAACCACACACTCACATAACTGACAGCTGAATGTGGTTTCGAATCTCAGTCAAAACTATTGCATAACCAACAATTCTATCTAACGAAGAACCCCAAAAAAGCCTCCTTAACTCTATTAGGAGTCGACCAAAATGTAATTTTCTATATTTTAACCCCACCAACCGCCAATAAACATATCAACAAATGTCCAAAGATGGCGCCCTATTGTCTTCTTCTCCGTTTAGAATCCAAAATTTGCTAAAAGGTTCCATTAAAATAAGGAGCAACCAACCGAATGATTTGTTTTACTATATCTTACATACATACTCGTATATGTATGTATATTTCCATAATAGCAGCCCTAAAAGTAAATGTTGTTTTCTTGGAATTTTAAGGGCAGAATATCTAGGGTTTTTGGGTGTGGGTAGGGCGAAGTGCGGGGAGATGCCACCATTTCCATAAATCGGTTTATTTTGGCACCTTTGTCAAAATTGTTGGTTGTGTTCTTTATTTTTTTATTTGTTCCTCATGCTGAGGAATGCTTCCACTTTGAAATATTTAGATTGGATTTCTTGGAGAACAACAACAAAAAAAGGAGGAAAAAAAAGGAAGAAATTTTGTGTTGTAAACAAACCTTTTTTGTTGCTTTTTCTTCTCGTGAAAGTTTTCCACGAATAATGCTTATCAAATATCCTTCGTTTAATTAGTGCGTTCGACTAAATCCAGCTCCTTTCCACGGCGCACACGTCTTCGCTTATCCTGTCAGACCATTCAATTACATAACGACGAGTTGCTCCCACATCCATATACGAACTTATTCGGCATACACACATACTATATACCCCGAAACACAAATCGAAAACTCATACTTTCGCCCAGTTATACGAATGAAAGAAAAAAGGACTTCGACGGATTTGACATCCCGGTCGTGATGCTGCTGCTGATGCTGATACTGATGTTGCTCCGCCACCGATACTTTAGCTGAGCAAAACAAAATAAGAACCAAAACTTTTTCTTTTCCGTGTGCTATCCTTGATTTTTTCTTCTTTTCGGATCTCTTCTATATTTCGACACGGAAAACGAGGCACACATTAACAAAAGAAAAGAAAAAAATAAACGAAAAAAAGTCGGAGCAGCGAAAATAAGGAAGAGGATTATATTACCAGGATACGTAACCCATCGCGTATCGAAAAGTCTCACCCATTCTCTGAACCGGGACCCACTGGCACTGGGCAGCCTCTTATTGACACAAACACAGATACAGATACAGAAACAACAGTTACCCGGTTGAAAAAAAAGGAATCTTCACTGGAAAAAAAAAAATAGGTAGGTATGACTTCTGAGCCGGAGGATGTGTTTGGTTGAAAATATAAAATTCTTTTCCAAAACTATTTATAATGACACCACACACTGAAAGGCAGACCCGAAAAAGGACCGTTTTTCCAGGACAAACGTGCGATATACATACGAGTATATATGTATGTAGGTAGGTAGGTATGCCCCTACGTCTATGTAGGTTCTTGTTGCTTTTCTACACAACCGAAGAAAAAAAAAATATACCAACGTTACGAATTTTTAACTTTTCCAAAACGATAATTGTTGTTTTTTTTTTAATGACAAATTTTCTTGCAAAAGAAAATAACACACAGAATTTTTTTTTGAGACCGTTATAGGCAGGTAATTAGGAAATACTTTAGTTGTGTTTGATATTATTTTTTTTTTGTTTAAAATAAGAAACTAAAATCCCCCAAAAAAAAACTAGACACACTTTTTAAGGTCCAAAGCGAGTTTTCGAAATGCCCGGGATGCTGACAACACGGTGGACCATTTTTAACTGTTCTCCCAGTTGAGAACAAATCCTGGAAGAGGATGTGGGCTGTAAATATTTTGTACGAGTAATTTAAACTTGAGAACTTTTCGATATCAGCCAAGTTTTCACTCAACGACGACGATGATGGCAGGACGAACGTCGTCGTTGTCGTTGTCGTACACTCATGGTGGGACACATTTTGTGTGGATGGAAAGTCTCGAGAATAGGTTCCACATAAATATGAAGTTTGAAAAGCAAATGGAAAAATTTTGAGTATGCGCAAGAATCGAATGTCTGTCGTCATTAACCAGGAGTGGAATAGAAATTATTTCGGCTGGTATTATTCCAGTGGTAAACTGGATAGAATTTTGATGGAAGTGGTATTCTGATTAGATCCGGAGGAACAACAATTTTTACGAAATAATAAAACAATACCTCAAGATTCAGGAAGAAGGAAAGGAGGTACAAATATGAAATGCAGAGAATTGTGAGATGATTTCGAAACCGAACTGCTAATTTTGAAGGATGACAGGGATTGAACCTAGATCTCTGGCATGCGTGACAGTTCTGCGCAGTAACCTTCACGCACGGTCACGAATAATCATACTACATGTCTTTTTTAATGAAAAATCTTAAGTTTTCAATTTCTTCCATTATTCTACAATAATTAGAAGTATTTCATGCCACGCCCCCTGTTTTAAAATATTTACATTATTACATCCACGTTTTTATTTTCTTATATCTCAAAAACCCAATTGTCAGAAGAATAATCCTTTTGTCTACTTCGAAACCACAACAAGGTCTTCCAATAGGAGGTGTTATTTTGATAAATATTGAAATGAAAATTGCATTTTTGAGATAAATGTTCGGATGTTTACTTCAATGTAAAGAAGAAGGTAAGCGATTTATAATGAACAACAATATCAGTCAAATGGCCTCCTCAACTACGCTTACAGAAGAATTATAGTTCTGGACCAGACGGCATTTCTTCGGCAGTGTTAAAAAATTGTTGTGATTCCATCTGTGCTTCTTTACTAAGCATATTCAACAAGTCCTTCCAAGAAGGTATTTTTATTGATGAATGGAAACTTTCTTACTTGGTCCCTATATACAAATTAGGTTCTAAAAATGAAATAGAAAATTATAGGGGTATTTGTAAACTCTCCGCAATTACCAAATTGTTTGAAAGCATGGTGAAACTAAAGCTTGATTTTCTAACAAGTGAATATTTATCAGAACTACAGCATGGTTTTGTAGCCGATCGATCATCTGTTACCAATTTAACTTATTTCACTTCGTATGTCACTAATGCTATGGAAAAAAAATTTCAAGTGGACACTGCGTACACTGACTTTAGTAAAGCCTTTGATTCTGTGAACTACCAAACACTTCTGACAAAAACTTGAGATTTTTGGTTTTCATTCTCACTTTCTTCGTTGGTTATCGTCATATTTACCTTGTAGTCTTGTAGAACACAACAAGTTAAGATTGGAGATACATACTCAAAGGAAATTCAGTGTACATCAGGTATCCCGCAAGGTAGCCACCTAGGTCCGCTCCTTTTCATAATGTTCGTTAACGAAATTGTCTCGGTCTTTGAGTATTGTGAATTCTTATTATATGCGGACGATGTAACGACGTGTAATACGATTTCTTTTTCCATAAAATCTCATATTTTGTTATTCAACTATTCAATTGAATCTGTGGATTTAGATAGGGTTTCAAGTATTAAAGACTTAGGAGTTATTCTTGATTCCCAACTTTCTTTTAAAGGTCAATTTTATTATTTGGTTCCTATATAAGGCCAACTCGCTGGTAGGTTTCATAAAACGAAATGGAAAAGACTTTAAAGATCCTTTCGTGTTATTATCCTTGTATATATCTCTCGTCGGATCAATTTTGGAATACGCAGATGTTATTTGGAGTCCTATTTACCTATATATAATGGGTGATTTTTTAAGAGGCTTAGAACTTTAAAGAAAAAAACACAAAAATTCGAAAAAAATGAATGAAATATTTATTTGAATCGATAGTTTGAGTCTTGCAATTTAATGTTTAAAGATAATTTCATGCAAATGTTGACCGCGGCTGCGTCTCAGGCAGCCCATCCGCTGAGTCCAATTTTGGCATACTCTTTCACACATATCGGCCGGTATCTCACGAATGAATGCATGGATGTTGGCTTCCAGTGCGTCAATCGAAGTGGGCTTGTCCCTATAGACATTAGCCTTGACATACCCCCACAAAAAATAGTCTAATGGTGTCAAATCGCACGATCTAGGCGGCCAATTGACCGGCCCGAAACGTGAAATTAACTGTTCACCAAACTCGCCTCGCAATTGAGCCATTGTTTCGCGTGCTGTGTGGCATGTGGCACCGTCTTGTTGAAACCACATATCATGCAAGTCAAGAACTTCCATTTCGGGCAAAAAAAAGTTTGTTATCATCGCTCGGTAGCGTTTACCATTGACAGTAACGCTGCGATTCGCATCATCTTTGAAGAAATATGACCCAATAATGCCGCCGGCCCATAAACCGCACCAAACAGTGGCTTTTTCGGGATGCATTGGTAGCTGTTGCAATGCTTCTGGCTGATCTTCACTCCAAATGCGGCAATTTTGCTTATTTACGTACCCATTCAACCAAAAATGAGCCTCATCGCTGAACACAATTTTTCGATAAAAAAGCGGATCCTCGGCCAGCTTTCCAAGAGCCCATTCACCAAAAATTCGGCGTTGTGGTAGGTCGGTTGGCTTTAGTTCTTGCATCAGCTGTATCTTAAAAGGCTTAACGCCCAAATCCTTCCGCAAAATTTTCCCCGTAGTGCTGTAACATAGGCCTAACTGCTGGGAACGGCCGGCGCCGAATCGACATTTCGCGGTCTTCTGTCACGCTAGCTGATACGGCCGCAATATTTTCTTCACTACGCACAGTACGTAAACGTGTTGGTGGTTTAATGTCCAACAAAGTAAATTTGGTGAGAAATTTGGTCACAATCTGCCGAATAGACTGCTCAGAAGGTCGAGAATGCCGACCATAAAATGGAAGCAGCGCGCGATGAAAATTTCGAACCGAGCACGAATTTTGATAGTAAAATTCAATAATTTGCAAGCGTTGTTCATTTGTAAGACGATCTATGGTTAAATTGCAAACCAAACTGAAGCTGTTTGACAGTGACACAAGGTACTTAACACACGTCAGCTGTCAAAACCAGTGTTGCCAAAACCAAACCAGCTAAAAAATCACCCGTTAGTTCATTCTGATCGGATTGAAAAGATTCAAAGACGACGCAAAATATTTAGTTAAGAAAATATGGGTTGGAACTTTAGTCCTAGTTATCTTTACTTTTACTTTATCAATATCTATTGTATATTTCAATGAAGTGTCTTCAAATATTGACTTTTTTAATCTTAATCGTAATAAATTTAAAACTGAAGTATTATTATTTATTCACTTTTAAATTTGCTCTTGGAGTACTTATATCTGTTAGCTGTAATATTGCTTGTAGATTAAATAAATAAATAAAAAAAAGAACCGTACTTTTTCATGAAATTCTGCATCACCAAATCGCAAAGTATAGCTGCTGTATGCCCTCAATAGTTTTAGTTTCACAAATTCCATCTTTGACGTCTTGAATCGACGCTGGGCTTTTGGCGTGGAACATACCATATCTTTAACGTAGCCCCAAAGGAAGAAGTCACAAGATCTCGGTGGCCAATTCCAATTGTGATCACCACTTCGAGAGAAAACACGGTCCGGAAAATTTTCCCGTAAAAGATTATTGGTTTTGTTTCTACTTGTCAAATGTCAAAAAATTACACCTTCAAAATTGACATCTACCAAAATAGCAAGCTATTGAAAATAACACCTCTAATTGTAGACCGGATTTGAGTAAGGACACCAATAAATTTTGGAAATAAATATATCATAGGTACTTTGATGGGCTATTTTTGAATTGCTGGCTGACTAATCACCACTCATCCCAATATTTGCCCAAAAAGATTCATTATTTAGATAAAAGTATATTCATTGTTTCTGACAAATTTGATCTTATTTTCCTCAGATTAAACTTTCATATTTTTCTGCCTCCTAATTTATGTTAATCAACATCTATTTCCATTACAGATATATTTTGTATAATGTACAATTTGTTAGTCCTTCGTTTCTTATCCCTATATTTATTTCAAAAGGATTTCAGATACTGATATTAAAACCAAGAGGTGGAATATAGTTAGAAGTGGTGGGTGGTTTTAGAATTTACTTGATTTCAAAAATGACCAAGGTGTGGTTTGTTTCGTTTTAAGCTTCAATCCAACAACCAAAAAGTGCCAAAATAGTGTGTATGTGCTTACTAAGCCTAAATAAATGTACATTCAAGTATATACTATACATATTAATTACATATGTATAAAGTATTATGTTGGGATAAGGTATCTTAGTTGAAATTTATAGTTGTAGTTATAAGTAGTTTTAAAAATAATGTTGTTTGAAATAGATGATGAATTCATTTCATTTTAATGTTTGTAATTAATCATGTTTCTGTTGTCCCAGAGGTAAACTATAAGGTTGTCCACAAGATTGTAGAAGAATTCTATTAATATTTATGTATATTTGTATGTATGTGTGTACTAGGTTTATTAAAGTGTAAATTGTAGAAAACTGACAGGCTTCAGTAGTGATGTGATGATAATAGCATTTTGAAGAAGGTAATGTTACATGAAGAGTATGTACTGTACAGGTACACTAGAGGTTATTTATTTCAAATCAATATTTGAATTAAATTTCTGTTGAGACTTAAAAAGTTATTAAATACAAATGTATCTATCAAAAAATATAAGTCTTATATTTGTACCAATTTTAATCATTGAAAAATTTAGGTATATTGTATTCCTTGTGACGACCGACGACGAAATAAATAGTTAAATATACCTACCCAGAAGATGTTCAGATTAAACAGAAAAAATACCCTTTTCGTAAATTCGATAACATTTTTTCTTAAATTCGAAAATTGAGTTTAAAAAGTTAACACAACTATTATAATGCCCTGACGATTGGAAAATAAGTTTGATCCAACTTAAAAGATATAATAGCTTACGTCTCCATTTATGATCACAATATTATTTTATTGCAAATTTTTAGCTCCAAACGATTTTATCAGATAGCGACATCTGTGCACTGGATTGAGTAAGTTAAGAATTCAATAGATGGCGCTATGTCAAACGTCTAAACGTTCCATATAAGCTACAACTTGATAGCATAACCACCACATGTTGCTGAGGCTAAAGTACAGGTTAAATTTAGTTTGTTGTAAACCGAAATACTGTGAATTTTACATTTTCAATTTTTGGTTTTAGCGTTAAGTATTATCAAATAGTTAAATATTTGAAATATACATATATAACATGAAATTTGGCACAGAGATAGATTATAGTCTTAAAAAGCACGTATGCTAATTTTTTAGGATTAAACATTGAACAAGTTTTATATAAAAATTGAAGCAATCTGCGGTTATTGTTTTACATTCAGCACAACGAAACAGATGTTTTCAAAAACTTTGGTTGTCCTGCCGATAAATCCACTTTTTAATAAACTTATACGAAATTCACCGGGCAATCTAGAAAAAAAATTATCAGCCCTATTCTGCTATTCACGTGAATCGTATATCCGATCCACCCATTCGATTCACTTTCAAACTTCCTTTCCATTCTGCTATCCGTCGGGTGAACTACATTATCCCGAATCAATTTGACATTTACGTGAACAGATTTTCCATTGAAAATCTTGAATACATTTCTTTTATTTCAATTTTTAAGTTTTCTCGCTCCACCTAATGGATTGTATTGTACTTTTTTCCAATTATGAGCAGAGGATTAAGAAAATCCTCGAAAAGAGAGCTTTGGAGAAATTTAAGAAAATAAAAAAAAAAAAATTTGGGACTGCCGGATGAAACGTAAGTTGATTTGTTTTTATTTTAAAATAAATGTTTAACAAATTATTTCAAAATCATATATTTACTATAAACTTAAGGCCAAATAAGAGAGCATTTCGGTATGTATTGGGTATTGTTTTTACTAACATTTTACTAAGCACAAACAAGAAAAACGAACCATAAATGTAAAATCCGCAACTTTTTATATGCGGATCTGAATTGTATGGAACAAATCCGTTCACGTGAATAGCAGAATACCGCGCAGCATTACCGATGTTACCGACTTAAATACAGATTCATTCCGAGTGAATAGCAGAATAGCGATAAGTGGAAATTCAAGAAAAATTCCCCCCGACGGATAGCAGAATAGGGCTGTATATGAGAAATCAAATAAGTAAAAACAATATTTTTCCATAGCTTGCGTTCTTGCATTAAATTGGGGCAAGACGAAGTTTGCCGGGCCCTCTTGTTTTCTTATAAATTAAAGCTATTTGTGACGAAACTTGGAGTTACAAATAAAATTAATACTAACGTTTTTATAACTACAAAGTCTTAGTTCTTTTTGTTTTGTATGATTATTTTTGTTTTTATTTTTTGGAAACAATTTTTTATAGAAGTGACGAATATGTACTATTACAATTAAAATATACAAACTTTAAAGAATCAATCTATTAGAAATTAATAACGCAGTTTTCCGTGCAATAATGATCATTAAATTCAGTTAATGTTTTATTTAGTTTTAAGACTTCAGGTGAAAATAATCATTTTTTTTATCGGTCTGCTGGAAATAATTATTAATGCAGTGAGACCACTATTGCACAGAATAACCTTCCTCATATTTTAATAATAACGAAAACACCAAAACTTCAAAAAAGAACATATAAAATACAATCATTTAGTATGTGCGGTTTCCTTTTCAAAATGTACATATATCAAACAAGAGGTAACGACGAGACGACGTGAACAATACAACGATTTGTTAAAATAAATCGGTCTCACTATTTTTAATCCCTAAAAACCAGTTTCACTGTGAAGATTTAAACTTAAGTTCAAGTTCAACTGAACCTTAAATGGCGGCATCGTTCAATTTTTTAGCTTTATTCGTTCAGTTCCACAATGAAATTTGAACTTCACTTCAAGTGCGTGATGTTACGTAACGTTCCCAGAACGTCAATTTTATAAAGTTCTTCAACTATTTTCTTTTCGTTTGTTTTTCTTTTCTTTTTTTTCCTTCTCTAAAATAAGAAATTTAAAAAAAATTATGATATTTTTTTTGAGGAATTAATATATTCACCAAGAGTAATAAAATAATTCTTGTCATGAAAAGTGCTTTCTCAAAAATTAGCAGTTTGGCATGAAAAGTGTAGGTCCCCTTCATCCCTGACATTACTCGCACACAGGAATGTTTGAAAGTTGTGAGTCACTTGGCCCTCGTTTTCTCCGAGCTGTATCGCCACTTGGTTTATTTATTTTGTTTAGGAAAACATTTTCCTCATAAACCCTATTCCACCGAATGACAGGTGTTAAATGGAAATGTCACCTTCGGAACTGGAGTTTAAACATCGAAATATTGTCAATTAACTTGAACTGCGAAATAAACTGAGTTCGAGGTGTTTAAACGAAACTGTGAAACCGAATAAATTCTTGAACTAATATTTAAGCTTTCAATGTGAAACTGGAGTTTAAACAATATTTTGATAAAATTATAAATTCGTTCAATTGTTTAATATATGTAAGTAGTTTTTTTTTGTTTATGTATTTTTCAGACGATGTAATTTTGTTAATAATTTAGTATGAAATAATATCTGTTCTACAGTTTTTATTATTTCTACAGTTTTTTTTTAATAATCATTATTTTCAAAATCATTACAAAGTTTCAGCAAAGTTAAAAAAAAACTAACATAAAATTATAGAAAGTATTGAATCAATAAGTCAGTGTTTCATTGTTTTACATATTTCAAAAAGCTGGTTTTTAATTTAAGATTGATTATTTATGCTGTTCTTTATTTCATATTATAAAGAACAGCATTTTTTGTAAACACTATAATATAAAAATCAAATTTTTCTTCAAATGTTAGGACGTTGAAACATAATAGAGCAAATGTTCACGCAAAAATGTACATTGGTATGTACATATATCTAAAGAGATGATTCTAAGGTTGAAGTAATTTTGTATTGCCATTTGTTAAAGTTAAAGTTAAAAAATATTCTTTATTTCAAATTTTTCACTGTTTTTCATCAGAGATTTTTATTGTAAGAGATTATCAAAAAGTTAGTTCGTAAAAGTTCTAGAAATTTTGCAAATATTTACATAATTCAGTACATCTAAAAACTAACAACTTCTGAACTTTTGAATGTGACTCTATAAATGACACTCCTCAGGAAATTCACATATAATTCGACTCTAAAATTCTTTTAGTTATAAAATACTAATTTTACTTGAGTAAAATATTATGATGTATAAATTTTGCTTTCGCACCACTTTGTGGTAGACATTTCATTTCAGAAAATCATGAATAGTTTTTAATATCATCAAAAAAAGTGTATTTTTTTTTAAACAAACAATTATAACTAACATGTTCCATATATACATATGTATGTACATACATAGATACCGAAGCAAAAAGCTACCTACTTAATTTTATTTAATAAACATTTCACAACAAATTATGTCAGTTTGTTTTTATTACAGACAAAAAGACAATTTATTTGCAAAACAGATGCTGAATTGGTCCCATTGGCGTTTTAATATGAGTCCATTAAAAACGTGTATGCTTTTAACAAGGATTTTATCGCTTTATTTAAAAAAAAATTAAAAAAAAAATAAACCAGAACACCATTATTTTAAATCTACATACATACATTTTTCTCTGCATCTCTACCCTCAGTGTTGTAGTTAACTATATTCGAGTATGCAATATATTCAAACAAGAGGCAGTACATTGGGTATAATGAAACATAGTATTGTTTTATATTTATTTATATATTCAGTAAGTATAGATACATAGCTTTTTGGAGCCTAAATTTTAATGGTCGTTAAACGATATGCCCAACCGAGATGTTTGGAAATAAAACAAATTGATTGTAAATATTGTTATTCACCAGTTCACTTTTATGGTCAGTCTAAAAAATAAATATTTTATGTTTATTAATTTATTATTTAAGGGTATGAGTATAGTAACTATAGTTACCCACCTATGCAAATTTTATATTCGGTTACCTTTTATATTAAAGTTCATTGAATTGAAGCTTCTTTAGCGCATGATATGGAATTGATACTTGGTTGTTAATGTAATGAAATCGACCTTGTTAAGTAAAAATAAAGTCAGTTTCATGGATGGACCAGTGGGTGAAGATTTTATTAGACTAACTCAAAACTCTATCCCTTGGTAGATATAAAGTTTTTCTGAATCTAATTTGAGTTTGGTAGGAACCCTTAGGAATTATGGTGGCCCCATTTTAGACAATTAAAAACTGTTAGTGTTCCACCAAGTAAATATAAAGGGTGGTTCATCGTGATGTAGAAGTTCACATCAGCAATTTTTTTGAAAATTTTGGTTGCAATATTTAAGAACGTTTTACAAATAACTCTTTTTAATAAATTTCCATTACAAATGGGTTCCGGAAAGACGTTGACAGTGGCAGAAAGAGGACAAATCGATGCTTTCAAGGAAATGAGACTCTCAAGCCGAGAATTAGCAAGGAAGCTGAACAGAAGTAAGACAGTTGTAAACAACTATCTTGCTGATCCTCAAAACTATGGAAAAACCCAAAAAGGACACACAGCCCAAGCAACAACATCCCGAGAAAAGCGGTTAATTTTACGTATTGCTTCAAGTTCTACTCAATCAGGTCCAAAAGCGGAGTATCAGCCAGTATTTCGACAGTCCGAAGGATAATAAGAAAAGATTGTACTATCCAGAGAAGAAAACTCAAAAAGAAACCTGTTCTAAAGCAAGTACACAAGGAGCTGCGAATGAACTTTGCAACAGAACATGTCTCTTGGAGCAGTCAATGGAAACGCGTTGTCTTTTCGGATGAAAAAAAGTTTAACCTTGGACCCGATGGTTACAACTTTTATTTCCATGATTTAAGAAAAGAGGAACTAATTTTGGGACGACATCACAGCGGTACATCAGGTGTTATGGTGTGGGGAGCTATCACCTACTATGGCAAAATCGAATTGGAGTTTCTTTCTACAACAATGAACAGAAACAGCTACAAATGCTTGTTGGAACGGTCATTTCCGAAGATGAAAAATATTTTTGGACCTCTGCCTTGGATTTTCCAACAAGACAATGCCCCCATCCACACTTCCAGGGTTGTCAAAAGCTGGATTTTATCAGAAAACGAAGAGCTTTTGCCATGGCCACCCTATTCACCGGACTTGAACATAATCGAAAACGTATGGGCATGGCTATCTCGAAAAGTTTATGAAGGCGGTAGACAATTTGAAGACAAGGACTCCTTAATTGAAGCTATCCGTGATGCCTGGGACGAGATTTCACTTGACTATTTAAAAAAACTTTATGATTCCATTCCAAACCGTCTAATAGAGGTCATATCGAAAAAGGGGGGCATACTCCCCTAGTGGCACAGATTTGAGTTTTGTGACTAAAATCTTACTAAAAGAGTAACATTTGAGTAGCACTATAGTTTCAAAAGACTATTTTGGTAAACAAAGCAAAAATATTAGTTACATATAGGTTTAAACACAATTGTTTTGCTACTAAAAATTTTAATATAACAAAGAAGTAACACTCCAGTGTCAATGTTATTGATTCAAATATACTTTGCAATTTCTATTTTTTCCGAATTCACAAACCAAAACTTAAGTAGCAAGAAAGTAGCACACTAGTTTTAATGTTATCTAATTGACATTTATCTTATGTTACTGAATTGAAACCACTTTGTTACCTTATCCATTGAAAAATTTAATCTAATGTTTGAACCCTGATTTAAGGTAACAAAAAAGTAACTATCATGTAACATATACATAATCATCAACATCCATTGAAAATATTTATCTTATGTTTGAACCATGGTTTAAAGTAACAAAAAAGTAACTATCAGGTAACATTTAAATTACTTCAGAGCAAAGTAAAATAAAACACATTTGTAATATTGGAAATAAAATATTTTTAAGTTATTTTGGAAGCGCTTGAATTTTACGGGGGGTAGAAAGTCATATTTTGTGATAAAACTGCGAGCGTTTTGAAAATTAAGTTTCCACATGACCGAAATTCGATACATGAAAATGATCATCCCAACCCAAATAATCACTCACAGTAGTGATTACGTTATTAATTTGAACATATATGTGGAGAAAACTGGAAAAGTTTCCACTATAAGTTTTGTTATTATATTGCGACAATAAAATAATAAAACCTTTTAATTTTAGTTTCAATTTAGTAACACAAAATTACTTGCGTGAATGCGTATTGTCAACATTTTTAGTAACAATGTAATAATATTGTTACTACTTTGCAACAAAAGTTTAGTAACAAAACTGAAGGATTTTCTCGCTTTTTTGGTAACAAAGTAGTCATTATTACTCATTTGTTGTCATTTTGTTATATTCCATCAGTCACAAGAGAGTCGCTGTGATTCAATTGCTACTAGCTGTGCCACTCGGATCATTATTAATGGAGAAAAACTTAATAAATAAATGTTCGAAAACTAAAAACTGTAAACATTTATTTCATTTTTTTGATATTTTATAAGATTTTTCATGTGGCCTCATCCAAGTGACGCATTTTTTCATACTGTTTTTAAGTAGCTCTTTAATTAATGTAGGGAAATTCCAACAGTTTTTTCTATTTAACCCCTTAATTTTATTACTTTTCTTAAAGAAAATATCTACCTACTCAAATGTAGTAAATTTTTATGGGTACGAAATTTCCAGCAGGTATAAAGAACGAAAATCGATTAAAAAATATGTGGCCTCATCCTAGTAATTGTCAGTGTATATGATTTTCAATAGTTTTTTTTTAACAGGTCACGACTCCTATCAAACTTCTTTTTCATATTTGTTCAGTATCGTTTGGTAAAAGTTTAAATCGAAATTAGCTAAGAACTATAAAAAGTTGTTAAAAGAAATAATAAATTCAAAATTAAATTAAATTAAACACAACCTTACAGATTTGTATAATCAGCAAAAACAAAAAGCCTGTATTTCCAACTTTTTTCTCTGGTCCAATTTCTTATAAGGTCCTGGTGAGACTCCTCTCGATTTACAGTCCATAAATGGTTATCTTAGGGTATTTTCAAAATTCACTGATGGACACTTAACATAATTAAGATTTAAATCGTGTACCGAGTAAATGTAGCACGAGGAAGAACGAAGAGTAAGATCCATAAAAGCAGACTTGGACTTATCCAAAAAAAACTTCTGTATTTGTTATCCTAAAATGCAATAGTCTAAAAAATAATTCAATTCTAGACTTGAGACATATTTTTAGATTTCTCAAATTGAAAATATTACCAATGAACAAATTCATTACAATCAATGTTAGGAAAGGTCTGAAACGGAATCGAGTTTATTTCGTCCTTAAAGAAGTGTTTTTTTTTTCCCAAGAATCAATCTGATTGAATTTATATATTCTTTTGTCCAGTCTCTAAACTGTGATATCTTGAATTGATTGCTCAACACATTCATATACTAAATTCGAATACCTTTATACTTGTTAAATAAATCAAAATCCACTCCCATACAAAAAAAACCTTTTTGAAAAGGTTTTTATTTATTTATATTTTTTTTTTGCAAGCATCCCGATCCCGACCTTTTTTAAACGTTTTTAAGATTGTGATTCCGATGAATACATTAAATTTTTATTTCAAAGGCAGTTAATGTCAATAACATTTAAGAAATTTAACATATTTTATTGCAGAGGGTAAATCTTTTCTTCTTTGGTGGGTGTTGTGGAATTGGAAAATACTCAAAAGATATTTGTTTTAAGGTGATACACTCGAAAAAGAATTGCACAAATACGAGTATACTATAGACACACTGTATATAGGACTCCTTTGTAACGAACGATACCTTTAGGTCCTTTTTCCATTTAAATGTGTATTTTTATTTCCCCAAAAATAGAAATGAAAAAGGATTTAAGACATCTTCTTTGCTCACACTTTTGAAAATGAGAAATATTCTATTTTGGAACTACATCACATTGTTTTTGTTTTTTAACTAATGCTATTATATTGAAGGTAGATTTCTAAATTTAAGAAAATGAACTTTCATTTGAAAAATTGAAATTTAATCGAATTTAAAGCGCTGGAAAAGAAAAAAAAATCGTTTTTATTTCGTTTCCCTAAATTGAATGTGAAATCGGGTAAGTAAAAAAAAAATACTTGGCATGAAATAGTTTTCACATAAATGACAACTAAAAAATTGTATTTTATCAATTCTGTCAATATTGTGAGTGTATTTTTTTTTTGTTGATAAACATTTTAAAAATTGTGGATAAAAAGCAGAAAACTCAAACAAAATACTGTAAACTAAAAAAAACATATTGTATGCAGCGATTTTACGACGCGACGCCATGTTCATGACAAATGAAGTTTATGTTTACGTTACGTTGTGACAATTTTTTCACACATAAAAAACGAGGATGATTTCAGTAATTCAGTAGATGTCGTTGTGTGCAGTAACTTTTGACAGGTGATTTATTTGATCAGTTCTTCCATTACACACTATTGTGCTGTGCAGATGTGCGTTTTGATTTGTAAGTATTTTTTTTAAAGTTTTATCAAATTTGTATCAGCTTTTTAATTTATTGTAATTTAATTTGATTTAATATGTTTTTTTTAAATTGCCAAAGATTTTTTCAACTGAAAAAATTGAACCTGAAAATTAATTAAATAAAAATTACTTGTCAAAACGTTGTCCACTTTTTTTATTTTATACATAGTACAATTTTTAATGTATGGTAAGATTTTGACGAATATTTAATTAATTTTTGTATACAAAAAAAAGTGCATGAATAAAAATTGTTTTATGTTCGACTCGAATATCTTGTAATACAATTTTTTTAAATCTGGTCAAGCGCCACTTTCAATCCAATGAATTTTATATATTGCCGTGACAGTTCAGACTGATTTGAGTTGTGGGTGACATATGTATGTATGTACATACTATGTAAGAATTTAAATAAGTCTGTTCCAAGAATTTTGTTTACAGAAATTCAATGCACAATTTTGAGAGAAAAACTGTGCACAACGAAGTGGAATGACATTTCACAGAAATTCACAGACTCTACGAAACGTCAAAAAATTGTCAACAAAAAATCATTTCAACAAATTTGATTCGAAAGTGCGTGAAAAGTTTCTAATTATTTAAAATTAATTAAAAAATGGATTTGTTAAAATTGTCACTAATAAAGTGCTCAAGAGAGTCTGACGACTCGATGTAGAACTCAACACTGGACGACTCGGACAACGAAGAAGAAGTTATCAATGATTGAAAATGCTGGAATAAAAAATCAGAGAAAGTGCATCACCAATTATGTGGAAAATATTGTGCCATTTTACTCTGACTTGGAGTTTAAAACGCATTTTCCAGATCAGTAGGTCTATTTTTGAGTGCTTATCAGCGAAATTCGAAAGTCAACTTCGTGAAAACACAATTAGTAGTTCTAGAAAACATACAGCAGTATTTCTTTGGTTTGCTGGACACGAAGTATGTAGCTTCAGAGACTTGGCAGATCGTTTCGATCTTTCAATCATCTTCAACAATTTTTTTAACAAAAACTTTATTTTCAGGTTATTGACTACTAGGTGATTCAGCATACCCATGTTCTAACCATCTTATAACCCCTCATAGTGACATGGTCATCTGACAAGTGCGCAAAAAACTTTAATATCAAACTAAGCTCCTGCGGTGTAGCCATCGAGCATTCTTTTGAAATCCTCAAACGATTCCAGCAGCTGTATATTAATGCAAGCTTCGTGGAATCAAGAAAATATCTTTTTTTATAAGAGCCTGTTTTGTGTTGCGTAACATTGCAAATTAAGATGACCTTGACTTTTTATTTAAATTCTGTCTGGGATGTGATTTGCCAGCAACTGAATAATTCACAGCTCTAATTTCTAATTCTTTAATTTGCTTGTAGAGGAGCTACAAACTCCGGTATGTACTTCCCCTGAACTTGGTCGACACTAAAGGAGTACCCATTCCCCGTAAGTGCTTCTGAGATAGTTTTCCACATTTTATTTTTATTTTTTAAATACACGGTTTTAACAACTTTTCGCATCAGCTCTTCTAATTTAAATTTTGATAAAAGAAGCTTTGTTGGCGCCTGAAGTCAAATTGTGGATTGCTTTCCACCTTCCTTATTTCCCTTATACAGTTCTGCCTCACAATCTTCAAATTTTTTCTTTCAATTTGACAGTCTTCAATTTTCTGTGGACAGAAATTTTTGTGGCTGAAATTTACAGGGTGGGGAAATTTTTTGCTCTCGCAAGAGCTCTGTCTTCTGTGAAACACTACGAAAAATGCGTAACTTGGAACAGCATTTCACAGTTTTTCAGTGATTTTCGGCGAATTTCACACGGTGCAGGGAACTAAGTCCCCGGCAACCTAGTCCACTGAGGGACTTAGTTCCCACTCAGTGAGAACGAAATCCACTTTAGCAAAGTGGCCTTAGTTCTCACACTAGGTGGGAAATAACTCCACTTTCTTATGGGAACTTTGTACACAATTAAAAATACGAACAGGGAACTAATTTTCAGCAATAGCTTACAAATTGTGATAAATAACTGTAGTCTTAACAGTTAGTTAATATTATTATATTCCTTAAACTCTGATGTAAGGATTTCGAAATTCGAATGCGATTGATTCATTCATAAATTTTTTATTATTTTCAGAATCTTGACATCTTGAATCGCGCGATTTTTGTTTTGATTATTTTCAGCGAGAATTAATTTCGTACTAGCATCTTTTCGCATTTATTGAAAGAAATCTGTTCAATTTTCAATCAGCTTCATTTGTTTTTATTAGTTTAATAAAATTGCAAATACATTCCATTATATTCAACTTTTTCTTTTTACAATTGGGAATTAATTTCACTTTCAGAGGGCATTAAAACCTAATCTTTTTTCCGGAAATAAATTCCCACTTGGCGTTTGAAGTAAGGCCACTTTACTAAAGTGGATTTCGTTCTCACTGAGTGGGAACTAAGTCCCTCAGTGGATTAGGTTCCCGGCACCATTTTACACACTTGGAGAGCGTTTTTCGAACATCTTCGCGTTATAAAACCTGATAAATTGACTGTAACACAAAAGCTTCAAAAAAAAAAATAACACGTTTTCAATGATTCCAATGTATATCATTCCAGACCAGTTTTTGGAGAAAAATGTTTTAATTAGTATACACGATTACCTGTTTAAAATACCCTATGATCCGACTTTTGGTTCAGGCCTTGTACAAAATAGTATGGCCATTTTTTAATTGATAATGAATAAAACATTTATTCTATATACGTTATAATTATAATAACAGAGCCACCTGACCAAACCATATCAAGCTTTAGATTGGGTTTTAAATTTATAACTTTTATTCTTTTTGTTTAATAAAGTTTTCATCTAATTAACTTAAAAAAAAACTAATAACAGAAGACTAAAGCCAAATTAGGAAAATCTAATTTCGAAGTTCTTAAAAACTTCAAAACAAACTTTGAATATTCCAACAAGAAATACAATTGTGGTTTCAGAGAAAGGAAAACTATCAAAAATGGATTGGAGGCGAAATACTATTAATCACTTCACCATAATAAAACAAAATTGACTTGGAAATCGATATTTCAATCCAAAAAAAATCTTGAAAGTCAATAAAAAATCCTTTCGCTTTAAATACAGGAAATATCTCATTTACATAAATTAATATTATGTACATATCCTTTTAACAAGTCTACGCAAATAAGCCCGGCAAAAAAGGGCTTCACTTATCGGTGCATATGTATGTATGCTTGTATCTTGTTTGTAAATATTATATACAAGGAAACATCTAACACCATACAAACAAATCAATTGGAACTCCGTAAACCTGAACTTAAAATTCATACATACCAGAACAATATAATTTCCATTCATTGATTTAATTGTGGGAAAATAGACGATCTGTGTCCTCTTTTTTACATTACATATGTATACATATGTATATGTGTGTTGAAATAAAATAATTAAAAGTCTATGATTTTCCTGTGTCTAGAAAATTTACCCCCCCCCCCAACCCTGAATCGTAATAATATGCGTGTGTCTCGATATATGTATCTACCCAAGCCCCTCTATTAAAAATATACTCGTGAGAAATTTTAAGGATGTCTAGGCCACGTCAACAAAGTTTTGTGAATATTTTTGTGTGTGGTTTTTTTTAAGTTAAACGAATTTTAGAATCAATTTCAAACGATTGATTAATTTTGAAAAGAACATAAAGAAAATAGTTTAACACAGACGGTTATTGAGAACGCATCGTATAACGGGAGTCAATACGGTTTATTTTTTTCGAACGCATTCAAAAAGAATTTTATCCGTTTTCATGTTCTCCAATTTGAATAATTCAACGGAAAATTTAGTTAGTCGATTCAAAACGATTTATGGGATAAAACTTTATAGAGATTAAATTTTTGGATTAACGTTTGTAGGTGCTTTTGTTCTTAAGCAACACATCTTTTGGATTTTGGAATACCTAAATTTCAGTGAAGGTATAAATACCATAAATAAAGTTCAAGGTCAAGCAAATTAACTACACGGCACGTGTCTAAGCTAGTTCTAACATTTCTGGAATTTTTACTTCATATGGCCAATATTTCTTCTGGTTGTGCCATAACATGTTGTTAGTTCCTGATCCTGAGATACAAAACGTCACAAATGTATAAAAACTGCAACAGAATCAAAAAAATGAGGTTGGGTGCGACCTACAATTATAACGTCTCATTATATGCACTTTGAAAACTTGGCATTTATTGAAGTTTATGACTTATGAGTTACAATCTTACAATCAATTTTAAATTGCTAACCAAAGTAAAGTTGTCAGGTGTTCCCTTGCAGTCTTCAACAAAACATAATTTTATTAATTTTTGTGAATTTGTTAACTTTTGAAAAAACTGTGTAGCTAATCAAATTATTCTTGATATCAATCGATTTACTTCTGCTGTTGATTGATAACAATTTTACTAAAAAAATTATTTTTAGTCAAGAAATTTTTCGAAATTTTTGGCAGACTTTTTGTAGTTTTACAGTTTTGTTTTTTTTATAACAATTTCAATTTGATATTTTCCAACATTTTATCATTTTTTGGCAAATGTATAATGTTGAAAATAAAATACATTTGAAGTTTTGAAGTCAATTTCGTAGACCACTCGAGATATTTTAGTCGCATTTTTTAATAATCTTCGGAAGAATTTTGTAAAGTTTTCTTTATTTAAAAAAAAAACTATCAAACTAGATATTCGTTAAAATTTAACCATTTGTCAACTTTTGCATTAAGTATAAAATAAAGAAATTTAACTCAAAAATATCACTCGTTGCTTTTGAGATATTCAAGTCGAAAAACAATTTTTAGCATTTTTTGATAACTTTTTGTTTTAGTTTTCTATTTTTTGTAAAAAAAAACTGACACTTCGACATTTTTCAAAATAGTACCTACTCAATATCGTTGCTCATTATTTTGCTGTTTTTATTTTGTACGTTTGTACGTTCGTACGTTCGAGATACACTTTTTCGTCCACGGTATCTCGAGAACGGGTAAAGATATATAGACTACAATAAAATTTTGTTCGACAGGTTATATATCTTCGAAATATGCAGAAAGGACTTTTATAAAATTTTACTACAGCGCAGCGGTTTGAAAAAAAGTGAAAATTTTGGTTGGTGGAAAATATTTCAGGAACGGATAATACTATTGACTTCAAATAAATTTTATTGTGTACACTGTGTTGTGATGGTTCAGATTTGGTATAAATTTGAAAAAAGTCTAACATACTGTTATTTTTTAAAAATTGAAAAACTAAAAAAAAAAGTTTACACGCTCAAATATACAATGAAGAAAAAATTATATTATGTTCAAAATAATTTTTTACAATGTAAAAAGACGTCTTTGAAATCTGGTAAAATTTTGAAAAAAAAAATCAATTGATAGTTTTTTGTACAAAAATTAAGAAAGTACAAAAAATTCTACCAAAAGTTGGTAAAAAATATATATATAAGTAAACTTATAATTTCCTTTCCTGCTTGATTAAAAGGGTAAAATGGCAAAAGTCACGTACCTTATTCATTAAATTATTTTTATTAAATCTACATATTTATCCATAGAATGTACATTAAATTTTTGTCTGGGTCTAAGAAAATGATGGGCTAAAAAACTGTGTTTTTGAATTTTTACTTTTTCTTCTATCAATTTTTCTCGAAATTGTTTTCATGTGATTTGTGCCGTTTTTCCTCTGGACCCTTCAATTGTTAACATAATTTTGGTACATTTTTTGACAAATATTGAATGACAAGAATTGAATATTTTACAATAAATAAAAAACTACAAAAAGTTAAAAAAAAAAATGGTAAATATTACAAAGTTCTGTCATAATTTGGAGTGACGAGTATTTGGTTATCGCTCAACTTTAAATAAATTAAAATACATATCTGTATATTAAAATTTAACATTCGCGAAATTAGAATTTTGTACTTAGGTTACTTTAAGCACATTAACATAATTTTAATACTACGATTTTTTAACAATGCTCCTATAAAACGAAGTTTATTCCAAAATTAGAACCTTAGTAAAACATATTGATATGAAAAAACATTATCAACAAAAATAAAATATATATTTCCTAAAAAGATATTAGGTAATTTTGTTTTGTACCAGAGGGCCCCGTTGAACTTCGTTTCTACCCAATTTAACGCAGAAACTCAAGCTAAGGAAAAATATTTTTGTTGCTTGGTTTCTAGATGACTCGGTGTATTTCTTAAGCTTATTAAAAAGTAGAACGAGCAGCAGAACAGCCGAAGTTCATGTCCTAGTTGTTACAACAATCTGTTTAATTGTGCTGAATAAAACAATAGCAGCAGATTGCATAAGTAATCAATGTTTAATCCTAATAAAACAAAAAAATAGCATAATTATGTGCTATTCCAGAGTATAATTTATCACTGTGCCAAATTTGGTTTAAATCCGTTTGTGGCTTGTAGATTTAGTATTATTATAAAGTTAGATGCACAGCAAAGAGACGTTGACATTTCAAGTGACATTTTACCATAGACAGTAATTTGTTTTTCAGTAATTTTACCATCGTATAAATGTTAACAAGTATTGACATTATTATTTATATTTATTTAAAATTCAAATCGACTTTTGAGTATTATTATTACGAATTGATTGTATGGGAGTATAGAAAAGTACTTCAAGGAATATTCCAAAAAAAGAATTAGCGAAATCGGTTCAGCTATTCCCGAGATTTGCGCATAGCAACACATTCAACGATTCATTTTTATACTATGCATATATTGAGGGTCATTAAAAGTTTGGTCGGAAAAACGTACGGCCTATCAGTCACAGGTACTGTCTTCTAAACAAAAAAAAAAAAAAACACATTTCAGTTAATTCTGATCTCAAGATATTATCTTGTTGATTTATTTAACTCCAACAACCAGATAGAAAGCACACTATCAAAAGGATTGATGTTGAATTAAAAAATTAGACATAATAAATTTCAAAGATAAAAATTTAATCAAAACCTTCCTCAAAAATATATCTTATAATAATATTTAAATCCTGGTATATTTTTGAAGCTACACTTATGTCATAAAAGCCGCGTTTTATTATGCATGAAGATGCACATCATGAAGATCCAGGTTTTGAAGAACTGGATGAGCACTTTTTATGTATTACAACAACACTAAAAGATCTACCAACAAAAAGAAAGGAAATTTTAGCATTTGCAAGTGTTACGTGTTTTTGTTCTGAGTTTTCAAAACCGGAGTATTGCCAGAAACATGTTTTTTCGGGGTATAATTCATTTCTATAATAACCACAACTGGCAACATCATTTAAAACGAAAAGGAAAAATATGATCCGTATCGTTTTATTTTGCAGATCTGAATCAGATCACATTATGTGTATAATAAAACGCGGCTTATATTTAGAATATACCGTTATTCACACTGTCACATGATTTTATGTACCTGTTTGAATTTACTTCGTTAAAATTTTTGATGACTCATTGCATGTAAGTGACATTATTTTTCTGACAATAAACAGTTCCAAATATTGGCTGTCCCAAAATCGGCAGGACGGTCTTGTTGGAACCGCAAATAAAATACATTGCTTTTGTGAAGCTCTGCTTACCGAAAGTTGACTCACAAAGCAGCCATCTCAATATCCGGTCAACATTTTTATAGTCATTCGTATTGTTTTATTCACTGCTGTATAATTACTGCAGTATTCAAGTGAATTAAACGAAATCTCATTCCCTACACATCACCAGCACAGCTGCCATTACTTTTGCTGGCTTCTTTCTCGCCAGCAATCAAATTGTTTTTTTTGTCGACCTATCAGTGAATAAAACACAGCTTGTCTTCAGAATAAAATGTTATGTACATTTATTATTTTAAATCATCAACTATTAAATTTCATCATTGAGATGTTTTTTATGAATTTCTTTTTTAATATCAAAAAGCAAGATGCATCAACAAACAAAATATATCGGCCTTGTGGCCGACTTGATGCCGAACATCAAACTCATGAAGTACTCCGGCCTATTCATGCACAACTACACAAGTGGATCGAGCTTCTTCAAGAAGGTCTACTCCTGTTTTCATTTCACGCTGATCCTCTTACAATTCTTCTCGATACTGGTCAATATGGCTCTTAACGCTGACGAAGTAAACGAATTATCTGGCAATACAATCACGGCGCTCTTCTTCACTCATTGCATTACGAAATTTATATTTTTCGCCGTCAATCAAAAACAATTCTACAGGTGAAAAAGAACCCCCCACATATTGGGATAGAGGATAAAATGTTTGTCAGTTTGTTTCCAGAACCCTCAGCATCTGGAATCAACCAAATTCGCATCCCTTGTTTGCAGAGTCCGATGCACGATACCATTCGATAGCTTTGGCCAAAATGCGAAAGCTATTTGTGTTGGTTATGTTGACGACAGTCCTTTCGGTTGTGGGTGAGTTTTGGGCTTGAGTTGGACCTTTGCAGTTGTGGTGTCTCTGATATTTTGGTTTTTTGCCTATATGTGCTTGCAGCCTGGACAACAATCACATTCTTTGGAGAGAGTGTCAAATTTGCCCGGGACATGGACACTAACGAAACCATTACTGTGGAAATACCAAGGCTACCAATAAAATCCTTCTACCCCTGGGACGCCAGCAGTGGGATGTTTTACATGATCTCATTTGTGTACCAGGTGTACTTCCTCCTGTTCTCGACGACACAATCCAATTTGTGCGATGTGCTGTTTTGCTCATGGCTGATTTTTGCTTGCGAACAGTTGCAACATTTAAAGGGCATTATGAAGCCATTGATGGAACTGTCGGCCTCGCTGGACACTTACCGTCCCAATTCGGCTGCCTTGTTCCGTTCTCTGTCGGCCAATTCAAAATCAGAGCTTATCATAAACGAAGGTATAAATGTAAACGTTTTTATACTCCCGCACGGGTGCGAGTTGGAAGCTGGTTAAATATACATACGAGCATATTCGTATATTGATTGTAATAAATTGAATATAAATGTTCGACTTTTGATTTCAGAAAAGGAACCAGCGGACACTCTGGACATGACCGGTGTTTACAGCACCAAAGCCGATTGGGGTGCACAGTTTCGGGCTCCGTCGACTTTGCAAACATTTAATGGAACAAATGGCATAAGTAATCCGAATGGGCTTACAAAGAAGCAGGAGATGATGGTTCGCAGTGCAATTAAATATTGGGTCGAACGGCATAAGCACGTTGTAAGGTGAGTGTGTGAGTAGAGTAGAATTTGTAAATCCTTTTTCAGAGCGTACATGATACTCCTGACTCCTGAGCCTTTTGCATTGAAATGGAATTTTTTTTTTTGCCGATTTCACTTTAGAATCACATTCAAAGGGCATTCATGGATCATTTGGAAGTGAGTTCTATCAAAGTAAAGTGCGAGTATTATCTTGGCCTTTTACCATGCTAATTTAGGACTTATTAAATTAGTGTCAATTTTCATCATGTTTACTGGATTTTATCTCAGTTTCTTTTGTTATAAGAGTCTTCGAGGGAGCTCTTGTCTCTAGAATCAAGCCTCTAAACTCTAAAGGTTTTAACACAAGGGTGTTATTTATTGGGGCTTTCTCTTACGTGTCCGAGTTTAGTAGAAGTATTCTTCTAGTCCAGAAATATTTCAGCTTCCAGTCATATCCTCTATTGGAATTTTGTTTGAATTTTTAAAATTTAGTTTTAATAATTCAGTTTTTAAAATTCTGGCTTTTTGTTGTTCTAAGTAAAATCTTTTTAAAATTCTTGTATTTTATAAAATAAATTTTGTTCATTCTTCTGTAACAAAAAACTATTAACTTCAAAGGGTTTCAAAGTTAAAAAAAAACATCGTATTTTAAGTTATACATAAAAATGAAGATGTCCAGAAAAACATTCGCACAAAATATCAGCATTGAATAAAGTTAAAAAACAACGCGTTTTCTTGTAAAATTTGATGAATTTTGCAAAGTAGAAACTTAAATACTCGTATCAGAATTTGTCAATTTGAAAAGTTTAATTTCGAAATTTCAGAAGAGCAAACTTTTGATATCTTAAAACATTGAACATTCCTAGTCCCTACAGTAAATGCAAAAAATTGTGAGGTAAAATAAAAGCCAAGAAATGTATTTAAATAAAATTTTCAATTTTTCTGAATTCGTTAGAAAAAACAACTCTTACTGACATTTGAAAGATATTGTATACAAATTTGAAAAATTACTTTTAAGCCCCAATTAGATGATCATAATCAATATCAGTTTCAATTGAGCTTTTAGTTAATCTATCAGTTAAATTGATTTCTAAACGCAAACACTGAAGCGTTTAACTGAAACTGATCGTCAAAAAGAAATTTTAGAAATATGCTTGAGTCAGGTTATTTTGAATATTTTCATTGATTGTTTTTTATTCTGCAAATTCGAAACTCTAAACTCTCTCCTTGTGAATGATCGAATACAGATTCAACCCTCAATGAGGAAAGAACTTGGCAATGAGTAGTGTTTCAAAGAAAAACTCGTAAAAAAATGTTTTAAGTTTCTCTAATTAAATTAAATGTATGTATTGAACACTAAACTTATTGCACGTGTGTTCAATTCAATTAGATAGTATTTAGTTGGAAGACCCTTTTTTGTCTTGTCAATTTTTAACCATCATCGTAACATTAGATTAAACTAACTTTTAACAGAAGGAGGGGGTATTTTAAACGATTCTTCTGCTAATTTTTATATTTTATTGGGGTAATTTTTTAACATTTTTAACAACTTCACTGTCCATTATTTTTTTCAAGACATCGACAATAAGTCCCATGTATCATATAAGATACACAAAATTAGTTTTTTTCATGCCTCACAAGTCCATGTATCATATATGATACATAAACAAAATTCGGCTTCACTGTCCCCATACAAACTGATTCAATAAAATGAATGAATAAATAAAAAAAATGTTTTCATATACATGAACGTATGGTTAATTCATTTTGGTTTAAAAATTAAAATTACCACAATGCGTCTCGTAAATTATCTTTATGCACATATTTTCCTTATTGAATTAAAGGCTCAACAAAGGACTTTAACATTATTCTAGCCTAAAATCTTATGCTTAAAAAATGTTTGCTAAACTTCTATTCAAAGACTATTTTTCTATATGTATTGTATACAATATTTTGCAAGCACTTAACGAAAATAATTCCGTATACCGTCTAGTTGTTCTTGAAATATGTGTATTGCATTTCTCAAAAAAAAAAAAACAAAATTGTATCGGTTTCCAACTAATTAACATAAAAATTTGCAATCATATTATGAATAGTGATAGTGAGGACTTTAGTTCCGGAAGTTCTATTGAAAATGAACCATCGGAAGTTGGTTCAGAATCCGATATTAGTGAAGTTGAAAGGTCGAATCCATTTTTTCCAAGTGCGGCCCATTCAGGTAAGATTATATTTTTATACAAAAAATTTTTGTTTAAATAAAACAGTACGTTGCATTATTTTTTTGTTTAATTTCATAGAATCATATACCTATACATATGTATACATACATTTGTTAATTCAGGCAATGATTTACTTTGACGTGAAGAAGTTCTTCCCATTGGCAGAGAAGAATTCACAGGTAACTGTGGTGTACACCGAATTGGCGATATTACCAATGAAGTTGGTAAGGTAGAAATAGTCAAAATTTTTGAAATTATGTTATCCGGGGATATCGTAATGGACATGATTTAACATATACCAATGCTTATGCCCATTACATACATAAGCTCATCGCGGTCATCCTCAAAAAGGTGGAAAGATGTGGACTTTGATGATATGAAAATTTTGTTTGGGATTCTGATGCTTATGGGTATCGTTCAATTACCTACAATTGAACACTTTTGGAAGCTGGACCTATTATATTATCATCCTCTTATGCATCGGATAAACATGTCATACAATAGGTTTTGTTTGATAATGCGTTGTTGGCATTTTACTCACCCCTAGTCCATGAAACCATTGAAAAAACTTACAAAATTGACCCTTTGTTAAAAAAACTACTTCCCAACTTCCGTTCATTTTACACTCCTTCCGAGATATTAGTGGTAGATGAATCGGTAGTCAAATGTGATTACAAATAAAAACATACAACCCATCAAAGTCGAACAAATTTGGTGTTAGGATATATAAAATGTGTACTGTCGAGAGTTATACGTGGTCGTACAAGATATATTCTGGAGCGACTGCATCAGTGAAAGGCTTGGACAAGCCAGGGTTAATTCTTGTAAAATTGTGTGAACCACTTTTGGATGAGGGGCGAATGATTATTGCTGACAGTTTTTACAATAGCGTACCATTGGCTATCTATCTCAAAAATCGGAATACGGATTTGTGTGGAACAATACGAAAGAATCGGGTCGATCTTCCATTACAAGTTACCAAGGCAAAATTAAAAAATAATTAAATAGTTGCTAGCCAAAAGGATGGATGCATAACTGTCCTTAAATGGCGGGATAAGCGCGAGGTACTTATGTATGCTATCCACTTGTCATGGCGATGAAGCAACAGCAATCAAGGTCTGGAATGGAGAAAAAATAAAACCAAATGCTGTTATAGACTACAACAAAGCCAAAAAGGGGATTGATATCTCAGACCAATTAGCATCATTTCATTCACCACTTTTTTTATATGAAAAACATCGGTTCAAAAACAAAAAAAAAATTATTACAAAATTATGTATCATATTATGATACATGGGACTTATTGATCAGTTCTTTTTTTTAAGGAAAAATAATGAACTTACATATTATGTATGAATGTTAACTTATCAAATTGTATGGGGACAGTGAAATCAAATTTAAAAATGTATCAAATATGATACATGGACTTTGGAGGAGAGGTAGAAGCAAAAATATTTGTATTAAATTTGATACATGTGACAGTGAATTTGTTAAAAAGTTGTATAACAACCAGGAACTCACTCTGTAAGCCTTTTCAGGATGTCCAAGAAAATTTGATCATCCATTATTCCGTCAATAAAATGTACCTAGATTTCCAACTTTCGATATAAATACACTCCCAATACATGATCGAGCAGAGCTTAACCGTTGTCCTCATTGACCTTACCATCATATTGTCGGTAAAAAATGCATGTTTTCCAATGCTCTAAATTTATGCTGATTTTGTTTCTTCCTGGCTTCTCATCTTCGGTAATAGTGGTTCCACAAGATTTTTCTGAAATGTTTTTGCACATGTTTTTTTCTGAGATGCATTTTGGCCTCTTAAGCAAATTTGGGGAAATTAATTTTTGGATAACGTTGTCTGTCAAATTATCCACCACTCATCTGCATCATTAAACGATTTGTTAACTTTCCATAGGGAGTTATTGTAATCGGTCCGATTTGTCAAATTGAAATTTTTGACAAATCTTTTATAGTTTGTTTTCGTCATATTTTGACCTGGGCCCTATTCCACAAAAAAAATTTCACTTTGCACTTATCAAATTGATTTTTCTGGCAAAGTGATAAGTGTTTCTGTTCCACAATATTCTTTGCTAATTTTACCTTGCACTAAGCTAATTTTTGCAAAGACTTTGCACTTTATACAAAAACCTTGCGAACAATGCAAGAAGTTTGCACTTAATGCAAAGTCGTTGCTCTTTTCTGCAAAGTGAGAGTGCAAAGAGTTCCACAAAGGATTTAATCATCTTTGCACTTTTGTCTTACCACTTTTCACTTTGCATTACTACAAGCAAGGCAACACCGGAAAATAGGGTTACCATTTTTTATTAAATAGAGCATTTTTTACTTTGGAGAGAGAAAAAAAGAGTAGAGCTGCAAAAAATTAGTACGAAAATTATTTCAGTTTTTAAAATTATATTTTTTTTGTATTTTTAACAGAATTTAATAATTTGTCGTTTTTAAAGAATTCATATAAATCTACACAATCTACTTCTAGTTTTGTATAATTAATAGCTCAATTTAAATTAACTTTAAGGAACCCCTATTTCTATCTACTCGCTATTTCGCATTCATTATTGAGAAGACTCGCTCAGTGAATGCGAAAATTCACGTCTCTATATCTTGATAGCTTCACTGGTAATATCAATATGCATTTGCGAGGTGATCGTTTTCTTTGAAAACTTTTGATAAGGTTATCAAAATTCGCTTTGCAAAAATAGAATTTTATGTTTTTGTGGAACAAAACAGCATAATTTTAGCAATGTCTTTCCAAATTACGCTTTTCAATATTAACATAATATATGTACTTTGCACAAAGGAACGAACGTGAAACAGACATGTCAAAGTGAATATAAAAATTGCACAGACTTTGCAAAATTCACTTATCGTTTTCAACTTTTCACTTATGTATCAGAATTTAAAGCTCTGTGGAACAGAATGTTTAGCAAATTGACGAAAAATTTGAAAGTGCAAAATGAAAAGTTAATAAGTTGTTTTGTGCAATAGGGTGCTGATCCTTCTTCCTTATAACGCTTTATACTAATGGGTGATTTTTTAAGAGAGGTTTAGAACTTAAAAAAAAAAACACAAAAAATTCGAAAAAATGAATGAAATATTTATTTGAATCGATAGTTTGAACCTTGCAATTTAATGTTTAAAGATAATTTCATCCAAATGTTGACCGCGGCAGCGTCTCAGGTAGCCCATCCGCTGAGTCCAATTTTGGCATACTCTTTCACACATATCGGCCGGTATCTCACGAATGAATGCATGGATGTTGGCTTCCAGTGCGTCAATCGAAGCACCACAAAAAATAGTCTAATGGTGTCAAATCGCACGATCTAGGCGGTCAATTGACCGGCCCGAAACGTGAAATTAACTGTTCACCAAACTCGCCTCGCAATTGCGCCATTGTTTCGCGTGCTGTGTGGCATGTGACACCGTCTTGTTGAAACCACATATCATGCAAGTCAAGAACTTCCATTTCGGGCAAAAAAAAGTTTGTTATCATCGCTCGGTAGCGTTCACCATTGACAATAACGCTGCGATTCGCATCATCTTTGAAGAAATATGGCCCAATAATGCCGCCGCGCCGGCCCATAAACCGCACCAAACAGTGGCTTTTTCGGGATGCATTGGTAGATGTTGCAATGCTTCTGGCTGATCTTCACTCCAAATGCGGCAATTTTGCTTATTTACGTACCCATTCAACCAAAAATGAGCCTCATCGCTGAACACAATTTTTCGATAAAAAAGCGGATCCTCGGCCAGCTTTCCAAGAGCCCATTCACCAAAAATTCGGCGTTGTGGTAGGTCGGCTGGCTTTAGTTCTTGCACCAGCTGTATCTTAAAAGGCTTTACGCCCAAATCCTTCCGCAAAATTTTCCACGTAGTGCTGTAACAAAGGCCTAACTGCTGGGATAATATTTTCTTCACTACGCACAGTACGTAAACGTGTTGGTGGTTTAATGTCCAACAAAGTAAATTTGGTGCGAAATTTGCTCACAATCTTCCGAATAGACTGCTCAGAAGGTCGAGAATGCCGACCATAAAATGGAAGCAGCGCGCGATGAACATTTCGAACCGAGCACGAATTTTGATAGTAAAATTCAATAATTTGCAAGCGTTGTTCATTTGTAAGACGATCCATGGTTAAATTGCAAACCAAACTGAAGCTGTTTGATAGTGACACAAGGTACTAAACACACGTCAGCTGTCAAAACCAGTGTTGCCAAAACCAAACCAGCTAAAAAATCACCCGTTATATTGCACTTTGATGGAAAGACTTCGGTTTACTAAAGGTCCAATTTCTCTCAAGGTCTTGCCATCTTAAAATTGCATAATTATACAAAAGTTCATACTTCTGTGTGTTGAAATGTTGATGTTTTTTTTTTTGACTTCTGAATGAAACTCTTATCTAAGAAAAGTTTTTTTTCTAAACAAAACAAAAACGGTTTTGGATATCAATGAAATTCTTTATTCCTGTGAAAGTACGTTCGATGCCATTATGTATGGAACTCGATTGCTTTTGCGTGGCCACAACGGGCACGCAAACGTTGAACCCAATTTTCGACAGTTTTCAAGCATAAATCGGCCGATACTGCTGCAAATTCACGTTCGATATTCATACGAAGTTCATCGAACGTCGCTGGCTTGTTGGAATAGAGATAGACCATAGACATGACGTAGTCCCACAGGAAATAGTCTAACGGGCGGCGTCAAATCGACTCCGAATTTCGGAGATATATGGCGTCGTTTGCTTTCCCTGTCGCTCTATTTTTGTAGCGTCCCTGTTGAAAAATCCGATATTTTGCTGTTGGTAAAAATTTTACTTAATTTTTCTTATTTTTATATATTTCTTATAATAAATAGTGTTTATGCAAATTTTATTTTAATTAATTGTCAACCTAATTATGATATTTATCGCCATAGAAAATAGACTCAACTAACTCTCACTCGTTCCCACCAATTTTTTCTTACAAAAAGGTAAAAGTCTATTTCCTTTAATTTTTTTACAAAAGCAGATTACCTAACAATTCTAATTACAGATTTCAAATTAGTCAAGTTATTCTGACTGTTGGAATATCAAATTATTTATCGTTGATAACAAATACGAAAACTTTATTCAGAAAGATAAATCTTAGTTTTCTTACTTTGTTTTTAAATTCAAGTTGAATAATTTTCAAATTTGCCTGTATTCTCAAAAACATGCGAAAGAGTTGGCAAGATACAAAAACTTATAAAACTTCAAATTTCTCTGAAACCGAGCATCATTCTGAGTTCTTTATGAGTCCCTTTTGTCTTAAAACGCATGAACTTAAAATCGATGGAAAGAGACCAAGAAACAACAATAATGAATTTTAGGTGCCAGCAAAAATCGCCCTCTTTTCTACTCTCTCTCTCCCTACTCCAATTCCTAGTTTGCCAATAAAAAAAAAAAAGTATCTATCAAACCGAATTCCCCAACCGTACAAACCCCACCTATATACAATTCACCCACCCCACTTCTATATCAGCAAAAACAAAAAATAAGCCGACCACACTAACGAATCGACTACGTGACACGATTTACAACAAAATATCCTTTCTTATCTCCCCAGGAATCTTGTTAGGGAATTGTTAACAGAAGAAAAAAAAAATATATAACTTTAAACAAAAAACATTTTTCAACTTTCAGACTTGTGGCTGCCATTGGAGATACCTACGGAGCTGCTCTTCTACTCCACATGTTGACATCCACCATCAAGCTCACCCTGCTCGCCTACCAAGCCACCAAAATAAACGGAGTTAATGTCTACGCTTTTACAGTGATTGGATACTTGAGCTATTCCCTGGCCCAAGTTTTCCACTTTTGCATTTTTGGCAATCGATTAATTGAAGAGGTTTGTATATCTATGGTCCTTGGTCTTATACTGGAGATGGTTTTCAGGTTCACAGTTTGGGACGTGGTTTTTGTTGTATGGTATGTGGTGGCGGTTTGGACGACAAGGACACATTGGTATCCATTTTCATTTTCTCATACCAAATAAAAACCATCTTCTTTTTTCAAATATTTCCTATACCTAACCTACAAAAGAAGACACCAAAATTGAATGAAATTTATTTATTTTCGAAAACAGAGCTCGTCGGTTATGGAAGCCGCCTACTCATGCCACTGGTACGATGGCTCCGAAGAGGCAAAGACATTTGTTCAGATCGTCTGTCAGCAGTGCCAGAAGGCCATGACCATCTCGGGTGCAAAATTTTTCACTGTATCACTGGATTTGTTTGCTTCTGTATGCACAATATAACACTCCGCATCCATTGATTGAGGCCATATACTTTGAAAGTAATGTAATTTAATGAGAATGACTTTGAAGACACCAAACAAAATTAACCAAGGTTCATAGGTTAATGTCAATTAAATTAAAAAGTGCGTATACGCCTAAGTGTTGTGCTAAAATACATTGTACTCAGGGTAAAGTTTTTCGACGTGTGATCGCACGTGACTCATGATTGTGAAATTGTGAGTTATTCAATTTCTCATGATGTTTAATTATATTAGAGTTAAGATTTTGATAAATCAAATCAGTAACGCGATAAACTTCATTTGATTTTTTAAAATACAAATTTCCGAATTTGTTTCTTTGAACGTTTTTTTTTCCATTAAATTTTTGATCAGTGTTTTAATGATCTACTTAACGTAATTTCTTTTTTATTTTGCGTCACAATTTTTAAGTATTTTTTGCAGACAAATCAAACTTTTAACGTTCTACATTTGAATAAATATTTTTATTTTTTAATCGAACACATTATTATTAAAAAGAAACTTCCCGTGAAAAATTTTAATGTATGCATAATGTATTTTTATCGCCATGGCCTCATTCAACGGTGCGGAGTGTTTTTTTATTCGGTTGTGTTTAATATTTTGTTTTAGAATTCAGAAAATATTCTTTCACATCTTTTCAAAATATATACTTTTAGGTCCTGGGAGCTGTTGTTACTTATTTCATGGTGTTGGTGCAATTGAAATAGATTTACAACAAAGAAATGAAGTCGAAGGAACTGCTATTGTGGAAAGATTATTGTTGTTTTTTTTTATAATATTTATTATATTATATTGTTATTTTACCTTGGTTATTTCTCTGAAGGACCTCTTTGCTCTTTCGGGAAATAACTATAAACATTTCTGCTTAGTTGGCACACAAAACACAAAAAACATACATAAATATAATTTATACATACAATATACAAAATATAAAATAATAAAAATGAATTGGTTGTCTTGTTTATATTATTATTATTATTGAAATAGACTCAAAATCATGTGATGTTGGTTGAAATACATATTATAATGTGAAACTGATTTGCAGTGGCGTGCATAACCGACACAGGATATAGGGAAGTTGAAAGGACATAGGCTGCTATGGGGTGGATATCTATCTAATAGGTTTGGTAGTTGAAACACTTTATTTAAAATCGAATTGAACGTTTTTTTCAAATATTTTGTATGAATCATAATTTTTAATAACCTTAATTTGTGAATATATTTTTTAGTCACAGAAAAAATGAAACACCTCAGTCTATAAAATTTAATAATTATGTATATTTTTTGTCTTCATTTGCATTTTAATTTTTTTATTTAGCTTTTTTTATTACTCATATTATACTAAATGAATATATGAAATTTAAAAATTAAGCAAAGCATTAAAAATAAAACCTTTTATAAATTTGAGGGTTATTATTTTGATGTTGAGATTGTGTGTAGGCGATCCGCTCAAGGGCTAGTTACTCAAAGTTTTATTTTAAGCAAATAAAGACTTGAGTAGAAGCTATGTATTTCTGATACTATTTTATGTCATCGAACATTTTAATTCACTAAAAACCACAAATAATGTTTGTCTACTAACTTTTAATTGAATAAACTGCTCATATTTAAAACTATACAAATAATAAGCTGTGTTTTATTCACTGCTGCACAGCTAGTGTAGCATGCAAATTAATTAAACGATCAAACTCACCACTTTTTGCTGAGGGAAATTTTGCTGCGCTAGCTACAAAAATAACTGTGTTTTATTCACTACTGGGAAGCTAACGCAGCTAAATTTTTTTCGGCGAACAACAACAATTCGGTTGCTGGCAAAAAAGAATCCAGCAAAAATAATGGCTGCTGTGCTGGTGATGTATGTAAAATGAGTTTGATCTTTTTATTCACTTGAATGCTGCACTAGTTATACAGTAGTGAATAAAACACAACTAGTGTATAATACAAAACTCTAGTTAATAATAATTAAAATCATAAAGAAAATATTTTACGTACGCCACTGACCTGGGGACACGTTTTGTTATGTTCTTGTTTGTGTCAAAGAGGACCCAAATATTATTTTGGTTTTTGGGGATGTTGTATACATTGTACAATATAGTGAAATGTTTACATACACATACATCAAGACGAAAGTTCGATAACGACCAATTTGGGAAGATACTTTGTCAATAAATTCTAATAAAAGTTCCAATATTTAATGGATGAACTTTTAGAAACATTTTATCTAACCTACATACAAAATACAATGTATTTTCGAGTATATTATGGTTTTAATTTTATTAATTTTGAAACAAAAAAAACATTATAGTCTAGTTTTATAATTTTTTTGAAAATATCTAACTAAGAACAAAATTTAAAAATTTATATGTATGAAAAGAAAAATAATGTTCAAAACCCGTGCTATGCATGATATAATTGAAGCATTTAGAAGATGAAAGGTTTAAGTGACTTTTTCAATAATTTAAATTATTTGCCTTCAATTTATCTTTACCTAGTCTCGTATCTAAACGTGATAGAAAAGTACGGATGAGACAGAAGTTTAAGTTTTTATATTAGGAAATTATTTCTTTCCATTGTCACTAGGTCCAGCCAGTTACTGTCTTACGTAGACCTAGACGTAATCATCAGGAAAAAAGAAAAAGCTGTACACGATTCCTTCACTTCGATTGAGGAACAGCTGGTCAAACAGTCAAGGTATCGGATCATGAATTTTAATCCTTTAAATACCTGGGAGACGGCCCTGTCAGTATACTCTCTTAGGATACTTTCATAAACGTTCTTTCTCTATCGGTTTTTATTTATTAAAAAAAAAACTTAAAACTAAGAACTACTTACAAACTAGAAAAGCCACAGAATTGGTTCTACCGCTTTACCCTATTTCTTCGGTCTCGATCGGACACAGTCTTACTGAACCGAAGGCGCTCAGCTCCGTCCTGTGCTAGGAGGTCTTGATCATAAAGGAGCCACCTATTTACGGTCCTGCAACTGACGTGGTAGATAAGCGGTACTGCCTCTCTATCCTGAATCAGCCCTCGACTATCTAAATATAGAGGAAAGCATCGGGCGGAATAAATCCGCTTAAAAGCATATTATTGTAGTACTGATTTTTTGGGTAATAGGCCCCAAAAATTAAACTGTTACTCGAGGACATCGCTCTTGCAATGTGACCCCGAATCAGCTTCTGGAGGAAGTTATCTGGTTGGAATAGTAATGTTTGTACTCCGACTCTGGTGTTCTGTGCAATCCAAGGCAGCGTCTAGGGCACTGCCTCTCAAACACCCGAATCTTTTCCATTTGAGATGGGGCAACGTTGAACCATATCGAGCAAACATAGTCAATCATTGGCCAAATAAAGTCCACGTAGCAAATCACTTTCAACCTGGTGTCTAGCCGACTACTATAAAAAAGCCGTTTCGTCAGGGCAAAAGCTCCCCTGGCTCTGGTCTATCTATATATCTATCTGTCCAGATGCCAAGGTACTTAACTACACTTTCATTCGCCAGTGGTTGTCGGTCTGGTCCTACGATCACTTGATTTCTCCAGTTCTTTTTCGTATCCCTTGAGGCTCCAGACAATGGAATCCTAAACTTCCAGTCATCGCAATATCGCTGAATCTTGTAAGTCACGCTGCAAAAGAATTAACCTGACCTCGACTTTTGGGACCGTTCTGTACGCTATTAGGTCATCAGCGTAAGCAATTTCCTGAGTAAGACTACCTATCAGATGTAAATGCTGAATAGAATCGGCGAGTTAACGGCTCCTTGCTGAAGACCATTTTTTATATCGAAGACTGTGGTAGAAGTTACATTGCCACTCTTGACAACAAACTTTCTACCATTGAGCATGACATAAAGCATATTATACAACAGGGGATTATTTATACCAAGTCTGGAAAGCTTGAGATAGAGACCTTCTAACCATACAATGTCGAAGGCCTTCTCCAAGTCAACCAGACACTGTTCTTTACATTTCTTCCATTGGATATAAGGTACAACCTTAGACGCGGAATGAATAGTATCATGAACCGCCCTAAAGCCGAACTGATTATCCGGTATGATATCGTTGTCCTCAGCCCACTTGGACAAAGCTCTATTAATGATTTCTTTAACTACTTAGGATCTAGATCACATCAGGAATGATCTGTAATTTATGCAATTTCAAAAACGTATTTCTGGCAAATATTGTTTATTATTAACGGACTCGGCCCAGTTTGTTGGCATAGAATGTACAAAATGATTTAACTTAGCAAAAATTTAAGCCTTAGAAGTGTTGGAAAACAAGCTTTGAAAAGTTTAGTAAAATAAAACATGCATCGAATTAAGTTTTCGATAAGATTTTTATTACATCCGCTAAAAGAGCACCTTCGGCAATTAACCAATTAGTAGGAGTATATTTTATATCTTAGCCTAAATAAAACTAAACTTAAGTTAATTTTTGACATTGAAAATGTGGTCATTGGTCTTAGAATTCATTTAAATTGGCATTTTTCAAGTTTCCAATTTCTATAATTTGAAAACCCCAAATAAACAAAAAAAAAAAAAAAAACAAAACCAAGTGCACAATGTTCCCCCAAATGCCCCTAATTTTGTGGGGATCATATTACGTCTTATAATATTATAATATATTTTGTCAATATTTGATGTTATTAATGACTTCTCAAAATAAAGAAAAACTAGTCAATAGTAAAATTGACGTATTTGTTAAGTCATTTGATTTTATACATTTTTAGTAGTTTAGTAATCCAAATCAAATCTTCACCCATTCGCGTGATTGATTAACTTAACCTAAATAAATTTATTTCGTCAATGATAATGATGAAAAAGTCAATCATTAAAATCACCTTCCTCATGTGATGATGAATGTAATCGTAGTTTAGTTTGCAAATTATAATTATATGTTAATTAATTCAACTAACTTTACTTTCGTTAATTCAATGTGACTATATTTATTTATATCTCAACCTAATGAGCCGTTATTTTTATTTGAATCTTATTAAATATGCATATTTTATTTCATTGGCTATTGAATATTTTGAAAATTTTTAAAATTGAGAAGGTGAATTAAAATTGGTGATTTCTGGAATGAGTCACTTTTGTTTGGTTTAGATGCATAAATAAAGATAACTTATAAATGTCTTGGCTTTAGAAAAAAAATTCAAATGAAAACTTTTGTAGACAAGAGGAAGAAAAAAAATCTTTGAATAAGTAATTATTATGTCTGTGACAGTAAAGAGATGTGTAAGTTAACTTAGACCGGTTTTATGGGTGTAATATGTGAATTTTGTTTAACTACAAAAGGTGAGGTTTTTCTTTTCTGATCTGAATTTTTGACTCAAAATTAAAGGACAAATTTGACCACTTGGCAAACTAACCAGTTTTTTTTCTTTCAATTCAATATTTGGAATCATTTTATGATTTACTAAAACAAATGTAATTAAATCGAAAAATTATTTTGTCCAATTTTTCGTACAGTTTTTTTTTTGTAAGAAAATTGAACCCGATGTAAAAACTTCATATTGTAAATTCAAGCCATGCTAATTTTTGTTTAACATTTTTTTTGTTTACCAAATCTTTATACTATCACAATCTGCAGAATAAAGAAATTGTGAAGTCAAAAAAACAAGTCAATAGAATCATTTAGTCCTGAGATATTCGCTATTTCACTAGCGAAATTTTTTTTCAGTCCTTTCGTCATCTTTTAAAGTTAAAGTTTATTTAAGTCGATATCTTAACTCATTTCAATTCGACAAGTCGGACCGGAAAATAACCGGAAGTCGGACCAAATTGACTTCTTTGTGATAAAATTCTTTATTTTCAAAACTGGAAAAGTTTAGGGCTACAAATTGAGAAAGTGTGTTGTCATTTTTGTAAGCGACTGTTCACTCTAATCATATTACGTTAAACATATCATATTCACTCAAAAGTTACTGTCAATAAAAAGTGACTGAAACTTATCACCATACAGAGACCAAATTGATTGATTTTGACTGTCATCTAAGTCCTAAATTCCACCCCGGTTTCTATTGAACCAAAGAAAAATTGATTATGGCGGCAGGTCGAAATTCTGGTTTAAAAAAATTCTTTTTCTTTTCAAAATTCTACCGGCTTGTTTTTTGTAAAGATAGTTCTACTAAAAATTCTACTTTCTAAGGGCTAGTGCTGAGTTTAACTGAGACTTTTACCTGATTAAGTCAATCTTAAATCAAGATTTAATTTATAAAGCAGTATTTTAGTGCACAATTGATAGCAGTAAGGAGTAGTTAAGGAGTTCATCTACCTCGGAGTCACCTTAGTGGAGATTCGACTAAGAATTACCCTTGGAAACCGCTGCTACTTCGGTTTAGCAAAACAAATGGGTTAAAAACTCCTCTCTCGAAAGACAAAATGCTTGCTCTACAAAACTCTTAGACTGCCAGTCCTACTATACTATAGTTCTGAATGTTGGACGATAAGCAGAAAGGGAGAGCTGCTATTGGGCTCTTTCGAGAGAAAAATTCTTCGTCGGATATTTGGTCCTGTGTGCGAAGGAGGCGAATAGAGGAGAAGATACAACCACGAACTCTATGAGCTGTACCAAGATGTGGACGTTGTCAAAAAAGTTAAAACACGTCGACTTTATTGGCTCGGTCACATCGAGCGAATGGACAACAACGCTCCAGCTAAGAAAATTTTCAAATCCTAGCCACCTGGTTCGAGGAGGCAAGAAAGACCGAACCTCCTCCGGTTTAAAAACCAACAAATCGCGGATGCCGAAACGCTTGGTCTGGATGACTTGAAGCAACGTGTTTGGGATCGCAGAGGATGGAAGGTCATCGTGTCTCAGGCAGAGATCCTACATAAATCGGGAGCCTGGATAAAGAAAGAAAGAAGAAAGAATTTCAGTGCAGAATTAATTTTAATGGGAATAATTTGACAGCGTTAACTCTATATTAATTTTAACTATTTGATTGGATCTAACTCTCTATCTCCAGTATTAAAAATTAAAGATCTTGGCATAATGCTTGATTCAACTTTTTCTTTTAAAAGTCATATTGACTACATTGTTAGTAGAGCGCATTCACTTGTGGGTTTTATAAAGCGAAATTGTGTTGATTTTAGTGATCCCTATGCTCTACTATCACTTTATACATCCCTTGTTAGATCTGTACTTGAATACGTGGATGTTATATAGAATCCATCTCTTAAGTCTTATTCTATCCGCATTGAAGTAGTCCAAAGGCGTTTTACAAAATTTATATTTTTCAAAATGAAATGGAATTTTACCCCAGATTATGGAGCTAGATGCCTATTGCTTGGAATTACATAAGTCTCTTGAGTCAAGACGAACCATTCATGATGAGATACCCTCAACTCCTTACAGTGATATCAATATATGCCCCGCTAAGTTCATTTCGGTCAAGAGATTTGCCTTTTAAGCGGTATCACAGGACAAGCTATGGTAGCAATGAGCCAGTTTCAAGAGCTATCACTTCAACAAAGTTTGCCAATATATTGATTTAAGCTATTCAAGAAATTCTTTTAAGGCTATTATCTTACTCTTATTTATTTTTTAATTTATCTTTGTATAATTGTACATTATATTTTATAACTATCGCATTTATTATTAATTTTAAATAATAATCTGTTAGCTGTAAGATGCTTGTAGGTAAATAAATAAATACATAAACAAACTCTGAGTTAACTTCAAGTTTTATATTAAGTGAAAATTATGATTCAGAAATCAACTCTATTTTAACTTAGAAAAGGGAATGTTGTCACACTAAAAAACCTTTAAATTTTGCCATTAAAGGATGATTAAAAGTACAAATTGTACTACTCAAATTAAATTAAAATAAAATGTACTACTTTTACCTAAGTCCAATGAAGATATTTATGAAATGATGTTAAAACAGAGTAATACCATAAAAAAAAGAAGCGGGGTTCGAACCACACTGATAACTTCCCATTTTGTATTTATTGTACAAAAATGTCAATTTGATATTCGTCAATATTGTATCATTTTTTACAATTGAAGTCAATAGCATTGCTTATTGTGATGATATTTAAGCCGAAAAACAATTTTTGACATTTTTTTGGTAAATTTCAGTTTTGGTTTTTTATTTAAGAAAAAAAACTGTCGATTTTTGTCAAAAAAGTATATGTTCAAAATTCTACTATGCAAAAAATTAAATAAATTCAAAGTTAAAACTATTGACCACTCTGGACATATTCAAGTCAAGAAACTTTGACATTTTTTGGTAAGTTTTTGGTTAAGTTTTTTATTTTTTGTAAAACAACTTTAAATTCAATATTTGTCAAAATTGTAGCATATATTAATAATTGTATTTTGTATAAACATAAATAAGTTTGAAGTCAATATCGGTTCTCATTCTCGAGATATTCAAGTCAAAATAGACTTTTTACCAACTTTTGGTAGAATATTTTGTACTTTTTTACTTTTTTGTAAAAAACTGTCGATTGAATTTTATTTAAACTTTCACCAGATGTAAAAAACATCGTTTCACATAGTAGAAAATAGTTTTGAAGATAATATCATTTTTTCTTCATTGTATATTTTCGCGTTAAAATTTGTTTTTAGTTTTTAAATTTTTAAAAAATAACGGTAAATTGACAATTTTCAATATTTATATCAAATCTGTATCATATTACAATGTATACAATAAAATTTATTTGAAGTCAATGGCACTTTCTATTTTTGAAATATTTGCTTCCAACCAAAATTTTCACATTTTTTTTAAACTGCTATAGTGAAAAAGCCACTTGACCAATTTTTATGAAAGTCCTTTCTGCATTTTTTCAAATGATGGATCTAGATTCTAGGAACCTTGAAACGTCCAGATTTGTCAAAAATCTCAATTTGACACCGGACCGATTACTAGAAATGTTTGTCATGTATGTTATGCATACTAGCCGCTTGGGACACTTGAGCGTATATGTATTTTATTTCCTTCATATATGTATGTTTGCGCATGTTCTCTAAAAAATGATAAAATTGTATAGTACACTCGGGCGTATTTGTACTATTCTGAAAGTGTTACAAACAAATGAGGAAACAAACAAAAGTTAAAAATTTAAAAAGAGTTTAGAATTAAGAATTAGGATTTCAATACTGTTCTATACATAAAATTCTAACTATTTTATAATTTACAGTATACCTACATACCTGACCAATAACCTCCTTTTTGAATTCGGTTAAAAACGAAATAGCCAAGAAAAAAATAAGTTCTTACTTTAAAACCAGAGGGAACACACTTTATCGAAATCCTGTAATTAGCGTGTATTTTTAACTCTGGATATTTTTTGTTGGTTTTCATTTTAAGCTTTTCTGAGTTTTTTTCTTCAAAAAATTATGTTAGATATATTTTTTCTTGATTTCTGCAGTTCCCTTGGATATTGTTTCCAAATTAAAAATTCATAAATCATCTGTTCAAGTCTTTCTACTAGTTACTATATATTTTACCGGGATAAAAAGTAGTTTATGTTCTATTCCAGACTATAATCTATCGCTGTGGTAAATTTCATCCAAATTCGTTCAGCCGTTTCGATTTAAATTAGCAACAAACATCCATACATTGAAACATTTACATTTATAATATTAGTATTAAGTAAAATATAGTACACATACATACATAATATATATAATATATACATATGTACATACATATATATTTTTTAATTTTAAACTAAGATTTCCAACAAATGTTTATTAAATATTTGTTTCCTAACTGATTACAAATTTGATCCAAAAAAAAATATAATTGTCTAATGTCTATCCGTTTTAGTAAAACAGAGTGACCTACTTGACTAGTTGACGCCAATTAAGGTTAAAAGCTAAGATAATAACGCAGATCAAACACAACTATAAACAAAAAATTTATTGAAAAATAATAATGCATTTGATTGGTCATGGTCACCCAGAATTGACCCCTTTAGGTTTTGATTATAAAACAACGTCTATAATTACCTACTTTTTTTATTTCAAAAAGTAAAATGTCATTCTAAATTTTACCAAAGAGCAATCACCACTATCTGCAATTAAAACTGATGTGAATTGTAAATTATTTCGAAAGTTTTTTAGTCTATTTAAAGCAAAGAAAGTTTAACTGTCAATTTAAATTTAAATCATCCATAAACAACTTTATTTGCTTAAGCATAAATTTCCGTTTGTTTAAATCCCGATATTTTCTTTAATTTTTAATTGCATTCGGTTTCTATCCATTAGGCACTATACTTGAGTAATCCACTTGTTTATGCTCTAAATTTCATTTGTATAAATATACATACATAGACGCAACGCATTACACAAAACACAACTTACTAACTCCTTATTACCTACATTAATAAACTCGTACTTAACATAAACAACATATGTATGTATGTATGTATACAAAGCCAGACACTTCTTGACTCGTACTTAAAAAGTTCGTGTCAAACATTGACTCTTGTGATGTGAAGTTTTATGTTGTTTTTTTTTTTAATTTTTTTACCATAATTTTTGCACTTCCTGCGAGCAAACAACACAAAAGTTTTGTGCAATCTTAATTAAAAGTATAAAATCGCACACGTTACCATAACCATGATGATTGTAGTAGGAACATATAAGTGGGGGCAGACAAATGAATATAGTATGAGCAAAATATTTTCCCTAGCGCCACTTTGCACAGAAAGCAGAATGAACTTCCACGTCTACGTTCGTATAGCATGCGATTCAAGCTCAACAGCACCAACCCCAGGCCCAAGACCCCATATGCACTAGCAATAGTAGCAGTAGCAGCAGCAGAAGTAAAGTCTTGAAACTTCAACTTTGAGGAGCAACAATCTCATATAGCGTTACTTCACACTTGCACTTATTTTAGTTACGGCCATCATGCTGCGAGTCAATGAGTCATAATGAGTCATTTCGATATAGCCACGCTGGCTGCCATAATCGACTGGGTAAGGTAATGGAAATTCAACGAGTGGATTTGTCATTTCGTGGCCTCAAAGCTTAAAGAAGCTATAAGATACAAAATATGTAGATTAACAAAAATCTTATTTTGACCCAAGAGAATTTTACTGCGTAGGTTAAAAGAACGTGCATGAAATCCAAATACCCAAAACCATAAAGCCCAAATTAAAAAATGACTGAAATTAAATGTCAGATAAAACGTAAAATTAAAAAAAAAAACTGCCCTAAAGCCACAAAGTAATGTCGAAATGGTCAAAATAATGTTAAATTAAAAAATGACAAAATATATTCTGAGGCAAAAAGGAAAAGCGGCAAAAGTCGAATGTGCAATAACCCCTCCCGTCTGTCATATTTTTTCGTATTTTATTTAAAACCGTTTTAAGAATGACAGAGGAAAGAAAAATGAGATAAGAGCTTGCACAAAGAAAAACAACTTACATAAGTAAAATTCTTTTTAACACGCTAATATTAGCTTCACTTGTATGTATGTATGTATGTATGTATGTATGTACTATGTATGTATGAATGTATGTATGTATGTAACCGACACCTTTACAATCGATTTTGACCCACTTTACACGAACCGATTTTAATAAAATTTTGTACACATATCAAGAACCGGTGGCAAAACAATAATTTCATAAGTTTATCTCAATATCCTTATCAGGATTACCAGGATTAAATATTTTAATCCCACAGCTCCTGCTTTTTCCTGATTTTATTATGCGCTTATAAATATTGATAGACTCCCTCATTTTAAGTGCTGCGGTGGCTCAGTTGATTAAAGCGCGGTCACGTTTCAGTTTGAGTGTCAAGGGTCGTGGGATCAAATCCTAGCTATGGGTGACTTTTTTTTTTAATTAAAATTACGAGATTTTAAATAATAAATAAATAATTCCAATTTCATTTACAATTTGAATCAACTAAATGGGTCAATGAAATGTTTTCTTAAATCACAAAATAAATACAGTTTAAAAAAACTAAAAAACACGCTTTTAAAGCACGTTAAACTAAAAAGTTAAAAATAAATATAGTTTGAAAAAAACTAAAAAACACGCTTTTAAAACCCATCATACTAAAAAAGCGGAAAATAATTTTTAATATAAGCTGAAAACAATAATGAACTAAAAATACAAGTGTTATTGTGAATAAGCGAGGGGCGCTCGATATATGAAAAAAAAAACATGTATTTTTAGTTCATTATTGTTTTCAGCTTATATTAAAAATTATTTTCCGCTTTTTTAGTATGATGGGTTTTAAAAGCGTGTTTTTTAGTTTTTTTCAAACTATATTTATTCTACTTGTGCTTTTATTTCATAATGAAAAACCAATTCGACACACACATAAGTTTACTTAGGTTCTTTTTCCAAAATAAATTTCAGGAATTTGTTTTGGAAAAAAAAGGTAGGGTCAGTTGGGGTAAATGGACACGTTAGTAATTTTTGCAATTAAATTCCTGATTTAAATCCAAGAATCAAAGTAGGTAGTCATACACTTTGAATTTTTGTGCAATCGGTGCATTATACCTCGGGTTCCATTCTTCCGATTTTTAGTTAAAATTTCTGAAAGTCAATTTTTTGAAATCTTAAAATATTTTTTGTTTAACAGTGTGTGTTTTTTTTTTCAAGCGTAGTGAATAGCAATAATCTGATCTGTTTAAACAATTTATCGTAATAAGTAGTAAGCTTCTAATATTTTAAGTATTCTCAATTACGACAGTTGATTAAACTTCGGGAATAAATGAAAACATGAATTTGGGTTTTTTAAACGATATTGTATTTTAATTTTGTGATACATTGATTTAATTCATTACTTTTTCAACAGTTTTGCAACTATAAAAACACTGGCGCGCAATTTTAAACGATTTAGCAAATTGTTAAACCCATTTTTAGCAATTTGCTAAGCTAAAAAGATGGTTTGTTAATTTTAAATCATTTTAACATTTTTCTATCTCTTAACATATTGCTAAAGTTAAAATCCAGAAAACCCTACTTTAAATTTTAGAAATTTGCTAAATCCATATGACAAATGTCACTCCAACTTTACTTGAAGTGTTGATTCGTGTGTTTTTCATAATTCGGGAACTAAAAATTGTTTTTTAATCAATGAAATGTTTTCGGAAGACATAGATTTTGAAATATTTGAAGACTTTGATTTTTTTGGGAGCAATATACATCAGGATGATGGAATACGAGAATAAACCTGTGTTCATGTGTCGATTGTCCAATTTTACAGTTGGGACATTTAAAACTAATGGGTTTGTTTGAGTACTTTTGCTTTGTTAATTCTCACAAACTGTCACTATTTGGACATGTTCGGATGCCCGTTTTTTAACAAAAAGGAGTTAGCAATTTACTAGTTAGAAAAACGAAAAAAAGGGTTTAAAATTTTGGAGTCGTTAGTAAATTGTTAAATATTTAGCAAATTGCTAGTTAGTAAAATGTTAAGTCCTTAACAATAGGTTGTTTAAAATTTTGCGCCACTCTTTTAGAGCGTTTTTAGGGGAGTAATTGTAAGTTATGGGGTAAATGGAAACATCGATTAAAATAAACAAGACTTGCTGAAATTCATAAAAGAATGATTAATATTCACATTTTCCCTATTTTGAAATGAATATCAAGCAAGAGAAAGCAGAAAGACGTTTTCATTTACCCCTGATTTCAAAATAAAATGGGGTAGATGGGAACCTTGCAGAGGGAATGAGATCTATCGCACTTAATATTTGTCATAATGTGACTTATAGCAATAGAATAATATTAATATTATTTCAAAAATTAATTATATATTTTTTTTTTATTTTTAAATTTCAATGTCCCCAATTACCCCAACTCACCCTAAATCAATTTATGTTTTGGTAATTCGTCAAATTTTGGGCGATATGACATTTGTTTTCCATTTTATCACCCTGGGCGTTAATATCAAACGCGGTTTTTGAATTTAAAGGTAGTTGATCAAACTTTACACAAGCAAATATCTAAATCAAAAAGTTGTTTGTGGGCATTTTGACATTTTAAATTTAATGTTGTCCACAATAAGACTCACCGTCAAAAGAACGGCCCAATCTGTTTACCATTTGTAAACCGCTCGATGCGCTACTGTTGGAATACACCACCTCTCTTAAAACCATGCCACGATTTTGCAGACTTACTTAAGAAATAATATAAATTTATATACACGCTGTTGTTTTCGGTTCAATTACCACAATATAGTGAAAAAAATTTCTACAATTCGACGTTGAAACTTTTTCTACTTTAATTGGACAATCCAACCTTTATTTGTTGCTTCTATACTACGATGAATTTAATCATAATTGGCAGAAACAAAAAACAAAAAAAAAAAAAACAAAAGAAAGAGATGAAAGCAATTAAGCCAAAATAAAAAATTTAATATATATGTATATGTATGAACAAAAAAAAAATTAGTTTCACTATTTGATATACAATAAAACAAAACAAAAGTATGTAGTTTGTTACTCATAACCGGTAGCGTGAAATTTTCGTTAGTCAAAAGTGGGAAAAGATAATTAATTAAACTGATTTTCATTTCGAATTACTAACCGCACCGTCGAAAGAGAGTGGCAGACCGTTGGCAGATTTATGTGTTTGTGTGTGTTGTTTTTTTTTCCTAATTGAGTTACACACGTGTTATGTCTGAAAACCAAAGACATACACAAAACAGGATTACCAAATTACCTGCCTGAATTTTCATAATTAATTAGTAGTTTCAACATTTACATTAATCAAAATAAATGTACAAAATTAAAGTCAATTATGTAGTATAAAAGTGCACCCTGCCCTTGTAATTAGATAACTTTTTATACCTGGAAATAAATCGTTGATTTCATTACTATTTGACTGCCAGGTTCTTTGGTATTTAAATTTGATAATCACCAAGCTCTCTTCCCGGTGTAAGGATTCAATTCAAATAAAAATTTGGATAAGCCATTTCTAATGAGAATTGTCAAAATTATAATTAGTACTAGTCAAAATAGTGCCCCTGTTGTGCCAGTGGTCTTACGGTATAAGTGCGTAAGGCTGTCATATGCCAGAGGTCTGGGTTCAATTCCTGGAATGTGTTATATGAACGTTTTTACGGGTACCTACTGCCTTATGAAGAGTGCTTGTTCAAAAATTAGCCTTGGTCCCCTCCATACATCCCTGACATTGCTTACAATGGTTTAGAATTGTAGTTCACTTGGCCCTTTTTCTCTATGAGCTGTAGATTAAAGTATTATATATCGCGAGACGCCTTAACGTCTGAATGGATTTTTATACGACTTGGTTAATTTAAAGATAGGATCCTAGGCACGGAGACAGGCTACCTTTTACGGCGGGAAAATATCTCATTCCCGCGGAAATCTAGCGTGATCGTGTCAAGAAGCGCATGACGCCATAGCTACTGAAATGATTTTGATGTTGTTTTTTTTTAACTGAGTGTTACTAAGACTACTAAGTATTTGATCACTTTTCTAACTTAGAGGGTAGGTAGGCACCATAATAATTTAGGGAATTTATAATCAAATTTTGATACAATTGTCTTTATTTAACAGTTTTACACTACTTAACTTATAGGGTAGGAAGGTACCAAAATTCAGACTACTTTTTACTTCGGAAAAATATCTCATTCCCAAAGGAACCTATACATAGCTACCTATCTACAACATTAAAACTGTCTAGAATCACATTACGCCAAAACTATTGATCTGATTTGTATACGATTTTTTTACGTTAAGACGTTAAATTTGGGCGAGACGAAGTTCGGCAGGTCAGCAGTCCTGTCAAATGCTTTTTACAACAATAAATCCTTAAGTTTTATTCGATTTAGGTGTAGCGAAGCGCACCGGGTAATAGCTAGTATATGTATATACATAAAAGAAAGTCGTGTTAGTTAACTATTTATAACTCAGGAACGGCTGAATGGATTTGGATGAAATTTAGCACAGAGATAAATTATCATAGTCTTGAACATCACATAAGCTACATTTTATTGTGGTAAAATGTATTTTATTTGGATTAAACATTGACCGCGTTTTACACAAAAATTTAAGTAATCTGCGGTTATTGTCAGCACAACGAAACAGATGGTTACAACAACAACTAAGACATGAACTTTGGTTGTCCTGCCGCCAAATTAACTTTTTAATAAGCTTATGAAGTACCAGGCCATCTAGAAACTATGAAAAAAATTACATGGAAAATCTTATAAGCAACTAAAATATTTGTCCATAGCTTGGGTTTTTGCATTACCGGGTTTAGCGGAATTGTTGCTGGCTTATCGACGTACACCTTTTCTTTCAAATAACCCCAAAGATAGAAGTCCAACGATGTCAAATCACATGACTTAGTCGGCCAATTGACATCGCCACACAAAAGAGCCATTGTTTCGTTAGCTGTATGGCAAGTGGCACCGTCCTGTTAAAACCACATATCGTCCACAGGTGTTGTGACTTAAGGCCAAATTTTAGGAGTTGGCCTTATGTCACTTTTGCAAAGCGTCATAAGGCCAAATTCGCGCGAATTTCTCGCTATTACTTTATCCTAGGTTTCGAGGCTTTGTAAAAGTGACATAAGGCCAACTCCTAAACCTTGGTTTTTGTTAGTTGGCCTTAAGGCACGGCACCTTGTCCACATCTATATCTTCCAATTCGGGCCATAAAAAGTTCATTATCATCTCACTATAGCGAACACCATTCACATGCAACTGCCTATCCAGCCTAATTTTAAAAAAATACGGCCCAATGATGCCGCCAGCCCTGCACCAAACAGTCACTCTTTATGGGTTCATTGGTTTTTCGACAATCACTCTTGGATTATTATCATTCACCCAAATGCGGCATTTCTGCTTATTGACGAATCCACTGAAGTGAAAATGTCCCCCATCACTGAAGATGATTTTCTTCGATATGCATTTTGATTTCAACGTCCATTTTCGTAATATGCCTGAATAACTTCAACGCATTGCCCGATTGTGTATCTTTCCATGGTTCAAATTGAGTTAGGCTGAAATTCAGAAATGTCAAATAAAATTCAGAAAAAAACTTGACGTTTAGGAGTGGTTCACATTCAACATCGGCCCTTAAAATTTAACCACCCTTTATATGTGTGTACTGTGTCTAATGAACGAAAAATAATATTATCTTCAAAATAATTGTATAATACTAAAACTCAACTGTTTCTTTTTCTAACAAGAATTGGTAAAAATAGTTTTTCGACTCCAATATCTTGAGAACGAGCATTGATGTTCATTTCCATTTTTATTTATTTTTTAAACTAGCTGTTTCCCGCTACTTCTTCCACCTCAATTTATTATTATAGCAATGAAGATTAAGTTTTAAAAAATATATAATTTAAAGTACTTCGTAAAGGCTATTTACATAGGTTTTATTTTATTATGGCTGAAGAACATACGGATTTTATCTGCAACCCGATTTTGACAATGGAACAGTGGCCCTTTAAGATGAATAAATAATTTTCTTTCCTTTTGCAACATTTTCCACTGATTCTTCGCTCCTATTGATAGTAGCATAATTTTAGCTTAATTGTTTAATTAATTAATAATTTAATTATCTTAAAACCTTCCTCGACAAATGAACTATTCAACACAAAACAACTGGTCAAACAATTAAGGTAATGGAGCATGAATACCTTGGGTCAATAGTAGCAAACTTTGACCTCTTAAGCGCAAAGCAAGTCGCAATTAGAATTGATGACCCCGTATGTAAGGAAGGACGATTCCGCAATCTACCTCGAATTCAGATGTGTCGTGAAAAAAAATAAACTCGGTAGGTTCCGTCGGGCAGGTCACCTAGCTCGCATGAAAGCAGTGGAACCACCTCGGAAAGTTCTATGTAGTACATTTTATGGTAGGAACAGCGTGGCAGACCATCCTTACTTGGAGGGACGGCGGCGGCGCAGACCAAACCGTCCGAATCCTTTGCGATCGTCACGATCGGGATAAATGAAAGACTCCTTTGGTCATTGGTTATGAATCATTATAGGAGAATGGTCATTATTGGTCTTTGGTCATAAATGGTCATTGGTCAATATAGGTCATTGGTCATTATAGGTTATTGGTGAAAGTTCAAAGGTCAGAGGTCAAAGGTCAAAGGTCATAGGTCAAAGGCCAAAGGTCAGAGGTCAAAGATCAAAGGTCAGAGGTCAAAGGTCAAAGGTACAATGACCAATCACCAATGACCTATATTGACCAGTGACCTATATTAACCAAAGACCATTTATGACCAAAAACCATTTATGACCAAACACCATTTATGACCAATGACCATTTATGACCAAAGACCAATAATGACCAGTTACCTATATTTCGCCTATTGGTCGTAGCGTAATTTTGTATAGCTTAAAGTCTTCCTCGATAAATAAACTATCCAATGCAAAAAGAATTTTTCAATTCGAAAAGTTAATAACATTTTGAGAAAAGATTTAATTAATAGTTTTTAACAATACAAAAATAAACTACCAAGACAAAATTCTACATGATGGCTGAATTTATTATTTTATAAAAAATTGGTTGAATGCCAAAATCTTGAAGACTTTAGGGGTGTTCACATTATCAAATATGTATAGCAAACTTGTTTGGTAATCATTTGATGCATTGAATCCTTAGCATTCAAATTCGTCAAACATCAGTTCTCTTTAGCATTTTGATCATGGAAGAGTGAGGACGCACTAATAGAAGTTTTCGGTATTCTATCATTCAATGAATAAGAAGAAAACCGAAAGCGAGAAAATAAAAAGGAAAAGCATTTGGACAAAAGGATGGCTAAAAAATCGACCAATGTTTGTTTGAACAAAAAAATTAATATTAAACGTGTTAGGGAAATCTATTAATATTGCTCCAGAATCAAATTCACTAAAAATTTCAAAACTATTTTCTGCTTTGCTTTTTCAATTACTGTCACTTGTGACTACTTTCATACACAAAACGAATTGATCAATTTGGACTGTAATTTATCGAAAATCATCTTAGCCGATTTTAATCTGGGTTTTAAGATTTTCATTAAATCCAGTTTTCAGGACTGGTTCTGATGTCGAATCGAAGAAGTTATACTTGGCACTGTCTCGAACTATAAACTTTAAGATAACTATATTTTGTTTTTAGTTATTTTTCTTACTTTGATTATGCTAGTCTACCGCTCTTTTAAAATCCTAACACATTAAATCATTTTTACAAGATATTTTCACAGAGTAGAATTAATTTCAGTTAAGGGTGTTCTGATATCTTCACATCGATTTGCTTGATCTTGTCAGAATAAGACTTAAATAACATAAAAATAATTAAATATTTGCAAATAAAAGAATTTCAAACATTACCAACCTTATTTATAAACACCACATAAAGCCTACATAAAGTTATACACTCCTTTAAATGTCTCTAAACACAAAAATGTTATTTATAAAACTTATGCAACGTTAAATAGAGCCATAATAAGAATTTGAATAGAGGAAATTAGAGTGATGAAATGTCCTTCTGATTTGTGTCCATAATAGAAATTAGAAAAGAATAAAAATGACTTTCCAATTTTCTTCCTTTTTAAATGATTTATTGATTTCAATCGAGTTATCCTGACGCCGCGCCGAGAGGGAGAAAAATAGGTACATAATTAGAAAAGATTAAATCCAATGGAACTAAGTGATGGAGAATTTAAAAATAAATATAGATTTTCGAAAGAAAATAATATGCAAACATATTATTGAAATTGTCCGTTCGGACCTCATCAGCGACAGTCGAGGAGGCCACATCCCCGTACATCTCCAAGTTATGTATGTCGCAATATTCTCTGTACTTTCGATTCCATTTTATTGCATTATTATTTATATTTCATTGTAAGAAGAAGATACAGTTGATTTAATTATGACATCTAAATGGAATAGATTTCCCATTTTAGTACTTTAGAACTGCATAACTATGGGCGCATTCACTAATGTAGTCACTACGTAGTCAACTAACTTTGATTGGTCAAATACAACTAAGAAGTTAGTTGAAATTTCCCCTCTGAACGTAGTGTAAAAATTTTCAACTTCAAAGGTAGTTGACAGCGCTTTTGAAATTTTACTCTCAGCTGTTAGATAAAAATACAATTTTAATTTTTCACACCACTATAATATGATCTAAATTTAATTATTTTGCATACATATGACTTCATCTTTTTCCAAATCACACATTTTATATCTTATATGTATTTGATTTGATTTATTTTAAAATCACAAATGATTTTCATTTTATTCTCACATCTGTCAAAAATATGACAGTTTACGACTGACTAGCTTTGTAGTGAATTTTGCATTCACAAAGATAGTTGAATTTCGACTACGTAGTGACTACATTAGTGAATGCGCCCCTATGATTTATAGGAAAATATTTTATTAATACGAATTTATGCAACGTTCAATAGAGCCTACATAAATCCTTATGTTTAGCGGATTCTATTAAATAAGACTGTAGGTGTGTTTCTTGGGAAAGATATCCGCAGTGAAGTAGGATTTGCCAAAAAACGTAACATCAATTGTGCGATTTGCTTTGTGTTTTTTTTGTGTATTTTTTGACAGAAATATCGAAACAAAAGTACGCAGAATTTAGTTGGTTTTGAATTTCTCAACGCGTTTTTTATAAGAACGCTTTGTGGCGTTAGTAACTCTTATATATGTCGCTTAAGTATGAGTTACTAAAATCAGAGAGCCTCTTATGTTGTTGCTACGAGGAGAATGTGAGAATTTACACTTCCTTGTATTTCTTCTTTTAAGCTTCTACTTTTATTGGCAATGATTATGTTGTATTTGTAATTCGTGTTAAATCTTACTTCACTGCCGTTATTTTTCCCAAAAAAATACACACTTATTTATAAAATTTATAAGGAGAACCTTCTGAGTTGCAAATTACTATGTAATTGGAGTCTTTATTAAATCATTACAGTATTTTACGGATATAAGAAACACTCATATAAGAAAAACACTCTTATAAGAAACACATTTGTATTTACCAATATAAATTTTTAGAACAAAAAATGTTTGTCAAAACTTTTTGTTTACTCATCCTTGTAATACCACCGTTAATGACAGCTTCCTACTTTCCAGTGAAATGACAGCAGCAGTTTTGGAAAGACTGCAAATATTTTGACATTTCGATCAACATTATGACTTGTTGCTTGTACATAAAAAAAATATCTCGTTGTGTCCATTGATTTTATATAAGAAATTTTCTTTCTTGTATCCAAAGTTTGTAATAAGAAAAACTCGAATATAAGAAAGAAATGTCTTGGATTTTAAGACTTTCTTATAACCGTGTTGCACTGTATACAAAAAAAAAAATGGTTATACGTATCTCAAATATTATTCAACATGAAACAGAAAAAAAAACGATCAATATTACTGACATTTAGATTTCTTTTCGTCCTTGCCGCAGATTGAAATATGATTTTTACTTCTTATTTTACTTACACGTCTAAGTTATTGATAGACCTAGACGCTGTATTTTAATCTATCAACTTTTTTGTTAAAATTGCAACTTTCTTGTTAAAGTTTTCACTAAACTCTAAAGTTCAGGTATCAATCTGCTTGTCTGTATAATAAAACAAGTACTGCATTTTACTAATGTGATGTCTATATTAAAAGTTAAACATTTCAAACAATATTCGGAAGCCTCTCGGTTTTCTTTCTTACTTTCAACTTAATTAATTTAATTTTTTTTCATTCTTTTTTTTTAATTTAATGAACTTAATGTATTCTTAGTTTCATTTCTAAATTATGAAAAATCCCACAGCCCCATTTTTATTAAAAAGTCTCAATTATATCCGAATGTATTATTTGCTTATCACAAAGATTATAATTTCCAACTAATTAGCTTTCTCCATATTAATTTTGTCCTTCACTTATATTTTAACAATTGGAATATAATTTTATTTTATATAACTACTAGCATCATTGTCAATACGTATATACATAGTTAATTAAGAATTAAACACTATTTTGCGTGCCTTTAATAGCCCAACGAAATATAACATTCAACTTAGATACGTATATATATGTATATACAAAAGGTATTCCCCATCAAGGTTACAAAATTTTATTTGGCAACTCATTAAAATAAACAATCAAATCCAATTCTGTCATAAGCGATCGTCTGTATTTCTCATCATCATATAATAAGAAAAAATCAAATTAAAATTTATACATAATTACAATTTTTTTTTTTTTTTAATTTTATCATTCTCATTGACTTCAACAAAAAAATTTAATGTGCACCTGCCACTAAAACATCTAGATATGATTTTATAAGCAATCGAATTTGAATTACATATATAGTTTTCTGGGTTTACATACATATATTTGCAGCCTCCAAAGGTGTGATATTTAACATCAAGACGTGTTAAAAATTTTATATTTATTTGGTTAAGATAAGGCACCTGCTGCAAAACTAAATTTATTTGTCTTTTTCATGTTTGTCATATTGTAAATGGCAAGTAGTGCTTTTTAAAATTGTACAAAATTATTCATGTGAATCGGTTTAGTTGTTTAATAATTACATGTTCATAAATGTACTTAGATATTTTGAGATAAAACAATAAACATGATGTGTTGACATTCTTACTATAGTATGTCATGTTGTGATAATTTGTTTCAAAACAGTGAGAAAATAAAACTAACAACGTTTCCTAACATCTTTTGGACAAGCCTTTACTATCATATCTTTCCTGGGTCATCAGAAAGTGCGTTCAAGTACATTTGCGAGGCAAACTCAAAGGTCTGTGCCACAAAACCTAAACCTAGTCACACTTACTCTGGAACTTGTCTGCACGTTTCATAACTTTTTTTTTAACAAATTTTATTTTAATTCCAGAGGTTACATTGACTTAGCCCACTATGCAACTATGTTAGCCGCCAGTGAAGCATAGTTGTACCCAATTCCAAGTTATCTTCGCGTTTCCTCTTCAATTGCTTTAGCATTTCAAAAAAAAAAAATTAACAATCTTTTCCTTCCATCTATATCTACATACATATACATATGTATGTATGTACAAAGAGTAGCGGACCACAACTCCAACCATCCGGCAATTCGTTCCAATGGAAAAGAAGAAACTTTTCTTCGTATGGCATGAAGCATGATCCATCCATAATTATTGAACCTCGGTTCTCTAACTCTTTTTCTCTCTCTCTATTCTCTTGCTGACTTCAATTTCTCTCTCCATATATATTGAGGCTGTGCTTGTTTACAGTAGTTCAGTTGCAGATTTAATCAACTTCAAGAAGGTTGTGGAATCAAACGCGAAAAGTTATTTCTTTTTAAAATAAAAATAAAAAACCTAAACAAGGAAAACTTGTTACGTGTGCTACTACTTTGTCGTCGTCGTCGTCGTGTGAATCCTGTTCCCAATTCTGTGGATTACTTTTCAAATTTCATCTAAAAAACAATCTTTAAACAAAAAATCATTGTAAGTGAACTAACTAAAGGATTTTTATAAATTTGGAAAGAGATAAGATCATGTATTATATTGAAACAGGAGAAAAGTGCAAAAAAAAAAGAGTTAGAGTTCGTGTATCAAGTCTTTCGATTTTAAAAAGAGGAAATGGATTCGTTTAACTGAAATGGTTTTTGTTTCCGTTTTTGTGTCGTTTTTGAGTTGATATTTATTTATGTATTTAGTATTGAAAAAGGAACACAAAGTTTTTTTTTTTAAATATATGTAAATCAGTATTTAAAGTTCGAGCAACAGCTCTTTTGATTTTCAACAAATTATCTTAAATACAACTCTTCATTCAATTTGGGTTGTAAAAGATGGCCTTAAAAATAAATAAACCTTACTTTAATGAATACTTATCCTCATTGGAAGCTAGTATGTTGATTCTGAGTTCCTTGCTCCCTGGTCCCTAGGAAGTATTTCTAAGAATCTTGCACACACGTTCGTATAATATTTCCTTCAGACATAATTTTTGTTACCAAAGATACCTGAAGATCCCACGGAAGACTTCCAAGGACGCCGATGGGAAGCATCGGAGGATTTGTTGTACTTCTAAATCCTTTAAATGTCTAGATTAATTTGGACATTGTTAAACTTTAAAGTGTATTTTAAATGTGTTTGGCAATTTTCTTGATTTGTTTCAAAAATATTCCCGGATTGTTGGAAATTCTGACTTGGGAGCTCTCTAAAAATTATAACACTGGGTTCAAGCTGAAGGATAAAACAATTTTTCTTCAATTGGGAGACTGTTGAACTTCTGTTGCAAACATTTTTGTTTTTGTAAGTTTAGCTTAGTGCTACAGTGCGCAAGCAACTTTTAAGGCGCGCAGATTCATATTTGAATATGACGGTTTATAAAACTTCTGTAAATAACTTTTTGGTGTTTAGAGGCATTGTAACCTTTTGCAACATCATTGCTTACAAAAATCAGTGTAAACATGTTAAAAGTTTTGGAATTTATTGTATCAATTTTTGTGGTGTTTCTTTGATATATGAAAAGCCAGGTGTTAAATATTAAAATTTTAAAAATAATTAATTTTAAGCAACAAAAAAAAACCTTCGATTTTCCTTGACACTGTCTAGTCTTTCAATATCATTTTTTTTCTTTAATCGTTGTCTTTAAAATGCATCTTTAATACCTTGAATCAGAACTTATAATACTCTGTTATACATTCTAATGATTTAATTTGTATTTAAAAGCCTTGAATCAAAATATCTAACCTTTAAAATCTAAGCTATTAACTTAATTTAGCATAGGAACCACATAAGTTTATAACATGTTTTTGGACATTTTGCATAACATAAGTGATGAGCTGTTTTGTTGGTGGTTGATAGTGTGCTGTTGGCACACAACCAAATATTTGCTATTAAGAAAATTCTGAAGAGATTATTTTATATTTATCGTGAGAAATATGAAATTTTATAAAAAACCTCGACTTTTTTCCAAGATAAAATCATCTAAGATAAGAACTATCAGAAAATAAAAAAAATTATAAAAAAAAACTTTAAAATACAATTTATTGAAAGTTTAAATATTTTTTAAAATTTTCCTGTTTTGTAAATGACCGAAACATTCTATGAGAATTCAAAATCGAGCAATTCATTGAATTGTTCTAACTCAAACTACAAATTTTCAAATCCGACAATTAAGCCTTGTAATAAAATTTTCCAAAATTGGTTTTAATTTAAAAAAAAATAGTGAATAATATTCGATTTCGCTAATATCATAAAAGTTATTAAATTGTCAAGGTTTTGTTTTTTGTACTTCTTCAAAATATCTGCTTAAGACTTAAGTTTAACTTAATTTTACAGCTTAAATTTTATAAAAATTACAAATATATTTGAATTATATTTGTTATTAAATTTGTTTATAATTAGTAATACTGTGAATATGAAAGACTGAATATACGAACAAAAAATGACTAACTTCAACTAAGACTTAAGTTAAAACTGATAGCCAGAAACACGAAAGTTAATCCTTTTGGTTTCTAAACTCAAATTATTTATCTAGTTGAAGCTAAAGCTTTTACAAAAACATGCTTTTTTATGCACAAGGCTCAATTTATGTTATTTTAGCTTTGATAAATTAACGTTTATCAACTTCAATCTGATCATTGATGAAAAATTATAAGTTTTCTAAAATCACAGCCCTTACAATAATTGTATTATTTATTCCGGTTTCATCAATCTTGAACCCCCATTTTAATCATCGTTAATAAAATGACAACCTAATCAGTAATTAAGTTTAATGTTGTAGATACATAACCATAAGCAAATAATTATAATATATTGATTATTATGTTTTGTATCTTATCATTAAATGTTTAAAAGCTCATAATTTTAAAGACTGAGTAATTAGCTAAAACCAATCAATTTAAAAATAAAATACAATGATACTTGGGAATTTATTGTTAAGTGTTCACTGATCGAGTTTGACTTTAAAGGACACCAATATCATTAAAATCCATGTGACATAAGAGTTCAGGTATATTTTTTCAGAACGAGTTCAACGAGAGTTCATTTTTTTTTTCAATAATTCTCTTTGATTAAACTTAATAATATTATTGAACAATTATGTTTTATCTATTTAGTAAACAGTGTACAGCACAATTCTTAAATAGATTAGTGTATAAATTTCATGTTTTCTTGATATACCTTCATTTAAGTGCTTTTGGAAAATTATTTGGGTTGAAAATAGAATTCTTCAAACGTCAATTAATTATTCCTTTTAAAGTTTAAGGGCGAATTTATTCGTATTTTGTACAAAACTAAATTAGATCAAATGATCGTTTGTTTTACATTGTCTTTTTATACATATTTAATAATACCTAGAAGCTTCAGTCTTAATACAAGTACCTATCTTATTAATTTAAAATTATAATATTTCTCTAATTTGTTGGTTAGATTCTATTTTAAGGACCTAAAAGACCTCCACATGTTTTAGTTAAAAACTAAAAACAAATTTTTTAATATTTACATTCAAGGATTTTAAAGAAACAACACTAATACCAATAAAATTCCTATCTGGAAAAGAAATTCTAATTTATATATTTGAAAAATTGAATTCTCAAGTTAAGAAATAAAAATAAAATATTTCTTTAATCCGTAATATAAATCATATCCATCGCAAAGTTTAAGCATTTATTTTAATTTTTAATTTGGCAATAAATCTGCTTTTGTTTTGTTTTGACCACAAAGTCTAAAAACACATAAATGTACATAATCCCTACCTAAGAGCAAATCTATCCTTTCGAAACCAACTTTTTTGTATTGACTGGAACAGTAATGTATTTCAAATTACATCGTTCATTGCAGCCAGACTTGGGCCACCTTCTGTAGAGATACAAATAGCATCCAGTCTTCGAACACAAACATTACCACTACACAATATAGTTACGTAACATACTCAAATACCCTCATCTATCTTCTTGCAACTGCCATCCTACCAAAGCAGTTTTCAGTTTTTGTTGCTGCTGCCCCTGGTTGTGGATGTGTATAGTGTATAGAGACTCCAAGTGAAGTGAAAGTTTATCCGGTTATCTGAGCATTGAATAACCTTAATACACAAAAACACAAAAAATTGCGCATTCAGATATCAAATACAATAAAAGAGCTAGAGACTTGATGTATGTATAGTAAGCTCTTCCAATGTGCATTTAGCCAAATCCATATTTACATCATAGTTAGCGTCATTAACTGAACTTGTACGAAGTACCTACCTACGAGTTCCATGGAAATGAAAATACTACTTTAATTACTCTTGCCTCATCATCATCGTGATTATTACTGAGTTGGGTTATTTGCTTTTTGTTTTACAGATGATTCTCATTCAACCAACCCCAGCTCAACGTGTGTCCATTCGGGAGGAACTTCGTGAACCCGAGAACCCAGCTGATATTGAACGGGATGTTGCCCTTATTCGAGATTGGCTCCAGACGCAACCCCATCTGCCCAAGGACATGGACGACGGACGTCTGCGGACTTTCCTCCGTGGTTGCAAATTCAGTTTGGAAAAAGTAAAACGCAAGTTGGACATGTACTACACAATGAGGAATGCAGTACCAGAGTTCTTCTCCGATCGGGATATTTCCAAGGAAAATCTGTCTGTGGTGCTGGATTATGTGTAAGTTTTGACACCTCTCAATCTTTGCTTAACGAATTTTATTACAATTTTCCCTCATTAGACACTGCCCCACTCTGCCTGGACTGACACCCAATGGCCGTAGGATAACATTCATTCGAGCCATAGACTGTGACTTCCAACCGAGTCAAGTGAACGATGCCATGAAGGTAGCCCTGATGATCGGTGATATTCGACTGCTGGAGGAAAAAGTTGGCATAGCTGGTGACATCTTTATTCTAGATGCTGCCGTAGCAACTCCATCAAATTTTGCCAAGTTTTCACCATCGGTCGTCAAGAAGTTCTTGATCGCTGTCCAAGAGGCTTATCCGGTGAAGGTGAAGGAAGTTCATGTGATAAATATCTCACCACTCATTGACACAATTATGAACTTCGTGAAACCATTTATTTCGGAGAAAATTCGTAACCGAATAACTTTCCACAGTGATTTGGAGAGTTTATACAAAGTTGTTCCCAAAGAATTGCTTCCCAATGAATATGGTGGCAATATTGGCAGCATAACTGATCTCAATAAACAATGGAAACAGAAACTAGCCGAATACACTCCATGGTTTAAGGAACAAGAAAATGCAAAAGCTGATGAATCATTGCGTCCAGGTGCACCAAAAACTCAAGATGATCTATTCGGAGTTGAGGGTACTTTCCGACAATTGAATATCGATTAGTCATTTAGAAGAATATACATTGTCAAATTCTGTGTTATTAAAAAACAAAACAAAAAAATCGATCGAAAGGACAATCTTGCTTATTTTTGCTAAGCGTTTTCTCAAAAAAGTATTTAGAGCAAAAAAAAAAACTAAAAAATTATAAACACTTATGGAATATTCTAATCTAGCACATTTTAATTTGTATTTGGAAATTGTATTATGCACTTGTTTTTATATTCAATAAATTTGTATTGTTTTTAAATTTAATTTAATATTGTTTTAATTTCTTTCAAAAGTGGATATTTAAATTATGTACATTACATACCTACGAGTAGTTTGAGGATGAGTCGCATCTATCTATCAATCGGTACTTAAACTCACTCATATTTTATTTTAATAAGTCCGATTTGTTGAAATACAAAATTTCAATATCCTTTGATTTTAAACGAAAAGACTAAATTCTTTTAGGCGAGTGCAGTTACACAAGACAAGTCTTTGACTTTTTTGAATGTCTTTCCAAAATAAATTTACCATTTGAAATCAAAGTTACAAGTCCTTCTTAAAACCATAAATTAGAAATAACTTAAGCCAATTTAATGCAGTCACTTTGACTTTATAAAGTTTTTTAAATCATTTTTAAAGTCTGTAAATCATTTGAATGCAGTTTTGACTTCACTTAATTAGGATGATGATGAAAAAAGTACAAACAATTTTACCAAAAGTTTGTAAAAAGTGTTTTTTGATTTGAATATCTCGAGAATGAGCACCGATATTGACTTCAAACTTATTTATGTTAAAACAAAATACAATTAGTAATATATGCTACAATTTTTACAAATATCAAATTGACAGTTGTTTTACAAAAAATAAAAAAATTAAACCGAAATTTACAGAAAAGTATAACAAAAATCGTTTTTCGGCTTAAATATCATCACAACAAGCAATGATGTTGACTTCAAATGTATTTCATTTCAACATAATGCATTTGTCAATAACTAAAAAATGATAAAATATTGACGAATACCAAACTGACATTTTTGTACAATAAATACAAAATGGGAAGTTATCAGTGTGGATCGCACCCAACCTCTTTTTTTTTAATTTTAAATAGCAGACAGAAAACAGAAAACAAAATTTGTCTCAAATGTAAATAATGGTCTTTTATTATAATACTATACATATGTAGTTGTTTCCCGCGACTTACCCTAATTTATTATTATAGCAATTAAGATTAAGTTTTAAAAAATATATATTTTAAACTACTTCGTAAAGGATATTTAGGTTTTATTTTATTATGGCTGAAGAACATACGGATTTTCTCTGCAACCCGATTTTGACAATGGAACGGTAGCCCTTTAAGATGAATAAATAATTTTCTTTCCTTTTGCAACATTTTCCACTGATTCTTCGCTAATATTTTTTGCAGCGTGATGTTATATAGCTTATAGCCTTCCTCGACAAATGAACTATTCAACACAAAAAGAATTTTTAAATTCGAACCAGGAGTTCCTGAGATTAGCGCGTGTAAACAAACAAACTCTTCAGCTTTATATATTAGTACCTATAGATATAGATAAACATACATATGTTCATATGTTAATTATGTGTACTGAATATTATTTATCATAATATGTATTTTAAATCCAGATTAAAATTCATAAGTAAGGAGTCCACACATTTTGATTAAAATGTTTTGTTTTTTAATTAAAATACTGGAAAGTGATGGTCATGACTCATAATACTCAAAAACAAAATCCACGATTCGTTTGAAACCAAAAATCTATCCCATGCAATGCGTGCCTACTGTTCTCTTTTTAATACGATATCCCGCTGGCTGATTAGACAAAGAAAAAAAAAGTGCTTGGTGACGTTCGACTGCGAGAAGAACAACTGGTCAAACAATTAAGGTAATGGAGCATGAATACCTTGGGTCAATAGTAGCAAACTTTGACCTCTTAAGCGCAAAGCAAGTCGCAAGGAGAATTGATGGCCCCGAATGTAAGGAAGGACGATTCCGCAAACTACCTCGAATACAGATGTGTAGTGAAAAAAAATAAACTCGGTAGATTCCGTCGGGCAGGTCATTATGAATCATTATAGGAGAATGGTCATTATTGGTCTTTGGTCATAAATGGTCATTGGTCATTTTTAGTCTTTGGTCATAAATGGTGTTTGGTCATAAATGGTCATTACTAAAAAGAATGTTTCAATTCGATCACGTAGTTTTTGAGATCAGCGCCTTGAAACGAATAACGGAAGCCCTCAAAGATGAATAATTTTCGCCGTTTTTGCAACATTTTCCACTGATTAAGACGACATAAAAGTTTGGTCAAATAAAGCAGTCAAATTGAAACAAAAAAAATGAATTAGTAGTTTTTGAAAGCTACAGGAGTTAGATTGCCCTTTACCCTTAAAGAATATACATATGTATACATAATTATGTTGAAAATGCAAAACTAAATCATAATAATAGATAAATCCCAGTAAACACTTATAAAAAAAATCCACATTCTCTTATATATCAAAACTCTCGGTCATAAAAAGCAATTAAATTCAAAAATAATGTTTAAAAAAAAATGGATAAATGCCACGTCTTCTTTGTGCCACACTTCAATTTTTGATATGTATGTCCTTCAACTCCTAAGGTGCTACCATAAAATTTCACCATTTTACAAGAATTTAAAGTGCTCATTTCAATTGATACCAATTATACAAAATCTATCCTTGTGCAAATTTTCAAAGTTCTACGTTATCACGAAGGAACGGTTCTTGCTTTTAAAGGTTTTTTGTATGTGTTGTACCTCTGGAAATAGCCATAGTCCTAGTACTGGAAATTTATTTCTCACTGACATAAAAAAGAAGTAGCAAATCGACTGAGTTTATTCTTTTGAAAATATTGTAGTTTCTATAAAAATTAACTGGGTACTACTCTGCCCCTGGATTTCTGATATTGAGTGTTTAATTGAATCTTGAAAACAAATAAAATCTGTACTTTTTTATTTTCTGACGCAACAAGCGTTGTTCTGCCTATAGTCCTTTTTTTAATTGTTTAAATATAGCCAAAAACAATAGTTGTTAAACTGGGCGTATGAGCACTTTTTTTTTATTTCAAAAGTATACAAATTTGCCCATACATAAATTATAGGAACTAAGGGTACAAAAAACGAAGTAATATGTATGTACATCTTAAGCACCCACAATAATGAATGATTGAATGAATTTAATTTGGAGTTGTGCACTGCCACCTGTAAGATCTATTGTGCCCCTGGAGATGTTCCCATTTACAATGATTCCTCTAATTTAATTTGCCTTAGAAATTTGAGTATTTGGTTCACCGTCAGAGAGGGAAGATTTGGTTCTTATAGTACTTGGTAATTTCCCAAGTGTTTTCTTCTTTGGTGCATAATTACTTCACACTGTCCAAGAATGTGGTAAGGTGTTTCTTCAAGATTGTGACAAAACCTGCAAAAGGCCTTGTCTGCTAGGCTAAGGATATTTAAATGCCTATTTAGTTTACAGTTACCAGTGAGTATGCTTGTCACTATTCTTAGGTTGTTCGTACTTAATTTCATGCAGTCTGTGTAACGTTTTTGTTTGTAATTACCAAGTAACATTTTTGACTGCCCCATTTTAGGAAGTTCTTTGCAGACTTTTGCTCTATTAGCTTTCTCCTCTTTTTTGATTTTGTTTTTAATCAAATTTTCCCCTAATCTACAATACGGTTCCGGTCCTAATAGTGAAGTTGAGGCACATATTTTCGCTAAGGTGTCTGCCACTTCATTTCCATGAACTCCTACATGTCAAGGTACCCAATAAAACCCACAATAATAATCGCAGTTAACTTACGTGTTTTCCAACTTAAATTTCATTATTAAATTAAAAATGGATATTGTAAATCTTTTAGATGATTAATGTTTAAAAAAAAGTAGTGTCATAATTGCTTGATTTTAAATATTCGTTGGTAAAACTACAAGAACAAAATAGACTTTAATTTTATTTTAAGAAAATTATTGTTTTTCAAAAGTTACAGTAAAAGCAGAAAAAAAAATAAAAGAGATTTAGTCAAGCATATTTTATTATAAGACACTAAAATTAATTTGGTCAGCCAAAATTACATTTTTTTGTATGTTTAAATAAAACAATATTTTTTCAAATGAATTTTTTGTTCTAAATTTAAATCACACCTTATATTTTTTCTATCACGTCTGGTTTTTGAAATAAACCTCTCTAGAAATAAAAAAAAAAACTATAATACGGTGTTTTTAGGGCAAAGTTAAAACACAACATAGTTCTTAACAATAAATCGTGCGATGATTTTGCAAAGTTCAAGGCTCAGTTTCAATCTTTTAAGTATCTCACTTAGTTTTTAGAAATTCTAATTTGTTATGAATAATTTATGAATCTTAATTTGACTCTATAAGTAAGTAAGTAAGTAATTAATTCATTTTATTGATTTTTTTCCTTTGATACATGTTAAACATTTAAAGAATTTAAAGCAATGGCATTACCGTCAGCTCGGTTAGCAAATTTGTATATAAATGTATCTTTTCCTGATAAAATAATAAATAAATGTAACTATTCAAATTCTGTGATAATTAACATTCTTTATACTCTATCTTTCAAGAATAAGGCGAGAGGTTTCCAGTCAGTACCGTTCAACAGCTTTATTGTTTCCTGAATTGAAAGGGTTCTTTTTCCAAAGTATGAATATCGCTGTGATACAAAAATGGGACAAATACTCATGAAATGAAAACAGTCTTCTTTGGATTTAAGGTTACATAGGGTGCAGAATTGGTTAAAACTTCCATTGTAAGGTGTTCCGTTAAGTCCTAAGATTTCGCATCTTATACCTTAAATATTATTGAAATGTCCTTGTGTAACTTAAGAAGTCTTGGAAGTAATTTGATTCTTTTAAACATGTATTGAGTTGCGAGTACAGTATTCTACTTAAAGAATTACGGGCATTGGCTTTAAATGGCACAGAGTTTTCATGTTTCCCAATAATTCGATACATCTGTTCTCTTAAGTCTGTTAAGTTACTCGCATCCATCGAAACCTCCACATCAAAACTGCTTGCCATATTTTTCCATCGACCAATCCTTCGTAAAGCAGACATTTTTTAGACAGCCCAGACGAAAAAGTTTCAAAATTAAGTCCGCCTGAGACTTCAAGGTACCGGTGAAAAGTTTGGGAAGTCCTAATTCGAGGTTTTGTAAAGGCAAATTAAAAAGTTCTGTTAAGAAATTTCTGTGGAATTTTTCAATCGCTTCATACTCATCTCTAACCCAATACTTGAGCAGTAAAGCAAAGTGGAGTCTTGACAACTGTGTCAAAAATCTTGTATTTTGCGGAAATTGGGATCCGTTTGTTAGAGAACACATTACTCCACGATAGATTCAACATACTTTGACAAGAATTTGTTTTTGCAACTAAGTGTTCATTAAAATCAAGTTTAAGGTTAAGTTTAACTCCTAAGTAATTGTATTCCGTAACAATTTCTAGATTTGTACTGTTAAATGACCAATTATATCGGCTCTGACTCCTGGCAGACCTTGAGAATACTATGACGTTGGATTTGTTGGTGTTAATAAGAAGTTCCCATTTACAACCCATATGCGAGAGCTTATAAAAGAGAGCGTTCCTATTCACCAAGTCAAAGGCTGATTTGAAATCTACAAAGAATGCACAAACCTTCTTGTTTCTAGCTTGAAAAGCTTTGACAATTGAAGTGAGTGAAAAAATGTGGTCAATAGTTGAATAGTTCCTTCTAAAACCAGCTTGAATGCAGTTTTGAAAAACCTTGAATCTAATGATTTCATAGTTTGAAAAACACATTTTAGAGTTACATACATATACATATTTTTGGGTGATGATTTTTGAATCCGTTATCAGTTAAAATTTAAAAAATACTTATTTTCAACTTCATTTTCATATTTTTTTAAATTTATTTACTTATGTATGTCAAAAACTTAATGTGATAGCCTTGATGACAGATTCGTTATCAGAAATCCTTTTAAACCATTTTTGGCTTTTTCTGTTAGAAACCGTTTTAGCATTATTGTTCAATTTTTCGGTAAAGGTGTGAATAAGACCTGAAATTTTTCGAATCTTAAGAGGTGTTGTCTCAAAATTCTGACGAGGTAGAGTAAATTTGAATTCAGATTCGAACTGAGGCCAACAAAAATCTTCCAAAAAAGTAAAATTTGATTGCCGGGTTAATCAATTCAATCATAATGTGTGTATGTATCTATCTGAACAACTTATGCCGAATCAGATTTCTAAATCAAAAAAATATTTCACATCAGTTTCAAATAAAAAGCAATGTGTCATTTAAAACCTGAGTTCTGTGAGTTTTTTTCTCGTTGAAATCGAAATTGGAAAACACTTTACAATTTAAAGAAATTTATAAATCAATAATTCTACATTACTTTGATAAGGTTTCTTGAAAGAGAAAAACAGGAAAACAAAAATAAAAATAAAAAAAGAAAAAAACAAAAAAAAATAGCTAAATAGTCTTTATAGAAACTGATTTTATTCTCTGAGGGAAAAAATCAATCAACATCCTTTTGATTCAACTTTTGTTCAGATATTTGAGGATAAAAAGGAAAGTATAGATATTCGCAATTGTATATGCCAATGCCAATCATCTTGTTTTCCAGATTCAACAAATCGTCATCGTCATCTACTTGTGGAGAAATCTGGATTGAAGAATGTATATGCTTTAGCTCATGTCTTTATATTGGGGTATGAATATGTGGCATGTTGGTATGTTTGCATTTAACCTCTACAAGGATTCCTGCTCTATATCACAATTTACGATAAGAACGAACAAAAAGGGTAGGATTCTAGGTATCGTTTCGTTATAGTTCACATGAAATACTCTATTATAATATAGGAACCTTTATAGACAGGTACATGGTGATTCTGAATTTTGTTATTGAATAAATCTGCAATTCCAATGTATACTAGTCGATTAGTATGAAAACATTATTGATTGAATTAGTTGTCCAAGAAAATTAGTCAAACTTTGACCCGGATCTATTTGTATTTAAACTGAGGTTAAACAGGCAATTGAAGAGCTACTTTAAGGCTAGAGTCATATGTCTAATAAAAAAGTCTTTTTAGGAACAAAGAAAGTCCGTTCTAAACCTGTCCGTCATTAGGATGTCAGGAGCAGTAAAAGTGACCTACATTTTCAGAATCAGGATGCTTCGAATTTTTCCCGTAGATGAAATTTGGAAACGCCATGAAATATTTTTGAGCAGAATATTTATTTTGGTAACGGACTTGTCTTTAATAGGAAAGATTTTCGTTTTAATTGATTACGCTGCTTATGCATGATGAGAATGGTGCACAACAAAAAGTGACAGTAACCAGCGTAATTTTTGGAATTTGATTAAGCGGGCGTTTTTCCTATTTTCGAAAATTTTATTTTCTCAAAACAGTAGTATGTTTAGCCAATGGGAAAGAATTCGGGTGTTTTTTTTAGGCGTGTGATTTTCAAGAAGAAATAAAATGTAAATAATTTAATGTCATGGCCAAGAATTTAAATGTATTATAAAAATAAGGGTTTGCCATTATGTTTTAAAACTGATTTCGGGCATGTAGTCGCCGATGCTGGCTCGAATAAATTCCAGCCGAGACGCCCGATTTTTGATCACTTTTTGAAGCAATTCGGGCCGTATGTCAGCAATAACGTGTCGAATACTCTCTATCAAGGCCTCAATCGTCCCGTTTTGTTGACTGTAGAGCATAAGGAGTCGTCTTGTTGGAACCAAAGATCGTCCACATCAACATCCTCCAATTCAGACACGAAAAAGTCATTAATCATTGCTCTATAGTGTTCCACATTAACTGTAACGTTATGGCCGGCTTCATTTTTGAAAAACTATGGACCAATGTTTCCTCTGCCAATAGACACACCAAACATTGCCTTCTTGAGGATGTAACTTGGCGTCTCAACAATGGCTTGTGGATTATGATCACTCGAAATATGACCATTTTGTTAATTTTCTTTGGAAAATCGGTATTGGTGGCCATCTCATAATGGGACCATTCAAAGAAGGTCCTTGTTCAGGAGTATGTCTATTCATATGTATATCAAACCAAGCTGGTCATAAATCAAATGACAACTACCGTCAAAAAGACCAATTTCGAAAAAGTATTGCCAGAAGAATTCAGAAGTTTAAGGGTATCTACCTACATACATACATTTTAGGAAAAAAATTGAATCAAAGGCAATAGCTCTTGAGTCGACTTAAGTGGTTTGAGCAATACTCTTCTTATTTGAATTCAATCAAGAACCCATCTTTCCTTCGTCGACAAATTTTCAGAATTAAAAACTTACTTACTAAGTTTAAAAAAAAAGCTTTACGATTTCAAGAACCTTTAATGTGTGTTCAAATCGCTTTGTATCTATACTAACGTAATATTATAAAGAGGAAAGATTTGTATTTTTGTATGTTTGTAATGAATAAACTCAAAAACTACTGGACCGATTGCAATAATTTTTTCACCATTAGAAAGCTGCATTATTCAGAAGTAACATAGGCTATATAATATCACGCTAGGTATTATAGTTGTGGAGCAGTAACCGAAAGTTCAAAAACGGGGGAAAAGTATCGTTTCTGAGGCGTTCCGTGGCGTGCGCTGAGCATATAGTTAAAGTTATACAAAAATGCTCTATGGATGAATTGTTCATCTTAAAATTATCTTTAAAAAAGTCCGCGAGAGCATATGTCTACCTTTTATAGTTTACCCATAACAATCGTTTAAGTGATTTAGATGTTTGCTCCAAAGTAATGTCATTTTGGCGACGGGATTTCGAAGTAAATGGTTTAATCCTTATAAAAGTTTGCTCTAGACAACTTTTGAATTGTTCAATCGGTTACCTTTAGACTATTAATTCATCCAAAAGATACCTATTAGGTAAGTACTTACCTACTATTTCAAAAATACATAAAAAAGGCGCGGTGCGGCGCGCGGCGTGAAGTATGACTAGCCAGCCGGGCAACGCAGCGGTGCGGGGAATTATAAATAAACAGACCTTTGATTCAACTGGAAAACTGCTACGTATATTATCTATCTATCCCGTGTGAAGCCGGGACGAGCCGCTAGTTTGTTATAAACTGTATTCTTTTCTAACAGGTTGGTTGTTTGATTTCCATAAAAGAAAAACATCTAGAAAAAAATACTACAACTAAGTACTACTTGGTATTTTTTTAATCTAAATACTTAACTATTTCATTCGAAATGGGAAAAACTGTGACATATTTAGAATCACCTTGTTAGCACCTACCTACCTACATGACTATACTCGTCTTGCAAATATTGAATGAATTCGTTTTCGTATATACATACATATCTTTGAACTCAAACACGGGTAGCAAGAGTTCAATGTTCACATTCAATCCCCAACCTTATGGCTTGGTTAGCTTTTAACGCATATTTTTCATTCACACCATAACGAGGTTCAGCTTCAGATTTTCGCATTTTGAATAATTTCAAAGGGATATACTCGTATACGTCTAAGGTTAAAGGCTGTGAAAATGAGCTATGGTAATGGCTTATTGTCTACCGCACATACATACTCGTACATATGTACATATATGTAATATGCAATGTACATTTACATGGTGTAAACAATTGTCAAAATAAAATAAGATTCACATAAGAAAAAAAAAACACATATCCTTTGATCTGTGGGCGTTAGACATACATTTATGCACACAATTCAAATATATTCTTCGTAGATTTGTTGAAGACGAAATACGACTATGTATGTATGTACATTATGTATATATAAATATTTGACATTCTCAACAACGAATAAAAAAGGAATAATACGAAATTCCTTAAGGAAAGCAAAAGGAATTGTTTATTTGAGCAATGTTTAAGTTGAATGGTGGGGTGGTGACGGCGACGCACGGCGGCGGCGGCGGCGGCGGTGGGCATCACATTTTGGTTTTATTGGACCACAAGATTAATAGATTTTCTTGACTTTGATTGAATGAATATAAAAGTTGAATAATATTTGAAAAGTGTTGGTCTATTGTAGTTGAATGAAAAAAATCTTTTCTCCAAAAAATGATGAAATTCAAAAATCAATATGTTAATGTATTGCATGACAAAGTGAATTGATTTTATACTTTAAGGGAAAAATTCATAGCTGTAGGACGAAGTTACAGTTATTTATAGTGCAAAGCGTCAACAATTTGTTTAAATTTTCTAACACGATTAAATTCTGGTGAAATTTATCTTTTTGCTGCTGAACGAATTGTGTTAAGTTAATAAACTAATCAACTTTTTTAACATTGTGTTTATGAAATTGAAGTTTTTTGCAAAGTGATAAGTTTTTCTGTTTCACAATATTCTTAGCTAATCTCTCTTTACACTTAGCAAAGACTTTGTAACGTATGCAAAAATTTTGCGATTTATGCTTGTATTGCAAAGTGTTCCACAGAACATTTAACCATATTTGCATTTCTGTCTTAATACTTTTCACTTTGCATTACTAATTAAAACTAATTAAAATGAGCCATCGCTCGTCTATTACAATGTCGAAAATTCTATAAACGGTTTCGTTGTTGATTTTGCAACACCATTTAACTTTGCAACACTGTAACTTCATCCTTAATGGTATTGGCAACCATTTTTTAGCCAATGCAAACAAATCAACTTAAATTTGATTTAAACGAAAGCACTCTTTAAAATTATAGTTTTGTAGTCCTGAAATTTTTTTTGTTGACCTTTATAATTTCGTTAACAGCGCTTTTTGGAATCAAAAAAAAATTGTTTTACTTTCGTGAATAATTTTTTTTAACCGCATCACGTTTTAAATTCCTAGTAAATAGATATTTAAAAAAGTGGCTGGTGCGACCCACACTGATAACTTCCCATTATGAATAATTTGAAAACTTGGCGTTGCTGATATTAATAACAAAACAAAAAAATTGTCAGAGATATTGAAGCGGAAAAATGTATTATTTATTGACAAATGCATTATGTTAAAAATAAAATACATTTGAAGTCAATAGAATTGCTTATTGTGATGATATTTAAGCCGAAAAACAATTTTTGACACTTTTCGGTAAATTTCAGTTTTGGTTTTTTATTTTTCGTAAAAAACTGTCAATTGGATATTTGTCAAAAAAGTACCATATGTTCAAAATTCTACTATGCAAAAAATAAAATAAATTCGAAGTTAAAATGATTGACCACTTTAGACATTATTCAAGTCAAGAAACTACTTTTGCCTTTTTTTGGTAAATATCATTTTTCCTTCATTGTATATTTTCGAGTAAAATTTTTTTTTTAGTTTTTAATTTTTAAAAAATAACGGTTAATTGAAAATTTTCAAAATTTATATCAAATCTGTATCACATTACAATGTATACAATAAAATTTATTTCAAGTCAATGGCACTTTCTATTTTTGAGATATATGCTTCCAACCAAAATGTTCCAATTTTTAGGAAAGTCCTTTCTGCATCCTTCGAAGTTATAACCTGTCGAACAAAAATTAATTGGAGTCGATATCTTTACTCGTTCTTGAGATACCGTGTACGAACGTACGAACGTACGTACACACGCACACACAGACATCTCTCTACAAATGACGGATCTAGATTCTAGGAACCTTGATACGTCCAGATTTGTCAAAAAATTTAATTTGACAAATCGGACCGATTACAATAACTCCCTATGGGAAGTTAATAATAAAACAAATAAATTAATAACAATATATATAGGTACAATACTTTTAAGAATATGCATTTGCAAACCGATTGTTTTCTTTGCAAACTTTTGATAAACATATCAAAAAGTCTTTACAAATTACACTTTTCAATATTAACTTTGTACGTAAAAAAGAAATTGCAAAATGAAAAAAAAAAAATGCAAAGACTTTGCAAGTTACACTTATCATTTTCAACTTTTCACTTATCAGATTTTATAGTTCTGTGCAAAGTAAAAAGTTGATAAGTTTTTTGTGGAATAGAGCCCTGGGTCTTAATCATTTAAGTTCTAAGACAAAGATGATTAAAGACTTTGTGGAACTATTTACATTTGGTGCAAAGTCTTTGCAAAAATTAGTTTAGTGCAAAGTAAATTTTAGAAAAGAATATTGTAGAACAGAAACACTTGTCACTTTCCCAAAAAAATCGATTTTTATAAGTCCAAGGTGAAAAGTTTGATAAGTTTTTTGTGGAATAGGGCCCGGGTCTGTCTCCAGACATATTTTTTTATGAGTTTTGAAATCTCAACATTTATGAGTTGTTCAAAGCATTTTATATTTAAAAGAACAGTAATTAATTTTAAGAAAATTTACATTTATTTTTTGAAATAAACTACATAAAATAATCAGCTACAAAAAATGTAAAAGCTTTTTTAATAAATAAATAATTAACCCTTGTCAAAACTTGAAAGTAGTGTATAATATGAAAAGGCTGTTGCTATTGCCTGAAAAAAAAAATAACTTTTTTAAGCCAAATAATTAAAAAAAATGTTTAAATAATTAATTTACCTGTCTTAAGCGATCTGGATTCAAAGGTAAAATTTTGCCTGCTGTAAACTTTATAGGTCGTTGCGAAAACATTATTATAATTAAAATATCATTTCGAAAATATTTCGAAATTAAATACCAAGGACCCATAAGCAAAGAAGTTCCAATGAGATTATTCTGTTCACTAATATATTCAGCAGGATAGGTCAGCAAAAATAAGTCTACTGCTGCCAGTACACCAAAAAGTAGCACAAAAATCTTAATAAGGTAAAAAATTGATTATAAATTAAAATATTTGTACAACTGCGAAAAAAAGCTTTTTTAAATTAGATCATTGTTATGAATTATGATCAAATTGAACATGATTTAAATCGAATTCAAACAAGACTTAAAAAAATCTCTAACTAACATCTGAGGTCCTGACATATACGAATGCCAAAAAACACATCTGTAGAGTTACTTCTAAAACTCGAAGAACAACAAAGAAGTTCCAGAATTTCTCCATCATCCCACAAAGTCTGATCAAAAGATGATGATGCTGCACGGTGACTTTAAGAGTTGTTTGAATTTTTTTAATTTCTTCTGTACTAAGATTTTGAGAAAAAGATTGCCTTTCATCTTTCACCAAAGTTTTTTCAGAAGATCCATGTATTGAACTTGAAAGGATATCCATTTTTTCACTTGCTAAATGATATTCAGTTGAATCGGGCTCATATTTTAATTGAAGAAGTTCTGGAAATCTGAAATAGGTGATTTAATCGGATAAACAAATCAACGGGTCTATTCTTAATGGCATAAACCTTTTATGGAGTCCACTGGTAAATATCAGATTCTTGAAAGCACATCGTGTCAAATTAAATTGACCACTACACAATAGTCCAAAAGAAAAGAAGAATGAGCTTCCAACAGCAAAACTGCAGACAACTATTATTTGGGCCCAGGCTTGCAACAAGTAAGCCAGAGCAAACTGATAGGGATCCTGGAAGGAGAGGAAGGCAATACATTTACTAACGGTTTAGTTGTGCCTACGGCACAAAACTACCACGCACGTTCTTATCAATCGGGTACCAAATGGGGATGGGGAGTTCTAAAGGTTTAAGAAACAATGGTCGCAAAAGTGACCCCACAACAGTTGACATTGGAAGAATTTGCCAAACTATCGAAACGATTTGTGCATGTCGATGGATTCTCTGCATGTCCACGTAAGTTCTTCCTATTACAACAAAAGAAACGAAAAAGGATATGTAGGTATTAACCGATCAATATACGATTACTTACCCCTGGCAGATCTCCAAAGAAATTCTCTTTCGATTGTATCAATTATATCATTTAAATCCTTTGACTTCAGTCTGTAGTTTAGCATCGTAATAAAACTAAAAAACAACCATATTCCTTGGATGCCTATATTCGACAAAGTATCCATGCTCTCGAACTCGAAACCGTCGTAAACTGTTTTGAAAAAACAGATTGACATATGCAGAGGAACAAATATCGAAAACCAAGAAACACATTCCCACACGAAGGTCAGCAGTTTTAGGGTTTGGGAGGACATTGAGGGAAATTTAAGGACAAATAAAAGATAAAATGAGTACTTTTGTGCAGCAAGGATTCCATTAGCTGGAGGAGGCATCATGTGCAAGTTGTGAGACTTTGATTGATTCAACTCATTTATATACAGTTGAAATATGTTTGGGTACAGTGGATCGAAGAGAATATTGGCAACGATTCAAATCAATTAGGGAACGATTAAGGAACAATTAAAAAGCAATCATCGGCATTTGCAGCAAAAATTGAAATTTTGTCATTGACTGATTTTTGCAAAAAAAAAAATGAAATGAAATATACATAAGTACATACGTCACACACACTGAGTAGCTAATACATATATAATTTTCTTAAGGGGTTATCTTAAAAAAGTTTGTAAACTTACTGTGTACCTAAATATTTTACTCCTACATATTATATTTTTTTATTCCTAAATGATTATTTGAATTTTGAACTTGCAAAATGTGCTTATTAAGCGGGGGAACGAGTGGGCAAAATTCGAACTAAATGTACCCAATTTAAATGGGTACATATTTTTACTTATGCATTAACAAGATTAACTCACAAGAAAGTAACAGAACCATAGGACTTGTTCCGCAACTTTACTATCGCCAGACGATAGACTAACGTAACGATAATCGTCAAAACCTTATCGCCTAAGAGTCAGTAAAGCACTCTATATCTTCAGATTTACAAATTTTAAAATATAGGTGGAAACTCTAAGTCTTGGCCATATGTTCAGGAGACAACCTATCCGAAAACTATTTGCTAAGGCTTTATTTAAAACACCGTGTCTGCTATGTGATAATTGTCTGTTTAAGAGAGAAAGAAAGCTCATCGTCTGTTTGGAATTGTTTTACTTTTATTTCGTCGGTTTTTGAATGATGACAGGGACCAAAACGTCCAAAGCCCACTGCACTGCACAACTAAATGACATCGATTCGAGTGAATGGCTGGAAGGAAAAACAGGATCACTACCGAACATTGCAAAGACGATAAAGATAAAAATGGATTTACCTACCACAAAAAGACATATGCATAGGTATTCTATTTGTTTCGATATTTTGTATTATACAACTTAAACCATTGAATTTGTTTGTATAATGAAAATTACGATGATTTTTTTAAAACTTGTGTAGACAAACCTACTTATTTCCTGTACTATTCTGATATTTATTTTTTTGTACTTCAGAGGTGCCTTATGAATCAAAGGTAATCTAGAGAGCCGTATCCTAATATAATGATCTACCAAGGATGTAATGGCCCTATTCTTGTTTTGAACAGCACAATTTTGGGATCAGTAAACCGACTTTCTGATTCTTGACGGAAATTAAATCTGCCCAAATAAAACACACACATCTTTTTCTTATATAGAAAATTTTATGTTTTTTTTTTATATTTTTGTTGGTTTTTTTCGAATAAATCGCATTTGTATATATAATTTTTGTTCTCTTATATTTTTTGTTTTTTTCTTTTTTCTCGTATTATTATTCTACATTTACATCAATCTCGAATATCGAGTTAACAAAAAAGAAGTAATTTTTGGGAAAGGAATAAGGTAAAGATAAATAATATATAAAAATATTTAAAAAAAAATAAAACTAACTGTTTCAATTTGCATCTTTTCTTTTAGTAGGTAAATAAAAATATTTCAAATTAATTTCAAAACATAAATATAATATAAAAAAACGAACCAGTCGTTGTTTTTTTTTCATTTTTTATCGCTGCTGGTGTAATTTGTTGTTAACAAAAAAAATACTAAACAATTATTCTAATTACTGCATATTAGGAAATCCGTTTTATGAATGAATAAGAGTAAAAAAAAAGTAAAATTTTGCGCTCCAGCGCTTGAGCAGTTTTTATATTTTTGTTTACAACTAAAATGCTGTGCTAACCATATATGTATGTATGTATATTTATTGCTTTTTTTGCAAATGAATGCAAAATCAAAAATCATTGATAAACTATTATTCTTTTAATATATATATATTTAACAAATTTATGCTACACACTGACGGTGAGTGGTTTTTTGAGTGTTTTTGTTTTTGTATTTGTTTTTTTTTTTTTATTAATTTAATTCACTTCTGGCGTGGGGTTTAAGATGCAAAAACACTTAGCAAAAATTACTTAAAAGTACCTAGAAAACAACTCATTGTTGGTTAAATAATTAAGAAGTACAGCCTAACGTATTATATATTATGTATGTAGATTCGTGGCTATACACTGGGCCTTTATAAACAGTTATACAATTTTTAATTTTTATTTCAATTACTATTTATATTAATTTTTCAATGGTTTATAATTTTTAGTTAACAATGCAAAGTCAAGTCTCGTTGTCAGACTTTAGAGAGCTTAAGAGACACGAGCGTTGCTTGTTGTTAATAGGCGTTGTGTGTGTGTTTTTTTTTACCTCAGAACTGCGTTTGATTGCGGAACAACACTTTGCCAATTTATTGCAGTTAAGGCCTTCAGTTTCGGCTGTTCTTCTACTTCTACTTTAGATGTTAGTTTTTGCTCTAGTTCTTGCTGTTGGTGTTGCTGCTGAGTGTGCGTTAGATTATGCTGTGGGGTTTTTGGCTAGCTGGCAATAGGTACACTCGTTATCATGTCATGGTTAAAATGTTCGGTATTGACAATAACTTGCACCACATAACCATTTTGTATGTGACATTCCTCGAGGGGCACTTTGTCGCCAAGAAGCTTACCACTATAGAACCATCGCTGGCAACACGCATCAATTCCTTCAACAGCCTAGAAATCAAACAAGATGATATTTTTAACTCATTTTAATGGTGAATTACTTTTAAAAGAAAATGTTACCTGTAGTTTCTTTTTACATTGACCAATCATGTCTTTTGAGTATACTGAAAGTTTAACATCGGACATTGTGGATGAGATGCGCAATTTAAGAACAACCTCCGTTCCACCGTCCACAGGTTCCGAAAATTCCGCAGGTGAATCACGACCATTCTCTTCTTTAACTATGTTAATAGGATATGACAGACAATAAATTGGTACTTTGTACTGCGTACCCAGTTCATCATAGCACTCTGTGAGATAGCTGCAATGGATAAAAGTAAATTCATTAATTTTGTATGGTTTATTTTATCACATTTTTTTTATTTAAGGATAAGGTTACATATTTGTTTTGATTAACCAAAAAATTGAATTGTGTATGCGAAGGTTAATCATTTATCTCAAATTCAATTTCATCCCCAGTTTAAGGAACTTATAATTATTATGAAAACAAGCCACTACTGCTTGAAAGATTAAACTTGAATCCACACATTTTAAAAGGTTGAAAAGCTGCACCATCACATAAAAAGAAAAGTACAACTCTCATAGAACTTTATTATTCAAATTTAGAGACATAAACAACTTTCTTTGTTGAAAATCTCAAGTTTTCAAGAACGAGTATGTTTATCTTCTTTAGAGTACTTCTTCTTGGAAAATTAATTTGCCGTTAACGCTATTGTGCGTCCCATTGGAACCAGCTTAATGCGTTTTATATTTTAATCTCCATCCGATAAAACTTTATGCAATTGAATACATTTCAAGTCTGTTTTCAATTCAAAATTTGTGAAAAAGAACTTTCAAGAACTGCACAAAAAAGTTATTTTGGGGGGTGTGACATATTTGCAACAACTTCATAAAAAGAACTCAAAGAACTAACAAAGTTTTTGGTCCTTCTCTCTGCTGTGCTTCAGTGATTTTCAATCAAATGGTATTCTATGATGGCATATACCATCTGTGGCAAGCACTATGTACATATATATGTAGTGTTGCACATTAACCAAGAATATTTTCATTTCAAAAAGAAGAAAGAGGCAATTTGATTGAGTTTTCAGGTGCAAATTTAAAATTTCCTGTCCATTTGCTAAATTGAACTCACACAAGCACTGCTGTGCTGAGTTTTTGCTTTTCTTTCTTTTTTTTTGACAACAACTTTGAAAAAGTTGCCTCCCATTATCCTCCAGCTCAGTCTGGGCTTGAACTGAAGCAATCATCTAAAACGTTTCCTATCGACACATAGCTTCCTTTTCTAATAAAGTAGTTGTGCAAACAGACGCCCGTCATTCACCGCATACAACTTGTTGGATTTAAGATTGTTCTGTCGGTCGGCCACCTGTTACCAACGACACGGCTTCAACTCAACTCCTCTTTTTTTTCGCTTCACTTTAATTCAGAAAGAACAATTTTATTGATTTTTTGTTTTTGTATGACCTATTCTCAGCTATTTTAATGCTTTCGTTTATGACGTTTTCTTGGGAAGTGATTAATTATTGATGATCTGATAATGTTCGGCAGTTGCTGAAAGTAGGATGGGCTAAAAGTATTGATGTGGCTCTAGATAAACCGTCGGTCGCTTAGCGTAAAAAATTCTATTATTTGTATTATTATTATTACTATCGTTTTCATGATTGTTGATGTCGATGGAGAGAGCAGTGCCTGAGTCTTTAAGTAGATGGAGGCTCTATTGTTATAATGATTGTTTTTTGTTTCCTTTTTCTTTTCTTTTTTTTTTTTGATATAGATTTGAAATTTTTGTTGACTTACCCATTCGGGACTGAAACATTTGCTCCATCGAGAATAGCTTGAGCTAATTGGAAATCTAACGCTTCAGCTGCTGTTGTCGCAGCTCTTAGTGCGTCCCAGATTTCTTTACGACCATCGAAGGCCGGCGCTGTGTCCCAGAATTCATCACGTTTCGAACGCAGTTGACCTTCGGTTAAAGGCACATCGGAACGCCAACGTATCGTTTCATGGCACAGGGGATGATTTTTACGTGATGGACCTACATTTGGTCCTGCAATGGAAAAATAATAATTAAATGTTATATTAATTGAATTAGGTACATTTATAAAAATATGAAAATGTCTACTGCATTAAATTGTTTTTTAAGGATTAATTATTTAGATAGGTAGACCTAGACATATACATAAGTATTATTACAATTCAGGTAGTTTTTCTTTCTGGATGAGCCAGTTTATTCGACTCTCTACTTTTTGGCATTGGACGACTAAAAAACTATATGCAACTCAAACAAAATTCCAGCAAAGGATTAAGGTCGAATCTTATATGTAACTAGTAAGGGTAAAGCGAAAAGCTACTCGGAACATTACTTGAATAGCTCAAATATATCATTGACATCAAACAAACAATGATATCAGGATGCCCTGAGAAATGCTCGTGACATGATGCTTAACTATCTACTGCTCTTGAAGGAGTAGTGAGTAAAACGTTGATGGTATCTTATAACTGTAGATGACTTGATATATTAGTAGGAACCATGCAAGGTATAGCCTGCATGGCTAACCTGACAGGTTACATTTACTACTACTTAAGTCTTCCATGGTATTAAAAAGTCAGTTACAAACGGTTGTCATTACGTGGAATACAATTGGTTTGTATGCAAGTACTTTAGGACCGGGCTGTCTAGAGGCGGAACTGCAATTGCCATCTCAAGAAAAGTAGTATGAACTATGTAATTCCATTATTCTATTCTATTTTAATTATTTGAAATCTTAATCATTTCAATACCCGCAGTTAATATGTAGGTCAGCCTACCAGAAGTTTATGGGTCAATCAGAGCCTAAAAAAAATCGTTCCTTTATAGAAAAGTAATAAAACAAATCAAAGGATTCCTTCTTCCTAAGTTTTGACTCTTCACGAGATTTTCTCATACCAAATTATTTTAATTTAAAAAAATGTTATCATAGAGGCTCACACCAATTATGAAGTGAATAAATCGAATTACCTCGTTGTGTTAATATAACATAAAAACTAAAATAAAACTGAAGCTATAACACACACATCAAGTTTTACAAGTTTCAACAAAATAGTTCCTTTTATTTGAGCTATAAAGATGTGTACACTGTACATGAATAAGCTTATAATAACAGATATCCTGTTCATGAAAGCAGTATTATGTGGCATGAATGAAAATGATTTTGACACAATTTCTGCACCACTCGAGGAGAAATATACACAGCCTTGAATGTTCCCTACTAAGCGTGAAAAAAAAACAGCACCATTAATTTTATGATTTGGTCCAGAAATCTGTCCCCTCTAACATTGTATGTACTGCACAGGCATTGTATGAATAAAATATCTTAAGCATGCAATGAAAAAGAAGGGGGTTTAAATTAACAAATTTCCAAGACCAAACCCAACAGAACCTACAAAAAAATTTCATTTTCTATTGACCGAGACGGACAAAGACTTACGACGGCGACTTTTAAAACTTGATCAAATTTGATGAGAATTATTAATACAAAATTCATTAGCTTTTTAAATATTTAATTACTTTAACAAGTTTAAGTATGTATGCAAATTATATAAAACTTTGTTGGGTGATTCACAACCAAAAAGTCCCTCAAGCATACTTACTACCGATGAATAGTGTACAAGAGTATTGAAAAACTATTAAATTAACTCCATATACATATTAAATGCGTAGATGGCAAAGGAATAATTTTTTTTTGTGGTCAAATACAACTAACCATATAATCCTTTTCCAAGGAGTGCGTGCTCATTATTTATTTATGGTTTTTACCTTTATTTATTTGGTGCGTCGTAGTTGTAGCACACGATTGACCTACATTTGCAAAGTTTTATAATAACCGTATAAAAATGATGTCAACTTTAAAGGAATTTTTGATTAGATTTCAGTGGAGCTAGATTAGACTCAGGTTCTTTTAGACATTAAGTTATCTTAATTTTTCTCATGATTTTTAGATTTTTAATTTATAAATATTGAGGTTGTAATTAGCATATTTTCACAATATCTACGGAACATCCTTAATTATATTACCTAGTTAGCCTTTTTCACCTTTTAAACTTTAAAGGGTGGAAGTGAAAATATCCTTTTTTTGAATATAATAAAATATAATCATATACAAACCTACATAAATAATATGTACATTTTGTATTTCTATATGGGGGCTGCATGACAAGATGAATAAGATAAGAATTTTGGGTTGACTGAAAGTTATACCTAAAATGGAGGAACCTTTTTCTATTCAAAAATCAACAAAGGCATAAATAATGCAAAGTCCTACATGGAAATTAATTGAAAATCGATTTTCCATCTTTATTCAATGTTTTTTTGTTGTGTGAAAATACATAATTGAGAATTTTGTAAAACTTAAGTCTAGGGGAAATTTTTGGCAATATTCAAATCTCAAAAAAAAATTAAGCGGATAAAACTGTTGGTACTTCCGTTTACAAAGGACTTAAAAATTTGATTTGTAAAAAGTCATACGAAAGAAATCATTTACTTTAATAATGACACTTTGGGTTTTAATTAGCATCACAAAAAAGGGGAAAATGCATAAGATCTTGTTATAAAATTCTAAAATTTCATCTTTCAACACTGTGCGGGGGTCCTAAACTAACTAAATTCACTGAATGATGTTAGCGTTCGTTTTTACATCACAAAATTTAGCCTTGAAAGAGTTTAAAAACATTCTATTGGAATCATATATTTTAAAAGCTTTATCTCAGATTCCCGACCACATACGAAAACTCTTTTAAGGAAAGCTAGTTCAGTTTGGCCCATTCTAATGTACATAGTACTTTGAACCGCAAGAAAGTACAAACAAAAACAACAAACCCACAAGGACAAAACACATCCCTTGTAAAAAAATTTATCTTATCACACACATATCGCGCATAAAATAAGTTGGAAATGAAAGAATACATATACATATTTATATGTATGTACATTGTACATATCAGAACAACCAACAATTTCCTATTACATCAAATTGAGTTCTCAAAAATACCAGTAATCTTTATCCAAGTAAGTATTTCCATTCGAAATTACTATATTGTTGTATTCAATTCTATTTACAACTAGCTTATATTTATAGCCGTATTTGTTTTCGTTTATTTTACTGTTTCGTGTTTAGAGAACTAGAGGTCATTTTGTTCAGTTTTAAAATGAGGGCGGTGTAAATGAAAAGTTTGGAATTTCATGATGTAATTTGGGTTGGGTTGCAATGATTCAATAATGACCATCTGATTTCGATCGAACTTAAAAAACTAATCTCTCGGTTATGATTTTTATAAATATATCGAAGACTCATTACATTATTTTCGGTTATATATGTATATATGTTCGGTATTATATGTATATTATATTTGATTAGGATAATCTCCTTTATTACAAAAATTGATCGATAGCCCTTAGAATTACTTATAAACTTTAAGACATCTAAAGACAACATAGAAAGGGCAGGAGTAAACAAAGCCATGAAAATCAGACAAATTGCAAAATTTAAAATAAAAAAAAATATAAATTGTGACCCTATCGCAATTTCATATCCTTTTGAAACCGAATGATGCTGATTTTTGCATAGACCCCAGTACCACAGCTCTATTTATTTGCTACCTTCAGGATTTTAAATGGGGCAGCTGTGGGTCCTACAACTTTAAGCTGAAAAGTCGGCGGCGAAGCCATAAAAAATAGACTTGAGCGTCAGTGAGATGAACTTACCAATCTCATGTATCAAAAATTTGATGTCTTATTATTATGTACATCATTGAAATTCAATATTTAAAATTTTTAATAAAAATTTAAATGTTATGATTTTAATTACAGTTTATGTTATCGATATTGTAATTTTTTCACTGAACTAATAATGACTGAAAGAAATTCTGTTTCTGGATTAATTTTATAGTAAAGTCTTGAGCAAGAGTTTGTTGACAAACAAAATAATATCATTATTTTATTCTGAAGAGTTATAATGTTATATGATAAGTTTCAATGATATCTACAAATGACACCTTTATCTGCTGAAAAAAGTTAACCTTCTATAAGTTGGTTTATCTTAAGTCAATGTTCAATCAACATTTTTAATTTAGAAAAGGAACTTTTGTTTCGATGTTACCATATATTCAAAGAAATCCTTCTTAAAACAAGTATGATATTTATAAAATGCGACGGAATAAGTCAACGTATTTTCTAATCTTAGCTCGTTCAACTAGAGGCCTTCTTGATGTTAAGACTTAAGTCCTTTATCCTTTAACTAAACAATCTATTATAATTTGAAGAATTTGAGCCGTTTGGATTAAAAAGTGTTTATGGTAACTGACAAAATTTTGATAATTTTAAACCGATATCTATTATGCAATATTTTCTATAGAACCTTCACAACCTTCACACACAAGTCGCTGAGGTTATAAGTTATTTCCAAATTGTATATCACTCAATAAACATCAAGTTCGTTGGAACGAATTAAATCCAGATAATAAATTTGTTACCAATTTAATTGCTTGGCAAATAAATGATTGGTAAATCGAATACTGAGCACCGGTATATTTGTTTTATTCATAAGTTATTAAATCGAAGTTCAATGAGATGGATACACTTTAAAGTTTAATCAAACAAATTTCTCAGCTCAGCAAAAAAAATACAACTCCTTAACCCCTGCGAATTATTGCCGTACCTTGTTTAAATTCAATTTTGTCATTCCCATTAACGAAAAGCAGTTCAAACCAAAACAATAATCTGCCCAGCGCAACAATAATAATCACTCGTAGTCGTAGTTGACAAACCAATAAATCGCATGACATCACACCTTATTTCTGTATCAGCTGCGATAAAAAGACTAAAAAAGACCTGATTTCGATTGGAAATTGGAATAGATAAACAAAGCCACCAACTAGCCACAACAAACAAATCACTCAAGACTTATGAGAGAGGGTCCAACTGGGTGTCAGAAATAGAAACTCCCCAAGGTTAAGACTGCGGTGTGGTTAATCACCGTTTTATTGGAAAAATTAAACAAAAAAAAACACCACCCAGGTGGTGAGGCGATTGCCCAAACATGGAAAATTAATTATGGTTCTATAGCTCACCTGTCGGAGGCCGAGACACACTGGCCGAGGACACGCTGACCGTTTCGTTGTCCGTGCTGTGAAGTCCAATGCAGCCACCCATGTTTTTTACTTAAGTAATCCTTTATATTTCACCACTAAGCTCACTAATGCGAGGACCCCCCCACTTGCAATTCAATTTAAAAAAAGAAAAACAAAAAACCAGCAGTTTTAAGACTCCTTTTGGAAACACTAACGTTGTGTTTTTGTGTTTCGTCGAGCAACGGTTTGTGCATATTTTTCACTCCTCCACTCCGACGACAATGAAGCAGGACTCATCCGATTTTTTTCGTTTATTAAAAAAAAAAGAATAACGTGTGATATGTTTTCTGTGTGCGATTGATTGTTGCGTTTCTGAGTTCTGACTCTGTGACTCTGTGAGTCCGTCCGTTCCTTTGGGTGGTTAATGAATTTTTATTTTTCCTTTTTCTTTTTGTACCGAAAACATTCAAAACCGAATATTTATTGTTGATGTTTATGTGGAATTTTGACTAAAAATTAATACACTAATCGATTTGAATTGAATACGTTTAATTGAAATATAAATTTGGAAACATTTTTTTGATTTTTAGCAAAAAAAAGAAAAATCTCTTTTCTTTTCGCTGTGACTTCTATATTTTTTTTGGTTGACAGCTGAAATGTCAAATAGCTGAGTTTTTTTGTTGGACTTTGCATGGGTGAATATCTCGTGGTTGGTAGCAGTGCTTCAGTTTGTGAAATGAATGGCAAGACAGGGATGTGATTGAGAGTGGAAGTGAAGTTTTATTAAAAACATAACAGGGAGGAATATTCTCAACAAAAATAAATAGAGATCTTAAAATATCCCCCCAACCGCCGCCGACGTTCTATTAAAACTCACTAATTCCATTTTTTTTAATTTTGGGATATTTGCATTAAAAGTTCAAGGGAAATCAATATACCTAGTATTGCATGGACTTTATTTTATTTTTAAATTTAATAATAGAGGAAGGTAAATCTTAGAGAGTTTTGACAGAATTTAGATCTTGTCATTTGTATAAACATAGTGTATTTGTCTCATTTTTGATAAAAATGGACTTATTTTTTACATGTCACCACTTTTTTCGATTAATCTGCAAATGCTTCTGGTTTTAAACACCAACGTGAAGATGGCTCCTATTATTCCATATAAAAATTAATACATTTTGTTGGAATAAGAACACATATTTTCTGTTCTGTTCTGTAGAAATACAAACCTCATTTCAAGAAATTCCATATAATTATAATGCTCCTAAACAAAAGTGGAAGAATATGCAGCTAATTTCATTCTTTGATATAAAATTTAGAAAAAAAAGAGCTAGGATGTTTTTCGTTTTCCACGAAACTTTAAATTGCAGTTGTTTGAGCACAAAGTTGACACAACATTATTTCCACCATCAGTTGTAGTTGTATTATGTTTAAAGGATCAATGAAATAAAATGTCTAGCCTTCTTTTGTGCAATCATTTTTGTTTTTTGATTTAAATTGTAATAATCTGGTAAAATTCAATGTTCTATACGTTAAGATTCCTCTTTCTGAAAGTATCGTCTGTTTAAAATATAGCGGAAACCAAAATTTAACAATTTTTTACACATTACACGACGTCAAACTTATTTTATGTTCATAAAAAACTGAAAAAATTATTCAATTATTTTATTGTTTTTATTGAGTAAATAGGTAAATATTTCAATTTTCTGAAAATTAAAAGTCGTGATTCGTGACTCAAACTATCACGATTTACCATTTCTGAAAATCGAATTTTAAAATTGTTGTCCAATAATTATATTATCATATTGCACTCAGTCGACTAAAATGTTACTTCACTTAATCATACAATCGCTCTTCTTTACATTCCTTGTACTTGCAACTGATGAAGAACCTAACTATTGTAATCCGAAATGGTGTCCTAACCAAGGAAAGCACATTGCCTGCAACAATACTGGAGTGAGTAAAGAGTATGAGTTTTAATTTTAAGAATTTAAGTTTTTCTAAACTTAGGTTGTAGGAAATTAATTTAAAAAATAAAATTACATATTTTCATTTAAGTCATTCGGAGAAAAATGCAAAGGAAAATATTGGACAGAAAACCTAGATGATTACCAACAGCTCATTTTAGACCTTCACAATGACGTCAGGAATAAGTTTTCTCTTGGAAATGTGTCTGGTTTCAAATCTGCTGCAAGGATGCCTTTTCTAGTACTTACTTTTTTCGAATTATTAATATCATTAAAGATTTTTTAAAGAATAATTTTATTTTTTCCCCATAGAGATGGGACACAAAACTGACAAAAATGGCAGAACTTAATGTTAAGACTTGCTATTTTGAACATGACGAATGTCGAAGCACAATTGACTTTCCATATTGTGGGCAAAATATTTATTTTGCTCAAACAACATTTACAAATTATACAATGGTTGACTTTATAAAGGAAGCCGTGGAAATGTGGTTTTTAGAACACAAAGATTGTAATATGGACGTAATGAGCAGCTTTAAAATAACTGAGTATGTTTAACTTTTTAATTTAGTTACAGACATGTATTATGCATAATTTTTTATAATAATTTTTCTTATAGACCTCAAACAGGTCACTTCACGGCCCTGATGACTGATCGTAATGACCGTGTCGGATGTGGATACATGCAATCTGTTCACAAAAGGCGAATGAAGAAGCCACTAAATACAATTATATTTACATGTAATTATCCGTCAACGAATATTGTTGGCATTCCAGCATATAAGACAGGTCCAGTTGCTTCCATGTGTACGGAACCGCATCATGCTTATAAGGGACTTTGTTCCGAAAACGAAACCATTGATCCAAATGATTTTATTTGGTATTTTAAATAATTCAAAAGAAAAGAAAACGACATAGAAAATGATAAATAAATAGTACCTAAGCTTTTGGGCATTTTGATTATTGACACTTGAATTTTTAAAAGCAGTGTAAGAAATTTTATCCCAAGGAGTTTTTTTTAATTGGGAAATGGGATTGAAAATGTATTTTTTTCATTGTGTCTATGGTAGTTTATTTACCATAAACTTGATGTTGTGCTATAGTCCTGTGTGAACTAGAGACTCACCCAAAAAACTTTTCAATCTATAGTTCGACAAATGGGGTGAGGTCACTTTCCACTTATGTGCAATTTTTTTGGTGTTGGTTGGTCCACCATTTCAAACATTGGACATTTATCCTTTTGACTTAGGTCTCCGTTGCTGTATAGCCCATGCAGCTCGTCATTCCATCTTCATCACTAAATAAATTCTAGTTCAGCAAATTGTTTATTATTTATAAATTTCTTGTAGTTTCTTGATGCAAACTGTATTCATATGGAATTTAAATATAAAGTACATAAATTAATTTTCCTAATGCTAATTAAACACAAAAAGAGTAAAATCGCCATTTGACAGGTTTTCATACAAAATAAATTGGCTTATTTGGAAAAACAATTAATCAATTTGTTTCTTTGTTTGATTTTCATGGTAATTACAAACATATTTACAAAACTTCAACCAATCAATAAAATGAGCGATTTTAGTAAGACCACAAATTTGTATTAATCACATAGACTCGATTTATTATGTAGGTACATATATAATTATGTGTTCATAATAACCCGGAATAAAATTGACCCATGACACGAATATTGTTACAATAATTGTATGTAGGTACATATGTATACCGAGACTATTTAGTTGAAATATATTGCAACAAACCTACAAAACGTTTTAAATAAATTCAATGCACCTTAATTTTATTTCAACATGCCATTTATACAAACTTTTAGAGTAAGACCTTTTAATTGTCGTTAATATGTGATTGTGGATATATTTAGGCCAAATATTTGATTTGACCTTTATTATTTTTGTATACAATACCAAAATACCAACTTCATACAAAGAAATCTATTAGTAAAAAGAAAACCTTTAAAATAAAAGCTACTAAACAAAAGAGTTGACATTCGAACTCGATTTTAACGACTTATTGCACTAAAGGAAAATACATTGTTTCGACATTAGGAAATGAAAAATAATTCAAATTAATTAAAATTTTGCCAACAACTGAACGAATTTCCATGCAAAAGTAAAAGCTACACTGAAGAACCTGTTGATTTTAATTAAAAAAAATAAATTAACGTTTATTTCAACTAATAAACAGTTTCTCGATGAAAAATAGATTTCCTGATTTTTCTTTCAAGCTTAACAAACAAAACAGTTAAAGAGCTTCAATCAACAAACCAATATAAGCGCACACTTTTAAGATATATGTATGTTTCTATTTGTATCTATGTTCACTATTTTTTATTTGTTTTCGTACAAACCGAAAGCAATAACCTCAAAGGTGCTATGGACAAATATTTGACTTACTTCTACATTTGGCATATCATTCATAGTTTTGTTTACCGATTACTGCTCAGTGGTGGTTAGTGTAAACTTTATACACTAATTTCCCAGACATACGGCTTGACCACTTGGCAAACATAAATAATATACGCTCGCACCCGCACCGTTACAAAAGAGGGCAAAAATAGGAAACTTCAAGTCATTAGAAACAAAACCAAAAAAAAAAAAAAAATGAAACAAGAACGAAGAGAGAGAAAGAGAGTGGAAAGCAAACAACGGATGAAGATAGATAATAAAGACAAGATGAGGTGAGACAAGACAACCAACGAAAGACTTAAACATGCATAAGTAAACTGACTTGAGACTTGAGTTGGCCAATATGACTGGTATAGTTTAGAACTTAAAGTTGTAATTCATAAATTTAAGTTTATCTATAAAAGGCACAAAATCAATTGCACCGATCCGTGATTAGCCTGCAAAAGAAAACAAATGTCAATTTTGACGTTTCTACAGTAAAAATGTGTAAGAATCACTTCGAATGTCTAAATTTATCTGAAAAAAAATAGGAAATTATTAGGAAAGTCCAACTAAAGTGCGGTGATCAATTTTTCAATCGATTTAATCCGGACTTAAGTTTTTTGTTTGACTTCCGAACGTCATTTTTTATGAAGTGGTGGGAAGTAGTGGGAAGTGGTTCTAAATGCTCAACTGGAGTTCAAACGGCAGAATACTGTCGGTTAAGCTGAACTGCGAATTAAACTGAGTTCAAGGTTTAAACGAAATTGCAAAACCAAACAAATTTATTAAACTGAAGATTAAATCGAAAGTGATGTTTAAACCTAAACTGTTAAACTGGGAGTTAAGGTCTTTTAAGATTAATTGAAGCATTTTAATAAAATCAAACATCGTTTAAGATATACATACATATCATCATTGAGATCCTTATTCAAGTTTGATTGTTTTTGTCGTTAAATTAATTTGCTCAAACTTTCTTTCAGCTCATTATGATTATTTCTTTAAAATTTTAATTTGGAAGATATTGATTTGATTTTATATTATTAAAGATCACAACTCATTCTAAATTACTCCGTAAGATCAAATACAAATACAACATAATCATCCCAAACTATTGTCAGCCTTATTGTGGCCTGAAAAATTGGCGATGTGGTACTATGTGGAATAAATAAAGATATTGGTTCTCTCGGCCAGCAAAACAAGAAACCACATATATATACCAACAACAACAACAGCCTACAAGACAAACAAGACGACCTCGTCGTCGGAGTCTCGTTGCTACCACAAAGCAATTCGGCTCAGATCGCTCGTAAGACAAATTCAAAGACTTCCAAATCAGTTTTCAGTTGGCCAGAGACAACGAACTCGATTGGAGCTCCGAGGTAGGATTTGAAGTCAACAAAACTTTTCTTAAGCGTGACGCACCACCACGCAAACATCATTCCGACTACGACGACGACGACGGTTTTCTTCTTTTTTTTTCTTTCTTTCTGTTTGCTATGTCGTGTCGGTGATACTTTCGGATTTTTCGATTATTTTCGATTAATTATTCTAGAAATTTGTATCGGTCACCGTGTCTATCCAGAGAGATCTAGTTAAATGGTTTCTCATAATAAAAGAAATTAAATGACACGATAATGATTGTGGATTTGAATCGCAAATATCCAACTGTTTTATGTATGTACATATATTCCCACAAAGTGAAACTAGAAGTGTTGCGAAAGATGAAATAAAGTTTGAATTGAGAAAAAAAGAAAAAAATAAATAAGATATAAAAATTCAGTTTCATTTCGTTGTGAATGTGAAAGTTAATCGAATTACTTAATAAAACAAAAATAATTCCAAAGTTCCGTTAAACGTTATTCAAATAAAACCAGTTTATAAATAATAAGAACTAACAAGTATTTTTAATTGTATATTTTAAATTTGCCTTCGAACAAAAAGAATTGCATGTTTTAAATCTTAAATTTTTTTTCGTATCTTAAACTCGAATCTACTCTCCTATTGATAGCGCACAGCACATATGAGAGAGTATCTATAGGTACTGTTACTGTCGTCGTGGTAGCCGTTGTGTCGGATTGTTTTTTTTTTTTTTTTTGTTAAACGCAATTGTCGTGTCGTGATTGCGTTTAAAAAAAAAATTATGTATTCAGTTCTGTGATTTTTGTTTATAGTTTCATTGCAGAGTTGTTCTTAATTTTATGGTAAAGTCAATAAATCTATCGGTGAAGTGATAAAATTAGAACGTGTCATACACTATACACATTCGATTAAGTCTTGGATAAAGCCATACGAATGTATCTTAACGACAAGGAAGTTGTTAGCCAAGCCACACATTTTGGATAAGAAACTAAAATTCAAAGTAACAATTGCTTGCATTTTTTCTGCTACTGGTAAGTTATAGTAACTATTTGAATTCCTTTGACAAAAATCATGTGTCTTTTTTTCTTTGCCACATTTAAGATAAATATTGCAATGCAAAAATATTTCCTTTATCCCCACTTTAGATGTACCTACTGTTTAGTGATGGTAGTGTGGTATAAAGTTGATCGTGGATCAACAACATTCACCCAGGTTTCGTATTTATACCTATAGTAGATACTTTCACTTTTGTTTTTTGTTGCCTCCTCCGGTGGACTTTAACTATGCCTTCTTGTTGCGGTCGTCGTGGAGAGGCATTGGATAGGAATGCGCTACCATATAATAACTCGTATAAGTACTAGTACAATACATATAATATAATATCAAGTTAAGATATGAGTGTTCATTGCAGCAAGTCCGTAATCGTAATGGTGTTGCCTTTAAACTATAAAACTAAACAATGGAGTATATGATTTGCGATTTAATTGGCTTTTGATTTGTATAATATTCCAGACTTTTTTTCATTAATTTTCGATTGTAATAGGAGGTCTTGTGAAATACCTATTAGAAGGTATAAGGTATTTGTATTGCAAAGTTCAAAAGTGTTTTAAATGGAATACAAATGAAAGGTCATCAAAGGCATGTCTGAATTATTTTTTTGTTTAAATATGGAGTTAATTGGTAGGTCTTATTTAAAAATAAAGATAAAAGAAATAATTCAATAGTAATATTTTCCATTTTAAACAAAACATTTTCGGTAATCAAAAGAATTTCCAGTTGAATCGTTGCTTAACCATTTTTAACTTAACATAGGAAGTTATTGTAATCGGTCCGATTTGTCAAATTGAAATTTTTGACAAATCTGGTCGTTTCAAGGTCCCGATAATCCTATCGACTTCAAATAAATTTTATTGTATACAATGTGACGCGGTCCAGATTCGGTATAAATTTGGAAAAAGTCCAACATACCGTTATTTTTTTAAAATTGAAAAACTAAAAAAAAAATTTCGGCACTCAAAAATACAACGAAGGAAAATCGATATTATATTCAAATAAATTTATACGATGTGAAATGACATCTGGTAAAATTTTCGAAAAAATTCAATTGACAATTTTTTACAAAAAATAAAAAAGTACAAAAAATTCGACCAAAAGTTGGTAAAAAATGTTTTTTGACTTGAATATCACGAGAATTGACAACGATATTGACTTCAAATTTATTTTAGCTTAAACAAAATACAATTATTAATATACGCTACAATTTTGACAAATATAAAACTGACAGTTTTTTCACAGAAAATAAAAAACCTTAACAAAAATTAGCCGAAAAATGTCAAAAGTAGTTAATTGACTTTAATATGTCCAGAGTGGTAAATCATTTTAACTTCGGATTTTATTTAATTTTGGCATAATAGAATTGTCAACTTATGATACATTTTTGACAAATGTCGAAATGACAGTTTTTTTACTAAAATATAAAATTAAAACTGAGATTTACAGAAAAGTGTCATAAATTGTTTTTCGACTTAAATATCATCATTACAAACAATGATATTGACTTCAAGTGCATTTTATTTTCAACCTACTCGTAATGCATTTGTCAATACCTAAAAAATGGTAAAATATTGACGAATATCAAATTGAAATTTTCATAATAAATACAGAACTACAAATATTTCTAAAAAAATTGGTAAATATTGTTTTCAGATTCAATATCTCTGATATTTTTTATGTTAATAAAATTTTTATCAACTAACATCAAAAGTTAATCAATTATTATCAGGAACGCCAAGTTTTCAAATTATGCATAATGGGAAGTTATCAGTGTGGGTCGCACCCAGCCTCTTTTTTTCATTATAATGCATTTGTCATTACCTAATTGATAAAATATTGACGAATATGAAATAAAAATTCTTTTACAATAACTGAAAACTACAAAAGGTTCTAAAAAAATTGGTAAATATTGTTTTTCCGTTATAATATCTCGAAATTTTTATTAAATCTGACAATTTTTTATTTAAAACTTTTATCAATCAACATCAAAAGTAAATCGATTAATATCGGGATATTTTCTAAGTGTGCATAATGGGAAGTTATCAGTGGGGGTCGCACCCAGCCTCTTTTAAATTAATCATTTTTCGAATTCATTCTTCTAAGCTGTCAATTATACACTTGGTTTTCCCAATATTGCCACTTAAGTCTCAAACTGATGTTCTTCCTTAATGATCAATTGTTTCTTTTTTGTTTAATTTAAAATAAAATGTCCAGTAAAACGCGTTCATTATGTGACAGATTGACAGTAGATTTATTGAAATCGAGTAAAGTGCTTTCATTTTATATTTTTATTTCACATTCAGAAGGTATACTTAAATGAATAAGATGTTAAAGTGTTTTCTTGATTGAAAAATGTTACACTTATTGACAGCTCACCAATTAAACATTAGAAAATTTCTTTACTTCCAAGTCTCTAATTTCGTCTAAATGAACTCATAATTCAAAAACTACTCCCATATACACTCATTCATCGGTCATGTCGACAAAACGAAACAACTCTGTAGACTGTTTGACGTCTGCATTTTAAAGTCGAGTTACAATTTAAGTTAAAAAGTTGGTTCATTCAATTATCATCCTGTAATCAAACTTTTACCAATTTCAGTTAGTTTAAAACTGACCAAAAATAGTTGACCTTAGAATACCTCCTTGCTGCATTTATAAATTATATGTATTTTAAAAAACAACTTTTGTTTTGTATAACCATTGATCCGACAGAATATAACCTCAAAACTAATTTCTAATTCTATAGAAAATATTCAAAATACCTGATGTGAATTTAACAGCAACACTTCTTTGTACTTATTATTGCAAACGAAACTAGTTTCTTATATTTGAGCCAATAGAAAACAAAAGAACCAGATATTTATCTTTTTGAAAACATTAAAACTCTAAAACCAATCTAATTGCATTCTAATCAACGTACATAAATATATAAAGCAACAATATTTTTGCAACCTTCAAGAGTGTAGATTTTTTTTTTTCAATAAAAATATCTCTGTTACCACTATGCACATTATAGCTATAAGGAGTGAAGTTTACTTAAAAACAAGTTTGATATGGTAAGATACATTTTCAATTGAGAACACCAGCAGCGGGGCAGCGGTCTTTCATAGTTAATCACAAAAGGGTGGCAGGGCGCCATTTTGCAATAATTATATATTTACAATATTTCAATCAAATATTAAAACACATTTAGTAAAATTTAATTATAATCCAGACTATTAGATAATGTGATATTTAAGTCAAGCCCTTGGTGCAAGGGCGCCATTTCAGTCTCAACAAAACTCATAAGATCTTAATTTGATGCTTCAGATTGGGCTTGGTTACAATGTTTTGATAATTATTTAATGTGATATAATGTTTTAAATTGTTAAGTTGATATTCTGTAAAAAAAAAGACGTTTTTAAGTTAACATTTACAGATACGTCCCTGGTGTAATATTTGCATTTATGTAAACCTAATTGTTTGAAAAATAAGAAGTTGGGTGTAACAACAATTGAAATTTTAATTTTTTTACAGACCAATGCTGGTTGGTTGGTGATCAAGAAATTACGGAACTTAAGAAATAATGTTTCTAAGAGTGTGTATTTTCTGCTGACGACATTTTCTACTGACTATATAGTAAATAATATATACCAATGTCATTGGGTTATACATATTACTTCAATTCTCAAACGCCTACATCATTTTCATTAGATGGGATAGGCTTTGCTTCTGTTTCTTTAAATTAAATACAAAAATAAATACGGGAAGTAATTTTATGTGAGAAAAATGACTTCGATGGTTTAAAAAAATTAAAAAAAATAAGAAAAGAAAACATGAATGTCCTATGAAATCATGTTATGTTTAACAAAAGTGATGTAATCAATGTTTATGGCAAATATACTTTGTTGTTAATTTTTTTTTTTTTTGTAATGTGGGTGTGGGACGATGATGGCCTGTCTGTCTAGCCAGACAGATGAATAGTGCAAAAACCATAAATCATAGCTAAAGACATTTAGTTAAGTTGTTCGAATGGTCCAACTTCAGCATGTCATAGAAAATTAATGGCATGTTCAAAAAATATAGGCTTCAAACTATATTTAGGCAAGATTAAAAAATAGTGATGGATAGAATGTATGTATTTCAAAATAATCTAATGAATTATGAACTTTTTCCTATTTCATACGGTTCAAATTTCTCCTTTTCCATAAATGGTGTAACCACATTGTCATTTGTTTTAAATTTTCAGCATTTCTATTAGCAAAATTCTGCTATTACATAACTACAGCTTTAAAGTCCTTGCAACTTCAATACCTACAATCCTCGAATATTTTAATTAAAATTGGCTATTTTTGGCTAAGAGCATTAGGTATCAATTCTTTGAAATCTAATTCATAATTGACTATTCTTAAAAGGCCTTCAAATCAATTATAACAATTATTGCCTCCCTATAATAGGTCTGTAATAATTCCGAATTAAATACATACTTACAATTCGATCTTTACTTGTTTTATGGATTATATTTTTTTTGCCGAATGTTCTCTATAATTATTCTAGTTATGTTAAATTCAGTTGAACATACTCAAGCCAACCAACAGCATATATCTCAACCTACCTACGTTTTATATAGTGTTAACATAGTCCAATCAACATTTTAACGAACCTAAAACTTAAACTATCTCAGGTAACTTGACACGCGTGGGTATGGGTTGCTAAATGTACTTTACAAGAGACAACGTTAAAGTCCGAATATATCTTTGTACTCGTACTAGAAAAAAAAAACTTTTTTATACATTCTGATCTATACCTAGACCTACACTTCGAATCGATTGATTGAGTTCATGCGAAATAAAAATATTTTGAATGTTTTTATAACTAATTAATAAAGTAAAGATTGCACTATATGTATTTTTTTAAAGAACTTTTTAAAATTAAACTTAAAGACTGTTATTTAAAACCGTTTCGTTGTACAACTAAAAATCCTTATTAATGAATATTCTTAGTAATTTGATAACTTTAGCTCAATTAAAACAGTGTTGAGGGAAAATTTTCACAAGCGTCGATTTACTGACTCACTAATCTTTGTTCACTTAACTTGATCTAATCTTCAATTTCGATCAGAAAAAATAAAACCTACGGTCAGTAGTGAAATCAGCTTACATAATTATTTGAATGCAATTACTTTGCTGCATTTGACTGAGGTTCAAGTTAAACTTTTGGCTCAAGATTTGTTTTAGTGATGAAAGTCAATTATTTCCTTAAGCTGCGGTTTAAACTCCCGAAATCTTCCAAAATATATGAAAATAAACACGAATCAAAATTAAAAACTAGCTGTCTTGTTTTCAAAGTAAAATTAAGCTTATACTTTTGTATACTGACAGATGTCAGATATGACTACAATACTAGAAAATTAACATTTTTAGACAACTTCTACAAAAAGGGGTGATTACATCACTAAGTAATTATGGTTTAGTACTTAAATTTCAGAAATATGTCAAATATATTGACACTATAAATTCTACACGCGAAAATTGTCATCTATATAATCTGACGATGAAAATGTAGATACCGATGTCGAATTTTCATTCAACACAATCATCATAATTTTTGTCACTAAAATTAAAGGACATGATCAAGAGACGCGGAGTTTAGATTCATGTATAAAACGGCATGTGTATTTATGTCTTTGAAAAATATTTCGCAACATGAGTACCTACCTATAACCCCCCCCCCCCCCCCAAAAAAAAAAACACTATACTAGATAATAATTTATAATAAACTTCATTGCTATTTTAAGTAAAGTAATATATTATTTCTTGTTTCCAGTCAAACACACCCAAATCCTCGAAATAGAAAGTATACGTATATTATTCCCCTCGAGCAACTTAAATTTTGATCCGGTTGTTTGTGCGTTACAATATTTTTTTTTATTAAAAATGCCGCCATTATTGTCTGACAGATATACATTACTATTTGTTATACTCATGACATTTACGGTATAATACGTATGTATGTATGTCTTTTTTGGTCTCCCTCTCGATATTTGCTCTTTTCATTGTTTTTATTTTAAGTTCAATCGGGTTACGACTACGATCGATAATACATAAATCAATCGTTCGAAATGTCTTAACCTGAATTTTGCAGAACAATACAAAAAAAAATAAAAATACTTTAAAAAACATACATTTTGTAATCGCCGTAACGGCAACGCGGTTTCGACAACGAAGGTGGTGTTGCTATAGTGGTCGACATTATCATTGTTTAATTTTTAAGTTTTTGTTACCGCAATATACCTTCATTGATGTTTTACCTCATTTGGTAATAAAAAAAATGAGTAAGACTTTTAAAGATTTTAACCTTTCAACCATTACCGCACCGGAATATGAATCATGACGGAGCAGAGTTCTGGATAGCATCAGAGATTTAACAACAACAACAACAATTAAACGCATCCAGGTCTGGTGTTGAATGCATAATGAGGATGTTTTTTTTTTTGACAATATACCGGTGTTTGAGTATTTACCTACGTTTTGTTTTGTTTTTATATACTTTGTTGGAGGTATTTTTTATTTTATGTATTTAATCAGGAAAGGGTCATAACCTTTGTGAGTTGGCAATTGCATGAACCTGCTTTTTTAACTTCCACGTATTGGATAATACCATTTCTGACACTGACACATTACTCTCGTGTCTCGTACTCGTGTGTATGTTTCTGTACGGACAGTTGGGGTCTTATTAAAAATCCTTTCTTAAGTTTTCAAAATGCATAGGTAGGTACTCGATGTACGATTTTTCTCAAAAAGTTTTATGAAATCTGAAACTGCGTTCAAGGTTGAACAAAGATTACCACACTTTTGGAATATGCTGTAGTTTTTTAACTGCCGACAAATGTCAATTATACTTTGACATCTGTGAAGGAAAATTAAGTAAGGCATATAAACTATATGTCACCAAAATATGAATCACATTTTTTGGATCCTTAAGTCTCTGTACAGTTTTTAGCACAACTTAGATTAAAGCAAATATTTTTCTGTTTAAAAAAAAAATCAGATTCTGTTAGGATGTTTTTTTTTTTATTAAAAATATTAATTTCTTAAAAAAGTAATCTTTATCTTTTGAATTATTATGATTTTTAATAATTAATTTAATGACAATAAATATAATAATTACTAAAGTATTTAATAAAGTAAAAGTAAAATATAAAGTATAACTGACACAAATACTCTTACAATTCCCACCAACTTAAAATAAAAAAACATACTTTTTGCTAGACCTTGAGTGAAATATTAGACGCATTTCCTGCTCGAAACCCAAAATCACCGTATTGTGAAATACATAGTTTTTTTCTGATTATAGGTATTAGCTTTTATTAAGACTCCGATTTTGTTTACACAAAGATAATACTTATTCTATTAAGCAATTAATAAATGTCTAATTCGACTTAAAAATTTTAAATTTTAATTTGCTTACTGTCTTAAATAAAATTTAATAAGCTTTAATCCAATGATCCTTTCTTAATTTCAATACTGAAATCAATGATGGTTTAATTATGTAAACTGTAAATGTTTAAAAAATGTAAAAAAGTTAAATGTCATTTGATGTTGTAGGTATTAATGAAAAAAATAGCAAAGCGAGTTAGGAGAACTCACCCAGGGCCAACAATGTCATATTATTTAATCAAATGTTGATGAAGACGGAAATGAGAGGTATCTTCAAATGTCGTACACGGTAAATTAATGTTAAAGAAATCCGATTTGAGTCAGAATTATAATTTAATGACTAATTTTTGGATTTCACAGATTCAATTGAATTTATGTAGTTCACAAATCACAACAATAGTATTTAAAAAATATTCATAATGTATTTATATGGAAACATGCATGACTCACACTCACGACTTACAAAAAATGAATTTTTCGTTAAAATTTTGGAACCTTCAAGGGCATTATTTTGCAGATTTTTTTAATAATAATTGATTTACATATAAAATACCATGAATGACAAATCAAATGACTCTGAGTTGTCTACATACATAACCATACAATACATAAAAACCAAAACGGAATTAATCCGGTTTATATATTATATTATTACTGGTATAAATATATGTATGTACGGATTTTGTTCAAAGACTGGTGAAACTTGTTTATGCCTTAGTAACTTCATATTTTCTATTTCTTTTAAAATGTCACTAAATATATGTATGTATGTATGTATATATTCTTTTTGTATTTCATCGAGCGTATGGCAATAAATGGTGTCATTGAAATTATTATGGTCATATTTAAAAGATTAACACACGTGAATTGTCATCTTATTGACAATTGTATGATTCAGCTGTCTGTCTGCTTTCACACGTCAAACTTAATTAATGTCATTTTTTAGGTTTAATGAAATTTCAAAGTTAATAAATTTTTATTATTCTTCGAATAACTGAGTTTTAATTTCACTTGGTGAAATATCAGTTATCCGGGTCATAGTCCTGCAAGGATATTTATTTAACATATTATTTTGCTAACCATTAAAGTGTGTATTTTCTATTTTTTTATTCTTAAAAAATTCATGAGTGTCAAGCTTTTTGTTATTGTTATTTTATTTTGTTATCTTTAAATATACATACATAGACATCTGTAAATATAAATATCTACTTTTTATAGGATTCTACAAAATTATAGGCTTACATATGTTTTTCTTGAACTTCTGTATCTTTAAGTGGATCACATTTTATGTATTCGCCTTCAACTTTATATTGTTGATTTTATTAAAGCAAATACCTTTTGGCATAATACATCTACACATGTAGGTATATGTTTTTAAAGGCTTTAATTATGTTTTTATTAATACATTTCGTTTATTGAAGTGTGTCTAAAAATGGATTTTTTATTGTTCTTTTATTAACTGAAAAACAATTATAAAGTTTCACAACCGGATCCTTTTCAGTAGGTATAGGTTCCTACTGAGTAATCAGATTTAAAAAAGATAACTTTTCTTAATTCTTTGATGGTACTGTGGTGCGATTCACCCTAGTGCGACGTTTTTAGTGACTGGTAAAATGTTAAAAAAAAATTAAACTGACAGTTTTTTTTAACAAAAAATAAACGAATTACATTACCTAAATCTCAAAGAAAATTGGTTAGAACTGTTTATCGAATTGAATATTTTCGGAACGAGCAAAAATATTGACATAAGATGATTTAAATTTATAAAAAATAAAATTTTTAACAAATTTGAAGTTGATATCATTTTTCCTTCTTTGTATATTTGAACTAAACATACATTTTTATAACAGATTTTTTTTAATTTTTAAAAACTAAAGGTTTGTAGATTTTTTTCCAAAGATATATCTAATTTTGTTCTGTTTTACATCCTAATTTACAGAACAAATATTTTTTTGAAGGCATCTTACCAAAATTTTTACATTTTTATGAAATTTCTTTCTACATCGTTTGAAGTTATAACCTGTTTTACAAAATTTAATTGGAGTTTTATTTTTCTATTTGTTCTTGAGATAACGTAAACAAAAAATTGCATCTCGAAATTAAAAAAACTAACACATAGACATCGATCTAGAAATGACGGATTTAGATTCTAGGGACCTTAAGACTTCCAGATTAGTCAAAAATTCTGACCGATAACAATAACCCCCTATTGGAAGTTAAAAATAAATAAAAGCACATAATTAAAGCGTCGCGTCGTTGCTTCGTCTTCCTGCAATGACCTAAAGCACAAACACAAGAGTAGGTAGGTACTTGAGTGAAGTTTTTCTTTACAGAATTTACATATTTTTAAAATAATTTTGCCTGCAACTCATACTGAACAAAGAATTCCTTTTCTGGTCTACCCATACCGTTTAATCATTTACAAGCAAAACCAAATAAAGTTTCAACAAAAAAAAAAATATAATAAATGTGGTATCTACCAATATACCGAGTATTATAAAATTAAAGTCAAACAAAAACAAAAAATTGACTCACTGCAGCGGTCAGCAGCAGGCTGATTGGGTGGCGTTTGCGAAATCCCATCCATTGAATTATTATTATTTTTTATGTATGTATATGTATTTATATATTTTTCACCACCCAAAGGAGGTAAATTTGAATAAATTCTACTTGAATGATATTTTTATAAGTAGGAGACAAGCACCATTATAATGGCAGACAAGGCAACTTTTTTGTTTTAAGTTTATTGAGTAACAACTTGAATTTGAATTGCATTTTGCATTTCAATTATAACTCGAGTTTGGTTTTGTGTTTGAATATAGTATTTTCTAGAATATTGAAATTATATGCGCTCGTATTTGCACACTACATATAGTATATACAAAATATGTACAAGGATTTTATATTCGTTCAATTCACGATATCAATCAACTAATATTTGAAGTGCATTAGTAATAATAGATTTGTTGGAGTCTTTAGCTTAATGGTACTGACTTTTACAAACTGACCCTTACTGAAGTTCAAAAAAAAAGAGGACAAAAACTTTAATGGCGTTCTTTTAAGAGTTCCTTTAAAAAAAACAAAAAAATGCATGTATGGAAAAAATACAGAATCCACAATCTTTCGCTTCCTCTAGTTTGATGCCCTGAATTTTGTGGAATTATTGGTAACGACCGATGAAACGAAGAGTTAGAACTCTGAATTTTTAACGGTGGAATTTTTAAAATACTGAATGGACAGAGAGAATTTTTTTTTTTAAATTGAGTTTTTGACAAAGTATGGATTTCATTTTGGATATATTAAGTATAGACAGAGTAAATCGGCCAAGTCGTTTTTGAGATATATTAGAGGAAAGCTGAAAAACATGGTTTTGAGAAAAACACATTTAACGTTTCAAGAACAGTTCTACTGGAGATATTAGCCGCGTTTTGTTGTTCATTTTATCCTTAGGTTAGTAAAATTTTACATAGAAAACAACAACAAACGAAAACTGAGGAGAAACAAGTTAGTAATCGAGCTCAGTAATTTACTAAGGATACAGTTTCGGCTATTTGACACATTTTATTATTTTTATTTAAAAGCGATATTTTGTTGATTTCTCTGACAGGTTTTGACGTTTGATTTGATTTGATTTGATTTTTTCTTTTTTTCTCTGAAAAGTGTTGACATTTGGCTCAAGGGGAAAGTCAGTTTAAAACTAAGGATAGCGTTTTATTGCGATTCCGATTACTAAGCTAACCTAAGTTTAGCAATAAAACGCGCCTATTGTAACTTACTACTAATGTGTGGTCTTTAGACAAATTACTTTTCCTCCAGAAAATCGATTTTTTGAACCTATTAAGATATCAGTGCCCCGACTTGTCATTTTGGTAACCAAAAATAGTTTTGTAAAACGTTTTCACCTTTGGTAATTTGTTCAGATTATTCCTATATAAGTATATAGTGATTGAATAAACCTAGTCTCAGGAGTAGTAAATATAAGCCAGAAAATAAGTTAATATCAAGGTATAGTTTGGACAGACTATTATAAAATTAGAGTTTGAATTTTACCAAATATATAATATTAAGTACTATATACCATATGCAATATCACCATGTTAGAGACCAATTTCATTTGAGAGTATGTACACACAAATTTTTTAAAAAACACAAAAAAGATACATTTGCGACCGTGACAGGACTCGAACCTGCAATCTTCGGATTCGAAGTCCGACGCCTTATCCATTAGGCCACACGGTCTACATTAACCATGTATCATCCTTTTTTATAAGAATCATCTACATTACGTAAGTTTAACATCAATATTGTATAGAAAAATGAGGGTGCATATAATGAAACATTATTTCATCCGTCTTACAAAAAAAAAACAACCACCCTTCCATAATGACAGTTGGAACAAAATAAAATGTACTTTTCTTCGATTTCTACAATATCGGAGGGGAAGCATATTCAGTATTCACATATGTATTTCCGCGCATGTTTAAACTAAATACATTCTCACTACCACCGTGTCGTCGTTTTTCTTTTAAAATTTCATAAATGTTTAATCAAATTATGCATAATTGTTTATAGCCTGACAGAAAAAAGTTAAATGCATGCAAACTAAGTACTTCAATAATATGTTTGAATGATGTGAAGAACAACTTATTTTGACATGGTTTTGAAAATTCTTGCAAAACATCAAAACAAAAAAATGGAAAAACATTTTATTCACATGACTCTGGACAGAAAAAGCAAACACGACACTCTTATACGGTTTAAAATTTTGAACGAATACTTAAAACGGTCGTTTCAAAAACTTCAATAATCACGCACAATTTTTTTTTTTAGAAATCAATAAAACCGGTTTCAAAAACTGTTTTAAAATTATCTGCAGGTGTGAAATATCAATTGATAAGGCTTTGTTAGAATTTTGCTAGAATAGAGAAAGTTGTATTTTTTAGTCTTATCCCAAGAACAGAAAATATGTATATAAAATAGATGTACCACAAAGTTCTGTACTTAGTCCCATTTTGTTTCTAATAATATTTCTTCTTCATGGCGACCTTAGAATTTCTATCTTAAACTTATTTCCAGTTTTAATAATGACGTTCCATTTTTAAGAATTTGGTTCACAGATCATAAATTGCTTGTTAGTAATAAAACTAAATTTATATTCTTTTGTCTTGAAGATCAAGCAAACCCTGATATAATAACGAATATCACTCTTTTGATTGCTTGAAACGCAACTAAAAAGTCAGTTACTGTTAATTTAGAGTACATTTTTAAGTTTTTATAATTTAATTCTCTTCTATTTATTAAATTATTGATTATCTTTCTTTGTTCACCTCAAATTCATATAGTTTTCTAATGCAAAGTACTGTATTTGAATTAATCACAAACATAACTTTATATAGTTAATTTTTAAGAAAGAATAAAGATAAGGTGAAATGAATTAAAAATGAAAAATTTTCTTTGAAAAGACATTCAATTAGAAAACCAAGTTCTGATTCATAATTCAGTTGGTGTTTTAAAATTTGACACTATCAAAAGGATAACAATTTTTCCAATAAATTTTATTGCACAAATTTTTGTACAATATTCTTTCAAAATCAAATGTGTCACATCCAATTATTTTCTTTTTAATCCACAACTTCGTAAACAATAATTCGTTTTTTTTTTTTTTTTTTTCTTAAGTCTCAAACAACACGACAACATGTTCCTTATTCCACTTAAGTTATAAATTCATGAATGAAACTATGGACTTTTGAGGGCAGGAAATTCTTCTTCTCACATCAAATACAACACATTCTTCCACAATACCAAACTGTTGCTTAATTCGCGAAAAACATGAAATGAAATTTTCATTTTGATTTAAATCAGTACATAACTTATAAATTGACACACAAACACAAACCTCCATAATGTACATTATGACTGTCAGATATGGTTTATTTGAGCTTTGCATGTCGGATGATCGTGACAAATGCACTTATTTGGTGGAAGGTGTTTGAATTTGTTCGAAAAACAACACTTATTATTTTTTTTTTTTAAATATATGCAAAGTATGTAAGTTGAGAAATCAGTAAAAGTTGAATTGAGTGTGGCAGGTTGAATATAGTTCACATGAACATGAAGTTTTTTGTGGTACAGCGGCATATGTGGATTATTCGAAACTCCATAAACAGTATGATATTTAATACAATGACAATTTAAGAAATAATTTACTGCTCGGTATTTAAAAACAGAAATTTACTTTATCTATGATGCCAATCTCAAAAAAGCCAATACTTCCGACTAAGATCTTATATGGCGGTATAAAGAGTTATCTTATTGAGACTTAACAACTTTAAATTTGTACTGCCCTTAAGAAATAGCTGAACTGTCAATTTCAAAACATTCAACAATGACAAAGCTTTTATTCCGATAACGTTGAAAAATTAATAATGTTGGAAAATTATTAAAGTTTAATATCAAATCTTCTTGTCACTGGCAGTTATTTTAAGAGCTATTAAATTTATTTTTGACTAAGCCCAAACTACTTTTAGCCCAAATTAACCGAGAGACATAGAAAAATGAGCGGATTGGTTCAACGTAACCATCATGCCATGAATATTGTTATTGTATTTTGAATTTTTAGCCAATTTCTTATTTAAAAAAAAAAAACATTTATTGAATTTTGAAACGAAGACGACTTGTTAAGAATCACAATTTAACGTCAACTATAAAAATATCTAACCCGAGTTTGTGTGAAATTTTTCTAGCATCTTAGTTTTTTTAATAGTTAAAATGAAATTCATTATCGAATTCATTATCATTTTCGAATTTGCGATTGACGGCGATTATTTTAACTTCTACTTAAAATGAAGTTTTATACATTTGGGATTAACACAAATTATATAATTAAAGTAAAGATCAAAATCAACTGATTCCAATAGAATATACATGTGTAAATGTGTTAAAGTAATTACCTAATATTAGAAGAAAAAAAAAACTACAGTAAGTATTAACTTTTAATCTTTTTTTCCACGATTATTTTAAATGTTGTTCAAATGCCAAAAGATCAACAATTTTAAAAGCAGTTTCTTATCGAGTACCTACATTTAGATTTGAGTTTTATTGTTGTTTAGAAATAAAATTGCATTAATTGTTTAAAAAAAAAAATAATGTGCCAAAGCAGACACCTAATGATGGAATGTTTCATAGTTGGATCCGTCATACAAAAACGAGTTTTTTTTTCTATTGCAACAATTCTGTCCAAATATGAAATAATTTTTGAATAACATTTCGTTTGTAGAAAGCCAAAATAGCTATGCCTTCTTAAATATGTACATTTACTTACTCAGATCATCCACTAATCCAATAGGAATCATCCGTATCTCGTCAATGGTATGTAGATCAAAAAAGCATGCGTTTTAACCTTGTTCTAGATTTGTCCATGTTTAAATTTCTCATACCAATAGTTAAAGAATATTCTAACCAGTAGACCGAGGGTTCTTAGATTACAAAATGTACACCAGGTAAACCCTCTAAAAGGTTAACATCTATAAGAACGATGTGGTTACTTACTTACTCGTATTATTCATATAATTATACAAATATATCTACTAGGTTTTTGTTTCTTAAGCGTATATACAAACCAGTTGTTCGAAATTCCTCTTTAGCATTTATGCGATGAGAAACTTTTATAGAAGTCGTAGGTATATCTGCTATAGAATAGATACAACACCTTCAACGTTACTAAATCTTCATGACGCTACCGCTACGCTTCGTGAGATTCACTCTCAAGCTTTGGCATTAACGAAAGTGAAAGAGGAAATACCGGGTTAGGAGGTCAGTGTATCTTCGGGTCACTATCAAGCTTTGTGTGTTTGTGAATTGAAAATATATTCGTTAGAATATAATTAACCCGGTAAAAAAAATCTTAAACTAACTATACCATTAAAACCAACTTTTAAATAACAAAAACCGTTAAATGCAATTATATCTAAATATATATCTTTCAGTGGTAGAACCTTAAATTAAAAATATTTTAATATTCCATCCAACTGGATTGGCCAATCTGTACTTGCTATTGGTTGTCGTAGGTTTTTTAATTTTCTTTTAAATTAAATTATTCAAACCAGATCGAAAAAAAAAAAATATAGTCGTCCGGCTTCGCGAGTTCATTCGATGGAATTGGTTTCGCCCAAGCCCGATCTGGATTACCTTGAGACAGCAACGGTAACCAGATTCGAATATAAAGACATGTGTATGTTGTATGGAAAGATACGAGAGTATAAAGCCAATTTGTATACACTCCAAAATCATCGATTATAGACAGGAATTCTTTTAAAAATATTTCATACACCATTAGGTTACTAAAAAACAAACTGTACTTAGATAAATGATGTAGAGTGTATGTATAATTTTTTATATTTCTTATTGAACAATAAGAATTCAATTAATGCGAAAATAACAGTCAATATATGTAGTTCTACTTTCGAAAAAGCTGTCAGAAGTGAAAACTGCTCTATCAAGTTTTAAACTCATTCTATTGAATAGCACGATCTATTTATGTATGTATGAATGTATGTATGTCGGTTTATATCGAAGGTCTTAAGAATAAAGGATTATTTAAACACGTACACGAAGGTTTTAATTGAAAGCCAATAGGATCATAATTTTTGGTTATTGCCATTTGATTTTAAGATCAATTTACCAAATTTATATAAGGATTTGTACATGTAAGCGGACATGTGTGTATGTATGCATGTGTGTGAACATCCATACATACTTTATTTAAATTTTATAACAATCGTTTATATCAGATCAGAGAATACAAGAAAGTCGTGACACTCTATCTAAAGATTCTTTTTATACGAACTTACTCGTAATGTATGCAGTTGGATTGGATCATGAAGAAGAACAAAATCGTGTTAGAGTAACACTGTCAAAGAAAACCCAAAAGATATTTCAAAAAAAAATGACAGAATATGTAAATAATGTCAATTTGTGTAGATAACGATAAATGTCAGTATTATTTGAATTAATTGTCAACCCATAACGAAAGAAAAAAAAAAAACAAGTGCATTCGCTAAATGTTTTTCTTTATTTCTATACGCGTTTTATGAATATAAATGTTGCAAAATGTCTTGTTAAGGACCTGATATTCCATAATGGTATAGGGTATAGGCTATTTTAGTTCAGATTATCTGGAGTGACACACTTTCCAAGTTTTAACTTCTATTTTTGATTTTATTTCTTAATATTTAAACCGAAAAAACCGCTAAAAAGAAAATTAAGAATGGTTTATAATTAAATAGTATTTTACCGTATTTATTTATTTATTTATTACCTATAGTTTAAAAAAGCTTACTATTGTAATGAATTTGCCAATATTTTATTATCAGGAACCACAATTTATAGCAAAACTGATTTTTGACATTCACAAAAAGGGCCTAAACTTGAAATTATTGTTATTCCCTTAAATTTAAATGTAACATTTATGATAAAAAATATAAAATCAATCAGAATATTAGATAGATAAATAGACAATAAAAATCCCAGATAGTAAAACAAAATAAATGGAATGAATAAAATAACATCTAGATGCATACAAAAATTGCATATACGCCCCAGTGGTCAAATTGTTGTTTTAATTTTTATCAATCAACATTACATAAAATAATTTTCAGACCGTAGCAATTGTCTAATGTTTTGAAAAAATCTTAATATATATAAATCTCGTGTCACAATGTTTGTCCTCAATGGACTCCTAAACCACTTAACCGATTATAATAAAATTCGCACACCATGTGCACTTGTGCAGTTCGATCCAACTTGAGAGATAGGATAGTTTAAATCTCAAATTATAGTCGCAATTTTAATTTATTGCTAATTATTTGTCTGTTATTATTTGACAGTCAGAATTATATGTTAACTCCAAACGATTTTATCAGATAGGGACATCTGTGCACTGGATTGAGTAAGTTAAGAATTCAATAGATGGCGCTATGTCAAACGTCCAAACGTTTAATAGATGGCTCTATTTCAGAAATATAGTGTAAGTTCACAAACGTCAAATTTTGCTGCAGTGAATCGGCATTACTGCTGTTTTGCGATGCTGATGCTAATGCAGCTGTTGCTGATGCGATGCCGACTAATCACGCTGTCGTAGTGATGCTTTTTTGTTTAGTTTTTGCGCATCAGTTTATGAAACTTTGCAATAATGAACAGTTGACGAGAAAAGTTATGCCAGAATCTGGGTTTGTGAACGTTTGACTTTGAACATTTGGGCATCATTACTGCAGTAATGCGTTTGTGAACTTACACATAGGTTAAATTTATTTTGTAGAAAAGTGGTGTTAGCGTTACGTATTATCAAATAGTTATATTGGAAATATAATATAGAATTAAATTTGGCACAGAGATAGATTATAGCCTTATAAAGCACGTAGACTAATTTTTACCCCGGTAAAATGTATTTTTTAGGATTAAACATTGACCACGTTGTACATAAAAATTGAAGTAATCTGCGGTTACAACGAAACCGATATTTTCAACAACTTTGGTTGTCCTGCCAATCGATCCATTAAACTTACGAAATTCACCGGGCCATTTGAAAAAAAAAATTATGGGAAATCAAATAAGCAACAACAACATTTTTCCATAGCTTGAGTTTCTGCATTTAATTGGGGCAAGACGAAGTTTGCCGGGCCCTCTAGTATTTAATAAATAATTCATGATGAAAAATATGTTTTAGAGCTATGTCGTTTTTAATTGGCAATCCGGAATTGGAAGTAGAAGCAGAATCCCAATTGAACAGTTTTTCTGAATTCTAAAAAATTTGAAGTTTGATGTGACAATTATTGTTAAGATGTTTTCAATATTATTTTCCATTTTTTTATATTTTAATTTTCACAGTTCGCACAATTTGTTAATTCAAAAAATATGACATTTTAAATCTTTGAATGTGTGAATGATTCTGTTTTTGCTTCTCATTTCAAATCCAGAAGAGAAATCCCTTCTTTTTCAGAATCAGAACTGTCACTTTTGCCCAATTGAATGCTTTAAGAATGCTTTGTTCTGTTTCCAGATTGCTAATTGAAAACGCCATTAATTTGTTGTAGTTGGTTTTTTTTTCAAACCCTGATTAGAGATACCACCATGAATTAGAAAAAGTCCCATTTCTAACATTCTATTTTATAATATATATATATAAGATATATGATTCAGCGTTTCGCAAAACTTTGCTTATAGAAAATGAAGGCTAATAACAAATACATACATTTTTTTGTGAAAATAAATAAGATACTAAACATATTTAAACATTGAATTGACTTCCAAATTAATCACAAGAAAAAACCTTAGTTTTTTTTCGAATTTTTAAAAACCTGACGTGATGGAGTGATTTTGAATACGGATTTCATTACCAGTTCAAAAACCTTGATGACTATTTTTATTAACTTTATATTTATCCTGATGCTTGTGTGCATAAAATATTTCATGAATTCTGACTTTAATTAATAAATGGTTATCCTTCATTTGTTTTCAAACCTGATACTATATCTATATACCGAAACTATGTCCTTGAAAAGGAATGCTAAAAAATTGTATTCCTGATCACAATTTGTCCCTGGCCAATGGCCCCTAGTAAAAACTTGTAGCATACGAGTATAGCTATGTACGAGTAAAAATGCCTCCCTCCGTGCAGATGAAACAATTTATATTCTGGAATTAAGATGTCAAGGCTGATGATGCTGGTTGGTGTGGCCATTAACATTATTCTCTATTTATCTTTAATTGTAATACTTCGTTTTCTTGTCGTGCTGTTGTTGTTGATGATGGTGGTTATTTTTTTTTTTAACAAACAAGTTTCTGGAAATACTGCAAAAGGGTGCTGCAATGGACATCAGGACAGGTTGACGTAGGATAGGGTTAACTTACGCTTAAACGTACCACATACCATCCAGCAAGTAGGTGACTATAAAACAGATTATCTTGTGTGGACCTTTGTTTAAAATTCCCTCTTCTTATGCGAGTACCTACCTATTGCTAATTGAAAAAGATTGTTCTGAGTTAAAATTTGTACACATGATTGTGCATAGGTACATATACATACATTGAACATTGATTAATTTCTTTTTCTTTTTTTTTTACAGAGTGGGTTCCTTAAACAACTACAAGAATTCCTTTTAGCCGTGGGAGATGTCTGGCATAAGACATCGCCCTCTGGCTCCGCCAGGGAATGGCGACAGTGATGATAATTTCACAGACGACGAGAGTCAACCTTTAACACAAGATATTTATGGTGGAAGGTAAGTGATAGAATAGAGTTGTGATAAATTGTATAGCTACTTCAACTTAAACTTTGATAAATGGGATAGTTCTTATAAGGATTTAATGAAGGACAGTATTCTAAATCTTATCTAGATAACAGCCAGTTGTGTAAATATTGTTCTTCATTTGATCTTTAATGTTGAACTTTAATTTCTAATATGTAAATGTCGGAAAGATCTGAAGCTCTCCACAAAAAAAAAAAAATAGAAAATACAAATTAAACAATAATTATGTTTTTCTTCTTGCAGCCAACGTACAATTCAAGAAACAAAAGGATGGGATGTGTTCCGAGATCCACCTCTGAAGGTGGACAGTGGATCTATGGCTAATCAAGCTTGTTTAGAAATAACTGTTAAAATATTAAAAGTATTTGCATATTTAGTAACATTTGTAATCGTACTGACAGGAGGAGTTCTAGCTAAGGGCTGTGTATTATTTATGACATCACAAATACGTAGAGATAAGAAAATATTATATTGCAATAAGGACCTTGTAAGTACATATTATTAATTTTATCTTAGTATTTAAATAAAAAGAATAATTTAATTTTAAATTTTAGGGTCGTGATAAAACCTTTGCAGTTAAATTACCCGAAGAAGAGCGGATAGCATGGATTTGGGCGATAATAATTGCATATGCAGTACCGGAGGTTGGTGCTCTTATTCGAGCAGCTCGTATTTGTTTCTTCAAGACCTTCAAAGTGCCGAAGAAGGGCTACTTTATGTTCCAATTGCTGATGGAGAGCTTAAGTTCCTTCGGTACGGCGCTGCTGATGTTTATCGTGTTGCCCGAAATCGATGCCATTCAAGGAGCAATGCTTACCAATTGCCTTGTAATAGTTCCAGGAGTTTTGGGTCTTCTGTCTAGATCTTCAAAGGAAGGAAAATGGGCAGTTAAGGCACTAGTTGATATTGCAGCCATTGCTGCTCAGGTCACAGGCTTTGTTGTTTGGCCATTGCTAGAGAATCGACTTGTTTTATGGGCTATACCCTTGTCATGTTTTATGATATCATGCGGTTGGTGGGAGAATTTTGTATCGACACAATCTCGGATTGGTTTTGTACGTTCTATGGGTCGTGTAAAGGAAGAACTGAAATACACTCGCTACTTCAGTCACATGTTCATATCAATCTGGAAGATTTCTTTATTCATATGCTCGGCTTTGTTAATATACTGGCTGCGCGGAGATGAACCGGCAAATATGTTTTCAATGATCGGTGACGCATTTGGACCACATAAAATCGCTGTAGACGAGCTAGCCACATCATTGACCAGCAGTCTGCCAGACTTTTTGGAAGCTTCTCAGATTGATAGTATCGATATCGATGCAGAGTATTACACAGCAATCTATGTTCTTCTGTTTCAAGTTTTCGGAGCTTACTTCTGTTACATTTTCGGAAAGTTTGCCTGTAAGATCTTAATCCAAGGCTTCAGTTACGCATTCCCTGTCAGCATGACCGTTCCTATTGCGGTGTCTGTTTTGATAGCAGCTTGTGGAATAAGGACAGATGATCCGTGCTTCTTCCATGGCACGATTCCAGATTACTTGTTCTTCGAGAGTCCGCAAAATTTTAGACTGAATGACTTTATAACGAAACAAATGGCTTGGGCTTGGATTCTGTGGTTGCTAAGTCAAACTTGGATCTCACTGCACATTTGGACACCGAAGTGCGAACGTTTGGCTACTACTGAAAAATTATTCGTCTCACCAATGTATTCGGCGTTGCTGATTGATCAATCCATGGCAATGAATAGACGACGAGATGATCAGGCTGATGTCAAAACTGAGGTTAGTTTCATTGTTTTAAGTTATACCATTTTCAAAGAAATTTTTGATTTAAAATTGTGTTTTGTTTTTAGGACCTAGAACAAATTGAAAAAGAGAAAGGCGATGAGTATTACGAAACAATATCTGTCCACACAGATGGCTCTGCCATTCAAAAGCCTAGTATAAAGAGTTCAGATCATATCACAAGAATTTATGCATGCGCTACTATGTGGCATGAGACAAAGGATGAGATGATGGAGTTCTTGAAAAGTATCATCCGAATGGACGAGGACCAGTGTGCACGGCGTGTGGCGCAGAAGTACTTACGAATTGTGGATCCGGATTATTATGAGTTTGAGAGTAAGTTTTGTCTAGACTACTTTTAGAGAATCTTTCTTATTCTTTTGCTATTTTCCAGCTCACATATTCTTCGATGACGCTTTTGAAATCTCTGATCATAGTGACGATGACATCCAAGTAAATCGCTTTGTGAAACTTCTAGTGACAACGATCGATGAAGCTGCTTCTGATATCCATCAAACAACAATTCGTCTACGTCCACCTAAGAAATACCCAACCCCCTACGGAGGACGTCTGGTTTGGACACTGCCGGGTAAAACAAAAATGATTGCTCACTTGAAGGACAAAGATCGAATTCGTCATCGTAAACGTTGGTCCCAGGTGATGTACATGTACTACTTGTTAGGTCATAGACTCATGGAACTGCCAATATCCGTCGATCGTAAGGATGTCGTTGCCGAAAATACCTATCTGCTAACCCTCGATGGAGACATTGATTTTCAACCGAGTGCTGTCACCTTGCTTATTGATTTGATGAAAAAGAACAAAAATCTGGGCGCTGCTTGTGGTCGTATTCATCCTATCGGATCGGGTCCAATGGTGTGGTATCAAATGTTCGAATACGCTATCGGCCATTGGTTGCAAAAAGCCACCGAACACATGATCGGTTGTGTACTGTGTAGTCCCGGCTGTTTCTCTCTTTTCCGCGGTAAAGGTCTCATGGATGATAATGTGATGAAAAAATACACCACCCGTTCGGATGAAGCTCGGCATTATGTGCAGTACGATCAGGGCGAAGATCGTTGGTTGTGTACGCTGCTATTGCAGAGAGGATACCGTGTCGAGTACTCAGCTGCTTCCGATGCCTATACCCATTGTCCAGAAGGTTTTAACGAGTTTTACAACCAACGTCGTCGTTGGGTACCTTCAACGCTGGCCAACATTATGGATCTGCTTGGGGACTACAAACGCACCATAAAGATCAATGAGAATATTTCGCTGTTGTATATCTTCTACCAGATGCTTTTGATGGGAGGTACGATTTTGGGACCTGGAACGATCTTTCTTATGTTGGTGGGGGCTTTTGTGGCGGCTTTTAGAATTGACAATTGGACATCGTTTCATTATAATATTGTTCCGATCCTCGCGTTTATGTTTATATGTTTTACGTGCAAAGCAAACGTTCAACTATTCGTCGCTCAGGTCTTGTCCACTGCATATGCACTCATTATGATGGCTGTGATAGTCGGTACAGCTTTGCAGTTGGGCGAGGATGGAATTGGAAGTCCTTCGGCAATTTTCTTGATATCCATGACGGGGTCATTTTTCATAGCGGCGTGTCTGCATCCGCAGGAGTTTTGGTGTATAGCAGCTGGAATCATTTATCTTCTGTCCATTCCATCTATGTACTTGCTCCTTATCTTATACTCGGTCATCAACTTGAATGTTGTCTCCTGGGGAACAAGGGAAGTTGTGGCAAAGAAGACCAAGAAGGAGATGGAAGCAGACAAGAAGGCAGCTGAAGAGGCCTCAAAGAGGGTGAAGCAAAAGAGTAGTATGCTTGGTTTCCTTCAAGGTGGAATTGGGGACAATAATGATGAAGAAGGATCCATGGAGATTTCACTAGCTGGTTTATTCCGTTGCATTCTATGTACTCACGGAAAGACAACCGACGAACAAGCTCAGCTGAAGCACATCTCAGATTCTCTAGATACCATCAATAAGAAAATAGAAAATATCGAGCAAACCATCGATCCACATGCTCAACATCGTCGGCGTACAACATCCTCAAGTTCAAAGGATCATCATCTCTTATCATCAGTAGCTGAGAAATCTGGTGACGAATCGGAACATTCAGAATCAGAGAGTTCTACGGAGCCCCATCAAGAACGTGATTTCTTAACAAATCCCTTCTGGATTGAAGATCCCGAGTTGAGGAAAGGAGAAGTCGACTTTCTATCAAGTGCTGAATTGCAATTCTGGAAAGATATGATTGATCAATATTTATATCCAATCGATAATGATCCAGTTGAACAGGTAATTTAACGAACCTGGGATAGTTTTTAAAGAAGTTTTGTGTTTTTTCTTTCTAGACTGATGGTTGGAGAGAATTGTTCAGTAGTGGCATACGGTTGCAAATTGTTGAATTTTTGGCAGTGTTGAACTAAATGGAACTCTTAATGTCTTTATTTATCCAAAAAATTAAATCCCCTTGTTATTTGAATATGTTTTCCTTGCTGAATTACAAACTAAAGTTTGTGTTACTTAAAGTTTCATCAATGTTGCTTCATATCTCATGCAACTTAGAATTGATGTTGCTTTTTGAGAAGATTTCAATAATATTCTCCTTGTAATTTAATCCTTAACTTCTACTTAGTTGTTATTTATGTAATTCCCATTGAAGTGAACAATTCACCAACTGTTCATCTTCATCTAAAAAATCTAGAGTTCCAGTTCAACACCAAGACGAAGAAAAAAACTGTCAATAATTCAACTTTTTCAATAAAAATTTTTGTAGGCTAGAATTGCTGCTGATCTCAAAGAACTACGTAACTCTTCGGTGTTTGCGTTTTTCATGATAAATGCTCTCTTTGTATTAATTGTATTTTTGCTGCAACTGAACAAGGATAATATTCATGTTAAATGGCCTTTTGGTGTTCGTACAAATATTACTTATGACGAATCGACGCAAGAGGTAACTTTTAAATGGGATTTCATTGATATCGACAATACCTTTGGAGACTTAGATAAGATACTCCAACATACTAGAAGATAATATTGCCGCCATCTCTGAAAATCCCAAAATTCCAATAATACTAACACATATTTTTTTTTCTTTTTTCTCTTTTTTGCTTTTATTTATTTAATTAAAAAAAAAAAAACAAAAAAACACAAACAAATCAAATTAAATTATAACAAACTACTTTGTGCTAAAATGTGATGTGTTCAAACAAATAAACTTCGAACAAAAATAAATTCAAAATTTCGGACAAATGGGAATTTTTATAACAAACAACCAAAAAAAGGCAAGGATCGCAAACGATTTGATTGAGCTGCGGAACAAGTCGGTATTTGCCTTCTTCATGTTCAACGCATTATTCGTCTTGATCGTTTTCTTGTTGCAACTCAACAAAGATAAATTGCACATCGAATGGCCGTTTGGCGTCAAAACGAACATAACCTATATCGAAGAAACATCTGAGGTTCATATTGATAAAAAAAAAACAAAACCTTTATTTTCCAAATAATGTTTCTTAACAAATTCTTTTTTTGTTTTTTGTTTCCTTTTTATGTTTTATCACCAATTTTCCTCGTCCATAAAAATGTATCTCTTACAAATAACTACTGTTTACTTTTTTTTGTTTGTTTTAAACTATATACTACACCCTGTTCTTATGATGGGTTTTGTTTGTTTTTGTTGTTTCAATTAATGTGGTGCAAGGGTTCCAAAAAATGGTTACCCTTTCCTTTTCTTTTTTAGGTGAAACCTTTCCCAAAAAAAAAACCACAACTACTACCACCACTAGAACCACCAAAATATCCAATTTTCATATATGTACTTACTTGGAACTGTGTTGCTAATAAACTGCATTTTATCATCATTATCATATCATTCATATTTTATCACTATTGAATTCCTTTTTAACTTTCCAAAATTAAAATTAAGCTTAACACTAAATCAAGATACCCTAAAGATGGCGCAAAAATTGTCAACATCGCGTCGCAAATTTCATTCAACAACCGTATTGGAAGACGCTTATTTTATTAAAAGTCATTAATTCTTGTAAAATTTTGTGTAAAATTGTGTAAAATATTTGTGGAATGATTTGTCGGTATGGTGAACATTTTTGCGCCTTTCTATTTTTAATGCACGGCTGGGTTGCACGTTTTTGCTTGCTTCAAGATATTTTAAGTGGATTTAATTTTATTTAAAAATACATGATTGTCATTAAAGCTAATTGTATACTACATTCTTAAACTGATAAACAGTCCAGATTTTTTTTAATAAGTCGAATTTGTTCACTTGCCATTTAAATAAACGTGTATTTATAAATTTCTCTTCATTATATTTAAGAAGAAAATACTTCCACTATATTTTAAAAGTATTTAAGCAAAGTGAATAAATTACGCCTTGGTGTCCTTACTTAAGAATCTATTTTGAATTACTTTACTTCAAGGCTAAAGAACGCAAGGCATTCGGAAAGACAACAAAACTTTTATTTGTCAAATGTATCAAAACTTGTGATCCACTTTTAACATTAGAGCCGAAAAAGCAATATTTTTTCTGTCATTCGGAATGTTTAGCGTTTCTTTGGACGACATATATAAATCTACATCGAAACTAGCTTTAAATCGAAAAATTAAAAAAAATAATAAATAATTAAATAGGGATTTTGATTCGTGCTTGCGAATTTTGTGTAAGATCTTTTTAATAAAGGATTTCATAAAACCATCACAATTAATTCGAATTCATGTATTTTTAATTTGAGTCTTTCAAAGTAAATAGAATCAAATGTACATAATTGTATGTTAAATAAATGTAGTTTTAAATTTGTTCAAAAATTCGATTGATTTAATGATGTTCGACATTTTTATATTTAATATTTTCCTTACAAATAATTTATTCTTATAATTTAGTATAACCTTTTAAAAGAAAAAAAAAATAAAAGACACTAAACAGCTACTACAACTTTTAAAATCAATTCATAGAAGTAGATAAATATGTAGATAATGGAAAAGAAAACAAACGGTAATGGCATCTCAAACAGTATCGAATATATCTTAAGATATAGGTAGTATAAATATTCGTTACTAAAATAATATGCAATTTTTGGAGCTACAATCTTATCAGCTTTTAATCCAACACTAAAATCTTTAACTGAAAGCTCTTATTGTACTTGGAAATAATAAATAAATAAGTAATTTCCTTCAAAGTTGTTATTACTGTTGCCAACCATAATTTGACGAAAGGGCTTAATTTTATCGGTCATTATTCAAATTTAAAAACAAAAATTTAATTTTTAAAAGGTTCATAGTTGTGTATGTTTGTATATTAATTTCAGGTTACTTTATTTTATAATATTAGCAAAAATAAAACTGTTGACTGATAATTCAGTAAGGATATTTGTATTAAATAAACTAAGAAATTTACTTATTTCTTATAAAACAAACTTATATACATTACATATTGACCAATTTGGATGGTATAATTTAATTTGAAAAGTTTGTTTGTGGTCTTTTGATCAGAATAATTTTGACAGTGAAATAAGGGCATTAGAATTTATATCACAAATTTGGAAAGTATTTTTTTTTTATTTGTTTGTTGCATAATTTTGTGATTAATTTATTGATGTATTATTTATTTATTATAACTATAGCTAAAATAGCTAATCCGAAAGATTTTTTAATTGTTTTTTAAAAATATCCCAAAACCGTTTAGAGGAACATCAATCGTTAACCGTTAGCAAGTTTCGTTCATTATTTTTTTTAATTACATACTTAAATTTTGTATACAAAATAAATCGAAGTTCTACATTCACTTTTTTGTTTAAACATTTTTTAGTTAGTTTAAGAAATTTGTGCAGTAGGTAATGAAAAGTAAATTAGTAATCACATATAACAATTCACAACTATTTCTCGCACCAAATAATAATAATTTTGTTAATTTAATTTGTTTTTTTCTTTTGTAAAACTATCAAGATACGCACTCTATTTAAAAATGTATAATAATAAAGTAAGCATTAAACTATGTAGAAGTTAAATCATCTCTCTCTCTTCTCATCGTCGACGTATAAAAAGCAGAAATAAATTCAAAATTATATATCACAGTCCCAAGAAAATGCCCCAACTAAACTCAATTTATTTGAAAATGATACAAACAAAAATAAAATTAAAATTGGTAATTTAGTTTTGATCATCAAATAATACGATAAGAGCAAGCACGTATACATTATCCTCATCACAAAAAAAAAAAAGATATCCTTCAACTCATATGCATATTTTTTGTTATGTGTATTAAAAACTCCTATATTTTGTGTTGGTATTCTAACACACCCTTCTTCCAATCAAACCACACACATTGCACATAAATTTATTCTTCCAAATATCGTGTTTTTTATTTGTTAATAAAATATAAATCAATTTCTTCTTTGTTTTTGCATTAAGTCCTAACTAATTTTATATAAACGTAACTAACTTTCACTAACTTAAAAAATATAATTATGAAACTCTTTATCCTAATCCATTGTATGTTACACCCAAAATTAGGTTCATATTTCAAAAGAATACTTGCAACTAGAACCTATTGGTCTTGTTTTCGTGTTCTTCTTTGCTTTGATCTTGGTGATCCAATTCTCTGCTATGTTGTTCCATCGTTTCGGAACCATATCGCATATCTTAGCTTCAACAGAGCTTAACTGGTGCAAGAAAAAATCCGAAGATTTATCACAAGATGCTCTTATAGATAAGGTAAGTCATCAAAGTATATGTTCTGAGCTTATAACTAAGTTTAATGGATTTCATCCAGCACGCCGTGGAAATAGTAAAGAATCTCCAACGACTCCAAGGCATAGATGGAGGGGACTACGACAATGACTCCGGTAGTGGTCCCGATCGTATAGCAAGGAGACGCACAATTCAAAATCTAGAAAAAGCCCGACAGCCTCGAAGACAAATTGGAACTCTGGATGTGGCGTTTAAAAAGAGATTTTTGAAATTAACCGCAGACGAGAACAATCCAGGTATGATATTTTGAAGAAAAAAAAAAAAACAGGAAAATTAATTTCAACTTTCGTGTGTATTTGCAGCAACGCCAATATTGACGCGAAGAATGACCATGCGAAGAGAAACTATTAGAGCCTTGGAAGTCCGAAAGAATTCAGTGATGGCTGAAAGGCGAAAGTCAGCTATGCAAACGTTAGGCGCCAAAAACGAGTATGGCATCACTACGACTAATAATTCGGTGAGTTAAATTCGTATTTATTTATGTAGTTTTAAGAAGTCACACTCATTGTCTTTTAACACATTTTTAGACGAATATTGTTGGAGCTCCAATTCGTAGTGGTCGTTCATCGAATGCTGGTATTAGCCTTAAGGATGTATTCAATGCAAATGGTGTCATTACAGAGGTAATTCAAAAATACTTTCACAACATATCTACTGTTACTCATATACAAAGCAAAAATAATTTTTTTACAGCAAATCTATGGATCCAACGGTGGTGGAGCTATAAACCAGGGCTACGAACACGTCCTAGATGAAGAAGATGGAAATTCAGTGAGATTAACGACTCGAAACCCGCAAGTCTCATGGGGAACAAACAATAATATTTCGAATAATAGATTGTAGAAAGAAGATTTTAAACAAATGTGTTCTCATGTTGTTAGATAACAAAAAACAAAACAATTTGAATATTTTTTTTATATTCTTATTACTGTAGAGTATTTTTAAAATTGTTTTTTTTTCTTTTTTAATTTTTTATCGTTTCGGTTTAAATGCGTTTTGAATGTTGAAAATTTAAGTGTTGTTAAGTGTAAATATTATAAAATTAAACAAAAAAGCCAATTACTCACTGCCGAAATCTGGAATCAGACTAAAAGAATTTGTCTGTAAACTGAGATTATCCAATAAAATTAATTTTTAATATGACAAAAATAAATATAATTTTTTCTACCTATTATACATACTGTACGAGAAACAGATTTCCAGTTATTATTAAGTGAATTCTGTTTTATTTTTTATTTTTTTGATAATTTTGTTTGTTTTATAAATATCTATACCTATTGTAAAAGACAACGCTTGTACTCAAATTTTGTGTTCTTATCTACTGCCTAAATTTTTTAGTCGAAAACTTTATGAGATTTTTTTGTATAGACAATAAAAGAAAAGAATATTATGGATGTTTCTTCATTTTTATTTATAAGTACATATATAATACGTATGTATCTCCAAATTCAAACCCATGCATTCGCAATAGATATGCTTGTTTATAAAAGTGCACCCCTTATTCTCTGTTCTACAAAAAACAGGTACAAAAGTTTTAGTAACAGTAACAGCAAATATAAACATTTTTTTTTTTTTTCATACAGCAAATAAAACCTTAATGCAAAAAATGATTAGAGTTTTGAACGAACATTTTAATAATAAATAGGCAACATGATCCTTACAACAATATTTAACATAGAGCGAGCCCCCTGAAAACCCATACTTTCTAAATTTGTTAAAAGGTGTATTCAGCATTTTATGATTTTAATTTTTTTTTTATTTTAAAATGTCCTAAAATTAAAGGCGTGTTCATTTTGTATAAAAATTAAGTGGACAAGTAACAATCGATACTTTTTTATTAAAAAACATTGAAAACATTTGCATTATTAAACGTTCTACTTAAAAGATCTAATTATACCTATACATACAATATATTTAAGTATAAATAAATATTAAAAAAGAAAAATATTGCACCTTAGGAGTTTGAACTCAGTCGAATCAGTTTTGCAAAGCCGTCACATACCAATCCGGTAGAAACGTGCTTTGAGATTTCCCCTTACAAATTCGATAACTGATGGCTCTGGATCGTGGATTAAAGTAAAACTCGTAGACTGTATGAGGACAATCTAGATTTCTCATTTCATGTTTAACCATCTTTAAGAACCTAACGAGAAAATCAGCACATTGTGTAGGATTCCAAAAGTTCTGCGGACAAAGATAAATTAATAACATCTTCGAATACACTAAAATTAACTTACCGCTCCTAATTGCGGCAAAAGTTGAACGTCCATCGGTACGATTTCGTCAATGAAACCACTCTCATTCCGATAGCCAATCACAATATCCTTAATTCCCGCCAGAAAACACTGGCACCACCAATTTTTTGACTTAAATTTGTTGAAGTTTATTAATTGCCGTTCATTTGTTGGCCGAAGTGAAGACTTAAGTTCCATAAACCTCATCGAGTTCAAAACATCTCTATTTTCAATGTTTGTCATAAGATTACTACTTAAAGCGCCGTCCACTTCGGCGCCATACAATAATGTCATACCAGGGAATTCTGTTTTGAACACACAATGAAATTCCTCGCATTCGTCAACTGGTACATTAGTGATTGGCTCCTCATAGGGGCTTGCTGAAAGACAATATTGTTCGAATTTCAACCCATAGGCACAGCATCTTTTTTGGTAATTATCCATGTTGCAACGTTGTTGCCGTTTCTGATCGGTTTCCTTCTCACAAAGATAGATGTTGCCTTTGAACCTTGTAGCTTGGATGCACCAGTCTTCTCGGGATTCATAAGGTGTTGCCATAACAACACGGAGGAGACCTCGGAAAGCAATAAAATCAAATCCTTCTACAGCTTTCGCATTGGATGAGCCATCATCATCATGTCTCTTCGCCAAGTTATGATTTAGAATAAAATGCAAAACTGGATATAATCGTTCTTTTTCATCTCGATCTTCAGGCTTTGATTTGGCATGACCGTATCCGGCATTAAGGTTCAATGGTAGTCTATAGGGCATTACGAAATACCGAAAATTCTCAGCCGTATTCTGGTAATCTCGATTTGTATCTAGACTGAAGCAGCCAAGTATTTGGGGTTTCCCAATGTTGGGAAATTGCAATCTTTCGTTTTGATTTGGCTTACCGCTCAGATTTGTTTTTTTAAGAGACATTTTGACTAAAATTTGGACTGAGTTACAAAATTGGAATTCTATTAATTAAATGGTAATAAATAGGAGGGCTACCGATATGTTTTTATTTATTTATATTTATTTATTTTAAATGAAATGAAACTAATCGTAAACAAAAAAGCAAAATCGACAAGGATGTGTTCAACAAAAATTTTCAAAATTGTTGTATTTCTATTTCACAACAAAATAGAAGGTTTGTTTGTTTATTTAATCATTAATAAAACTATAATCTATGTTCGGTCTACATTGACAGATTAAATAGCTTTTTAATGTTTATTAGACTTTGACAATTTTTTTTTTAATAAAGCAAATACCATTAATATCTTAATATTTGAAGCTTTAAATTAGTTAGTTAATTTTAAGATGAAGGCCATCAAATAATGAAACGGTTCGAGTTGGGCTTTCATATTGATATCTAATGTGGAAAGTGGATGCTCATGCTATGTTAATTCTCCTTCTTCTGATGATTTGGGGAAAATAATATATATCAAACTTAAGAGTAGGTTTGGCCCCCAAACGAATCAAGGACATTCAAAAATTAGAAAAACTTATTCAATCAAGAAGTTGAAAAGTAGGTATGTTTCACAATCGAGGGTGGTTCAATATTTTTAATCCGAGCCTATTACGTAAATTTCCCTCCCACTAAAACTTATCTAGATTTTAAAGTTTTCTATACCTCCTATTATCTTCCAAGTAGTTCCTTTATCTCAATATCACTTGGTTTGGTTCAAGTATGGGTTTTTCTGTTTTAACTCTGAGAAGTGCCTGACTACGGTCTGAGCTGAGCAGAGTCCGCTCAGAGCTCTCCGAATTATTTATGGAATACACAGAAGCTCCGAACCGTCAAAACTAGTTTGTCTCCGTCATACCATAAGAAAAAAAGTAAGTTCCAATTTAAAAAAGGAACACAGACAGCTCATTTACATGCTCTGAGCTTAAAAGGGAAGACGCCTAATATTGCCAGTGAGTGACAGTTTTAGACACAGCCTAAAGAAATCATATCTATTACTGTACACGTAACCACACTGCTACCAACCTAACAAAATCGTTACCGCAAAAACTTCACTTTGCAAAAGCAAATGTCATGTTGACGTCTTAAAAGTTGTCGTGTCTATAATCCGAACCTCTAGCCGTGCAGATATCAGCATTTTTCATCGTAAAAAATTTAATTTATAAAAGGAACTTTATTTATTTAAACAAATTTCACAAAATGAAACCAAAGTTAGAATTAAAACATTTTATATTTGCATTTAATTTCCTGCTAAACATTGTTTTCATTGATGGTAAGCTACAAAAGTGCTTTCTTAACTCAGTCTCCAATTTATGTGGCCAGTTTTGATTGGCTGGCCGCCCCCTTTTCTAAAAAAATAAATCAAATTACGGGAAGATTTATCTCTGTTTACATCTTCGTCTAGGTGCTAAAACACAATATGTCACATGCGGCTCAATTGTAAAGTTATTGAACTCTGACTATGGATCTCGATTGCATTCACACGATGTCAAATACGGCTCCGGCTCTGGGCAACAGTCGGTGACAGGAATCGAAATCCAAGAAGATGTCGGTAGCCATTGGTACATTAAGGCAGCAACTGGAAAGTTTTGCAATCGAGGAGAGGCCATCAAGTGTGGTGATACCATTCGGCTAGAACATCTCACAACAAAGAAGAACCTCCACTCGCATTTGTTTTCATCACCGCTCTCAGGTGAACAGGAAGTTTCCTGCTACGGAGTTGATGGCCTTGGTGATACCGGTGACCACTGGGAAGTTATATGCAGCAAAGATAGCTGGTTGAGGGACATACCGGTTAAGTTTAGACACGTCGACACATCAGTTTTCCTCGGGCTGTCTGGACGCTCATTTGGTCGACCCATATCGGGCCAGATGGAAGTGGTTGGTTTCAATAATCCACAGCATGGAACTCGGTGGACGACAGCTGAAGGATTGTTTGTAGTGCCGCAGGAGAAGGAGACCGAGTATGCGCACACTGAGTTGTAATAATTCAATCCGATTTTCTTGTCCTGATTTAACTTTAGCTAAATATTATTTTGGATTGCACTTGAAGTTGATCCTTCATGGCGGGGTTCGATGTTATTCTGGCTGTTGTAGACAATGTTTGTCTACGGCATCTGATTTCGATATTAATTTTAAGACATCTTTATAAGGTACTGAATAAAAAGTAAAAATAAATAAAATACTTTTCAATAAATACATTCACAAACATACATTATGTAATTGAAATACCATCGGCGTGTGACACTTTTCGTTTAATAAAGACTTAGTTGAATTTATAATTCAAATTTAAATTGTTTTTTTTTATTCTGCTTTGCAAGAAAAACCATCGAGAATCGATGAGAAGTCATTCTGAGGATTGCTTATTTTGAGGATATAATAATCGACAACTGAATTCATACTTTTGACATTTCATTGAAATTATTAATTTGCAAATAGTTGGATAGTTATGGTTTAATAAATTGCCAGAGCTGTTTAAGGACTATGATAATTTGAACTCTACATATACATATGTATGTATGTATTATGTCTCTTTGAATGGAATAGAAACCTTGAAAATATTTGCCCAAAATTAGAAAAGAAAACAACGTTAAATAGCAAGAAAAAAGAAATAGAAGATTTTCCTATTCTTTTTGTATTAACGACGAAGTATCAAAATTATATGAAAAGTCTTATTTTAATTAAAATAAATACTAGGTAAACTTTAAATTTGAAAATATATTGAATTAATTAAATGAAAGTAAAAAATTAGTTTATAGGTATATTTTCCTGTATAGGTAGGCTATTTTTTGACAGGTTGATGGAACAGGTTGATTTAACAGGACATACAGGATACAGAGGTAAGGATGTTAACAAAATAGGTCGTCTTCTTATTAGAAACACTTGACATATTAAAAACTAATCATGAAATCAAGAAAATGACAAAATACGAATATGATGAGATTAATAACTAAAATAGTTCATTGATAAAATCGTATTTGATTTTAATATCTCCAACATATTTTAATTCGAAAATTTAGCATAAAACACGGAAATTTTAAACAGTTTAGTAGGAATGATTTGAAATTTGTTCAATTATATTAACTTTTTTTATAAAGAACTACGATTTTAGATTCAATTCATTTAATTTATTTAATATTGCTAAGCCTTGAGATTCAATCTCATTTATGGCTTAAAAAAATTACAATTGATGCTATTTACAAGTAGATTGTAAATAGTTCTTAAATGTACTTGTTGCATTAATCTTTCAGTAAGAAAGTCATTTAATTTCTAGTTCTTATTGAGTAAAGGACTTTGTAAAGTAAAATTAAAGCATAACGTCCCAAATTTTTTTTTTTAGTGAGATTACGGCAATCAGATGCCCAATAGTTTATTTTTCGGCAATTAGAAAATATACAAACTGTTTTCAAGATTTTTCATTAGATCTTCGATTCCAACTATTATTTTTATTTTTTATTTTATTTCTATTAACATAAAATCATTTCATACGATTTTGTCTGTTATATTTTTTTCTTATTAACTTTCTATGTACAAATAAAAATTATACTATGTGTGTTAAATAGCTCTATAGTGATCGTGAATTTTTTTTGTTTTGTTTTTTTTTCAAACTGAACACCTAAACATCCTTAGCTTAACAGACAATGCATAGCATAATATAGGTTTTGTAACAAAAATGAAGAAACACCTGACCATATTTTGGAGCATTGTAAAGTACTCATGCACCAAACAAAGGAAACACTTGGGTCACTCTCACTACCAAGTAGAAGAAATAAATATTCCGTCTCTGACGGTTCCCCAAATACTATATTCCTAAAAGGAATTAAATTAAAGAAAGAACTGTAAACTGAAAACTGAAAACCTCACTCAATTTCTAGAAGGGGGCACAATAGATCTTTTAGGTTGCAGTGTACTAACCCCCCAAATGATTCATTCATTCAAAATTTATGTCAACAACATACCTACATACTGTAAGTCAAAACTTGGCTTGGGTAATATTGTAAAAAAGGAATAGTTTTGATAGTGTGTATTTTTAAACGGTCAGCACACCGAAGAATAGAAGATCCATAGGGTTTTACTCAATTTAAGTAAATCGAGTAAAAACCATGACTTTTTAGTCGTGGCTAAGAATGAGAGTTTAAACAATGATTAAAAAATTTGAGAAGTAAAAACCACCAAAGGTACATGAAGACGGTGAAATGTTCTTTAAAACCAAATCAAAATTATAAGGGAAAATCTAATCTTGCAAAATTCAACGAATAAAATTATGTAAGTTTCGAGTTTTGAAATACAGAATTCTTACAACTTTCTGAAATACAGAAAGTCAGTCGAATAGTATTAGGTATGACCAAAAAGTAGCATACATACATAGATACAGAATTTTGATAATACAGTATGTTGACCCGCACTCACTTGGAATGTTTTACCATAGAAAACGATGATATTTCCAATCAGGAAGATGATTAAGACCGCATGCAGATGCGGCCCGGCATTGCACTTAAAATGCACCAAGAACAAAATTCGACTCTGGTCCACAATATTATGTCAATTACACCCCCGCACTATATATTATGTATCTTTCTGTTATAACTTCATAGGTACTCGTACATACTAATATCTAACAAGCATAAAGAATGTAGAAAATTTAACAACAGAAAACATTAGATACAATACAACATAGGTACATAAATACAAACATAAATGTATCTATGCTTATTCCCTTTGTATCTATGTATGACGTATGTATGTCACTAGAAAAAAAAGGAAAAAGCTCCACTACTAACCCCGCACTCTCGGTACAATGTTGGTGTAGTTACTCGTGTCGTAGATCGGTCGACTCTTTCATACCATCATCATTGTCATATATGTAAGTTCTTTTTCAACAACACAATTTAGCTGGGAAGGCCAAACAATTTTCATTGCCATACACTTCAGCTTCAGCCAGTTTCATCAGTTACGTCCTAGAGCTAAACGAGTTTAAATGGCGAAGTCCTCCGCTGTGTTGTTCTTTTGAAATCCTCTTCTAAAAAAGGAAAGAAAATCCCAACAGAGTGTCTCATTCCTCTTTCATTGCTCTCTACCTCAAAAAGACAAAACTTTTAATTAATTTTATAAATAATTTAAATCACCTACAAGAAAAAGTTAATATAAAATTTCATGTGCAAAATTTAAATAAGAATCAGGCGAAAAATCGAAGTCGAAGAATATATCGTAATAGATACATATCTATCAATCTACTGTGAGTCGCAGTCGATGACCTGCGCAGATGACGTTAGCAAAGAATTATTATAAGTTCCCCTCAACAAAAACGAAAACAAAAGGAATAACAGAAGAAGTTCATTTAATTCTTGTGTCTCAGTGTCAGTATAGCGTGATTTACAATCAACAAAACTAAATCATTATAATATCTGCAGATATCGACTTCAAGCTAACAAAGTCGACTTCCTTCCCTAATTGTCAATTTTCATAATTCGGCCATTAGCAGCTAAATTAACGTGTTTTTTCGGCGAGTACCGTTATTTTTCAGTCAGCTGTCAAAATTACGGTTGCTAATGTCAATTCCTCATTTTTCACTTGCCAGTTACTTTTTTGTCATAAACACTGCTTAACCGTCTTCGGTATTGGATTCGGTGGCCGTCAAAACGCTTTTTGAAGTTCAATTGAGAGCAAGAGAGCAACAGGAAAAAAAAAGAAGAAAAACAAAATACAAAAAAGACGAGAGAGAACGCTGGGAAGTATAAGAGAAAGAGAGTGAGTGAGTTATGTTGGTGAATAAATGTTCTTTAGTGCCCATGCCCATATATCCACCATATGTTAGAAAGTGAATTTCAATTTAATATTTTCTAAAAGGACCACAGTATACGACGCGGATACGTGTGTTTTGCCCCGATTGCTATCCTTTGAGAAAAATCGGGAGTGTCATCTTTTTAAGTGAATGTCAGAGTGTGAAAACTTGAAGAAAAAAGAAAAAAAAAATCTATAAGATACAAAGAGGTATCTTATTTTTTTTTATTATATTTTGTTGGATTAGTCTTTCGTGTTCTTTTGAACAAAAACAACAGGAAAAAAATTGTATAAAAAAAATATACATATAACCAAAGGAATCATCTCATCATCCTTTCTACAACGAAGCAATGTAAGTATAGGTGGTTTTTGGTTTGGTTATACTATAATATATAGCTAGTGTATAGTGTATAGAGCAGTTGTTGTATGAGTTTATCCTTGAAACACACTCTGTGTCTATGGACTATGACTTTGGAAGGGTGCGGGCATTCTATAAACATAAGGTTCTCTCATCATTAAACTCGATGAATCTTTTGTACTTTCGACACACAAGGATTTAGATATAGTATCTAGTCTATAGAGGCATCGCAGTTTTGAATATTTCTAGAAAATAACCTTCATTACACTAAACTGAGCATAAAATGTTCGAGAAATAAAAATTAAAAACTAACAAAAAAAGAAAAACATGAATAAAAAAGGACATGCATCTGTGTATTTGTGGAATATATCTGTGGATCTGCGCGTATTGTATGTTTGTTTGTGGTTTTTTTTTATTTTATTTTATTTCAACCTACGCATGAACAAATAACATTGTGAATCCATGGAAAGGGAGTGATAAGATATACGAAGGCAGAATTCCACAAATTCAAAAATTCTGTGCAACACAGCACAAGTCAGGATATTGGTACTATAGAAATCACTTAACAGTTAAGGAAGAAGGATGAGTTCACTTATGTTCTCGAATTTGTAAAATCCAATTTAACTTTTATGTAACGGACAAGTTAAGTTGTTAGTACCGTAGATTTTTACACTTTTTTATTTAAAACAAACTCCCTATACAAGCCTGAATGAGTTTTTAATTGATCCGAATAAAGGTAGGCACTCTCATCTTCCAGATAGAAAATAAGTCGAGTATGTTTACAATCACACATGACAAAATCTTTTCACTTTTTTTTATACTTGACTTCAAGAATCAGTAACTTTAATTTTGAAATTTTTGGTTAAAATAAATTTTTGGACAAATCAATGACTGCAAAAAGGAATTCTTTTACATTTAACTTTATTTCATAGATAAGTATGAAAGTTTTTTGTTGCTAGGACATACTTTGAAGTTTTAATTTGTTTAACTGTGTTACCTAATTCATTGAACAACATGACGTGATAACCGACTTTTTTTGATTTGAGCTTTTTCCAGCCTATAACAGACTAATGTAGCTAAAAGGCTAAGGAGGTTCTTTTAATGAGTATCATTTTTTTTTTTTTTTACAAAAGAACTCCAAACTAAAATTTTGATACATAATAATTCCTGGAACCACATTTTCTTTAATGATCACTGTATTTTTTCATCTGACTTCACACAGCTACTTTCTTGATAGTGATCAAAAATATTATACTTCTGAATGTTTAAAAGAATCTCTATAGAAAAAAAAAATCAATTTTCCGGAAGTGCCAACTTTCACTCATGATATAATACTTCTTAGTGTTAAAATTCAAAGGTCATTCCAATTTCTAGAATAAAAAGGCCATCACGGGAATTGTTCAATGAAAAGTGAATGCTCGAGAGACGAAGTTCATACTAACTTTAGATTTTTTTGTTTCTTAAAAAGACGTACCTACAATTTCTTCTGAATTTTGTCACTACTTGACTTGACTAATTATTATTAATTAATTAATTAATTATTCTGATTAAAATCTTAAGCTCGAATATTTTTCATGAATCCAAAACTGCATACATACATAATTAATCAATTAAATAAAAAAGTACGTATACGACTGAGTGTACCGTAGTAATTTTATTACGGAATATTCCTGTAGTGGCTTTTTGTTTTTTTTTTTCAAACCCAACTATCAAAAAACCTATAATCGAAATGTCTCTCCAAACTACAAAATGACAGGAGAAGCTCCAACTATCCAATAGCCGTTCATTATGGTAATATCAGGAATCTCATAACGACTAATCAAAAAAAAAAAATTGTTCCTTTGATAAAATTAAATTAATGAAATGTTTGCTATTTGACAGTTTTGTAACAATCTATGTATACATATTTATGTATATAAAAGAAAGTCGTGTTAGTTACACTATTTATAACTCAAGAACGTAAGAACCGATTTAGCTGAAATTTGACACAGAGACAGTTTAAAATCTAGGCTTTTTATCCAGGTAAAATGTATTTTATGTGGAATTGATTTCTTTTTTTTTTCAATCACGTCAGAATGTCTGAACGGATCTGGATGATATTTGGCACAGAGATAGATTATAGTCAGGAAAAGCACATAGGCTAATTTTTATCATGGTAAAATGTATTTTATTGGGATTACACATTGACCAACATTTAAACAAAAATTGAAGCAAATAAATAAAACAGATATATTTTTTGCTTTCGGATCTGCGTTTTTTTAATATTGAAAAATATTGAAATAATGTACCAAAACAATACAAAAATCATTTGATTTCAGTTTTTATAGAGACATAATAATAATATCACATATTAATTCATCATGGCAAGAGAATAATTAAAAATCTTAAAATTTAAATCAAACTCAAAAGGGCATGACCCTGAACCAAAATGTTTTATTTTTAAAGTGTATCAGTATTAAAATTTTTGATCAAAATAGAACATACTATGTATATAATTTGTTAAAAAAACAGCTCATATACATAAGTCAGTTAATCATCCGACAAAGCTAAAGTTCATATGTATGTCTGTAGATTAATATCGAAAATGAATCTTGATTATAAAGAGTAGAAAAATCTAAATAATCTTAATTAAGCTTAATAACACCAAAGTAAACAATTTACTTATCAGTTATCAGTATCACCATACATTATCTTGAGAGTGAATTTTTATTTATGTGTATTTATTTTAGAATATAATATCTTTTTATACCTACATTATACAACATAAACATATGTAATGTACATTTATATTAAATAGGACAAGATTATTTGCAATAATCTAAGTTATGTATTTATCATTTAATTAATTTTAATATAATCTACTAAGGTAGCAGTTAAACTTAAAGAGAATTTAATGTCTTTATTAAAAAAATACTTTAAATAAGAAATCAGCTGTGGGAATTTTTTAGCAAAAGCTAGATACATAAATTTTTTGTTTATTTTTAAATTGTTGCCTTAATAATTGTTTAAAAAACCGAGTGAACTAGAGTCATTTTGTGATTATAAGTTTAAATTATGGAATATTTCAAACCTGGCCAGTGTTGTTTCAATGTTCCATATTTATTTGAAACAAAATTATCAAAGTGTTAGAAGTGACTTCGACTTCGCCCAATCAAAATTTTGACCTATGGCATTGATTTATGTTTGGTTTTCATGGAAACATTATATCGAAACTGCTACATTTATTTTAAGAGTTTCAAGAGGAACGAGGATTTTTTTGCAGAAGTATTTATTTGACCTAAGGGCATTCCTTCCATCAGTTACCTTTAAAATACTATTTGGATCAATTGCTAACCTTTTTCCTAGATGACCAAATGTGATTTTTATTCGACATTTTCCATCACTTTCTCGAGCTTAGTTCTCGGTATAGCCGCTGTTTTGGCTTAGGTTAATCCAAAATCCGTGACTTTTTGATGACGATCGGTTACCTTGATAGGGGTGAATATTGTTCGATGTTTTAGGAGATCTAAGAATGCTGGGGTGAAATCGTGTAAGGTGATTTTTGATAGTTGACAGTCAAATTTAAGAAAATTGATCTGTATAAAGTGATAGTCAATTTGACTGTCAAATTTTATTTGACTTTTTTAAGTGACACCTTTTTAGCTGTCAATTTGATCAAAATTAAATTCGTTAGATGGTGTTTCCCCCTGAAGCAAATGATTTGGCCAAATCGGAATGCTGCTCCATGAAATTAGCCAAAATGGCCATTTGGTGTTTATAAGCGTGTTTCCTAGGCAAACATTAAAATGCTTAAGCTATTGCTTTAAATTTGTTACTAAAATTTACTTACATTTTAAAAAGTTCCTTCCGAATTCTCAGAGGTTTGTTTTCAAATATATTTAAACTTGAAAAATAACAATTAGTTTCTTTGTAAGTGATACCAAATCTAATCATCTAACACAGACGGAAAAGTGTATACTATCAAATTTGAAAGTCAACTATCACCTTAGCCGATTCCACCCCTGGTCTGTACGGCAGCGACATTTTTATGAAATTAATAAGATTAAAATTTGTAACTCGATATAAACATACATACTATAAATACGAACAAACGGTATTTTTTGCAAGAAGACTTTTGATTTTATTTTTTTAATGTTAAGGGCACGTTCAGTAGTCAAATGGTTGAGAATTTTTTTTTTGAAATATCAACTGAAGAATTTTAGCGCACTCAAGCGGAGTTAAATTAACCATGATAAATAATTGTGGTTTGACGTTTTTTCGATTTGACAACGTTTGTCAAAGTTATTAGAATTTTACATGGGTACAATTTAGATGGGCAAACTATGAGGTTAAAATTTGACAAGTTTACTTTGTTAGTATTCTTTTAAAAGCTACACATGAAATGTTTTCAGAATCTTGACTAGTTAACCCTTCAAGTCTATGTATAACAATTTTTTGTCATAGTTTGGAGTTTTTTTTTTTTGATAACTTGGAGTATTTTTGTATCCCAGTATTTTTCCTGGCTCACAGTTTTTGCCCAAAAGGGAACTTGACCAATTGGTATTTTCGATTTCGTCTATGGGATCAAATGTTAAAATCGCCATTGAATATTTAGAAAAAATAAGGATAAATTTTATTTTATATCTACAAAAATATGTTTTGAAATTTGTGTGTTTAATTTTATTTTCAATTGGATTAATGGAAATGAAGCTGAGTGTAAAATGTACGAAATTTCTTCCTTAAAAGACTACACATACACGCACACCATAAAAGGTCTACACCAGCTGACATTTTTGAAAGTGTCCTTGGCGAATTTCTGCTCTTTCTCTTTCTCTCTCTCTTTTCTTGTCCTCCTTGTTTTCTTGTTATTTTTAACTAACATACTTTACGTTCGTTCGTTGTTCTGTTCACCTCTTTTTGTTGTTGTGTTTTGCCTTTGTATGTCGTCAAGTTTGTTTTTATTATTTTATTTTATTACTACCTACTCGCTTTTCTTTTCCAATTCTGCGCCTTAGAAATAAATTTTGAATGAAGGAATGTCTTATGCGGCTATGCCAGTTTTGAAAGATACTTTTTGATTCGTCCTTTCCTCTCTCCGCCGCCGGCCGCCACGACGCTGCTGTGTAACAGTGAAGGCATCCAGCTTTATGTTGCACAACTAAATGAATTGTGTGTAAGGGCATATCCAGTTTAGTGAATAGAAATAAGGATGTGGCTGAGGGAAGGGCCGGGTAATGGGTAAGGTAGGGTAGGGTAGGGCAGGGTATAGGAATAGGGTTGTGTGTGTGTAGTTTTAAAATGGGAAAGTATTAAATCGTGTACCCTTAAGTTGAAAATGTAAGATAGGATAAGATAAGGAGAAAGGTCGAAGTAATCATAATTGTGAACGAGGTATTGTTATGTAAGACTATGGTTGGAAATAACGACGTTTTTGAAGTGGGTATGAGGATGAGAAGGATGAGGAGAATGAGTTTGTTTGTTTTTTTTTTTTTTTTTAGTGCGGGTGGGTAATGGCTTATGGATTAAAATAAGCACACGGGGTCACCCAGTCACCACAATGTTAAATTAAATATGCAAACAAATGCTTTAACAATGGACTTCAAGGTATAGAGTATTTATATGCAGGTTTGCGTCAGAGTTGTGTGGTGGTACATTTGTTTGTCAATTGTTATAAGGTGTATAGGTATTTCTTGTAAAAAAGAAAAAGTTTGGCTACGAGAATGCAGATGAAAATATTTGAGTAAAACTTTCAATCGTATGTACATTTTGGAATTTGATAAAAATCTTTTCAAGGGGTTAATAATAGATAGACAAAAATCGAAACAACTTATGATCGTTAAGTTTTAATTCTCAACATTAATATCTAATCAATTTGGTGATTTGGTGAAGTTTTTTAGAGTTTTCGAGTTTCAAGGAAAGCGCTAGTATTCAAACAAAAACACAGAATCTTTTCGAAATCGGACTAGACAGTTCTTGAAGAAATAAGGGTGTTCCGTGCAAGCTATGATTCGGCAATAGATGAAGCAGACGATAACAGCAAAGAAAAAGAAATTCTTGGGTGGCTGCTCAAAGCCAACAGAGCTCAGTTAAGTCTGTGAAAGCTACTGAAATCCAGAAACCTTACCATATAACCTCTAAACTGGCTGCTGTACATGACTTTGGTACTCCCATACAGGTGTTTAGTAAACGGCACTCCAACTTCTTAGGCGCATTCGAGAGGAAAGTCTCGAGGAGAACTGTTGGCCCACCAGTATGTAAGAAAGGATGATTCCGGAGGCGTTACAATCATGAACTGTACACAATCTACCTCGAAGTAAATATGTGAAAAAAATTAAGCTCGGTAGACTCCACCTAGCTCGCATCAGCGAAGAGGAACTAGTTTGTCAAGTCCTGGTAGTACATTTTATGGTAGCCGACAGCGTCAAAATCCAAAATGTCATTCCTAAGAAGAAACGAGGATCGTATCCAAAACTATCCTCGAACCCAATATATTCAATGCCTTTGGTCAGAATCAGCCCCATCTAGAGTCATTTAAAGTACTACATAGTCTTATTGTCTTTATAAAGCCGCTTTAATTAAATAATAGTTTTTTCGTGATTTGTTTGTAGCTTGTCCTCGCCTTTGTCATATCATCACAAATAAATTTCAAGGCTCTTACATACTTATAAAACATTACATGCAAGATTTAATTCCAACTATTCTATCATCATTGTTTGTTCGTGCCATCATTGAATGCACCAACAAAATTCCAAAAAGAAAAAAAAAACAATACTTAATTACATCTTAAACTAATTCTCATTTGGCAACAATCCATTCATTTTAAAAACAGGATATGAAGTGATAGATTAACTTAATCGATGTGATATATCTACTTCATCAAATGAGCATGTGAAAGTCTAAAAAACGCAAACAAATCAAAATGAACCGCAGAATTTGCACTCATTTGGTCATGATTAGTATGAACATGGTTGCCACTTAATGAAAATTACAAAAGAAACAAAAATATAAAAATTATGGTTTGTTTCATACAAACCAAAGTTTCTAGCCATATCGCCTCCATAACAATCATCAACAGTCCTATTTAATCTTACTTTACTTAAACTTAAGTTTTAGTTTAAATTCAACTGAATAATCAAAATTTAATATATTTTTAATTGAGTATTGTCCAACTAACTGCTTCGTTCTTTAAAGTAAAATCTTTTGTGGGAGAACCATTTCTGTGACCTTTGTTCATTAATAACTTGCAGAATTCTCATGATAATTTATGAATTTTTTTATAAACAAACACGTGTAGGTTTATAAAAAATGCAATCAATTTTCTATCTTTAGAATTTTCTATTTGCCTATTTTTAAAGAGCTTAAATCTATAAATGTTTAATAAGGTTTGAACAAGTGGTAACCCTAGTCATTCACAGGCATACGTAGGGCGCATTATAATCATTCAGCGAATGTCCACATTGACAGGGTTCCGAGTACTTAATTTCGTTCATGTCCGCCGTCGCCGCCGTGTGTTAGTAAATCTACTCAACATGCAATCTACAATAACATACATTTACTTGTACTTGTACATTAGAATCGATTTAAAATCCTTTGGGCTTAAACTGCCATGGCGTATAGTATTTGTTTAGGCCAAAGAAAATATCCTGTTGGGAGATTTTTTTTTAATTTTTAATGGAAAACAGAATGTTTAGGGTTCTATCTGGATAAAATGCATGCTTGCACACAACCATGTACCGAGAAGGAGCAATTAGTGTGGTTTCCCAGAATACTCCTATTGACAGAGTTGCCGTTGACTTGATAAAGACTTGATTACAATACTTTTTCAGACAAGCTCTTAAGACCGAGTCAGCGAAAATACTACGTTTTTACGTTTCAAGGACCCAATCAGCGAAGACAGGATACGTTGCTGGTGATCGACAGGCTTGAGTTCTTTTGTTAACTGAATCTAACAAGCCTTAAGACCTAAGTCTCTTTGAAAAATACGGTGTAATGTCGTTTGTGGAATGCCTTATTCCAAAGATAAGACAAATAAATAGACAACATTCTCACGGTTTTGATTCCTCACATCACGAACTTCTTCCAACAGCTCAATATTGTCCACCTATGTATTTTACTATTGCTGGACAAGAAGGTGACGACGACCTTAAAGTACGTTTTAACAATTTAAATGCATTGTTGTAATTAGTTTTAGTTATAGCGCAGTTTTCAGTTGCCGAAATGTCAAAATATGACAACTTTAAAAGTGACAGCTGTCCAAACAGCGGACCATTAAAAATGTAACCTGTATTAAATAAAGCATAAAGGTTTTGTTATTGTCATATAAAAGTTTTCCTTTTATCGAAAGGACGGACGTTGAAGTAGAGACGTCAAATGATGACATGATAGACTTTTTTAGTTCCAGATTTACCCTTACTTATCAACTTTTTTAGTTTTTATTTTTTTAGTAGAAATTCATAAAATTTTCGCTTGTATTCATCACAGTTCGTAAAAAGGAAAAAAATTCAATAAATTATGAGCACATTTTAAAATTAAGAGACGGCAACACTACCATAAGAATATCAGACTGTTAAGGATGCTAAAGAAGAAGGCCGACGCACGACGAGCGACCGACGACGACAACCGACGCGACGGAAGTCGAGGCTCAGCTTAACTCGTCACTTGTACATGTATGTATATGTTACATTGTACATGCATTGCATATCTGTATCAACTTACTATTGCATTTCAAGTTGCAACTAACCAGAGCAAACATTTTTCACCACCCACCCCTTTTTATGATGATGACATGTGTGAACAGCATAAGAGCGGCACATTTCATTGTTTACCTACTCTGGAAGCAGACTTCCGTTCCCTTTACCCTCAGCCATCCATGTGATGATGGACATAATCCGTTAAAGGGGGATTGTATGTATATGTATATAGTGTAGGAGTTGGCGGATGTTATGACATAAACCGTTGTAATTTTCTTTTACGCCCTTTCCCTTACAGCACATTATGTATATGTAGTGTACAAGAGCGTAGGTGTGTGTTTGTTTGAGTGGGTTTGTTTGTGTTCACTTTGTAATCACGTTTGAAGTACAAAGCAATACACATACACATATAGGCATAGGTATCTAAAACCAGACCAGAGCTTACTACGTTTCAAGTATTTGTATCTAGACTTAAGCAGCCAGCAACGTTATAACCTAATTTTTATTTCAGCTCATCTATTGCATTTTTTTGAAGGGATTTTTTACTTCCTCCATCATTATCTACCTACATAAATAACCCAAGTCCCCAACTGGGTCGCTTACAGTTGCTCATAGAATTAAAAGTTGTCAAACCAAAAAGGCAAAAGTATAGTGAACAAATTAAAGGCTCAAGTTTTTAGGTATTACAATAAAATATAAATTTTTGTACAGCAACAAACTCAACTGATTTTCTTAAAACACCTCTTATTTTAAAAGCATTTAAGTTAAAAATTACTAAATCACAAGTTTAATTTGTTAGCAAATTTGGTTCAGGAGACACAGAATCACTTACTCACTGACACTTTGAGATACTGTACGACCTTGAAAAATCGAAGATTTGTTGTTTTAATGTGTGAGCCCTGATATCCGCCATCTACCTCATAATGGATATCAATTGAAATGAGTTCAAGTTTTTTTTTAACAATTGTTTTAATTTGCATATATGAATATCGAACACTATTGATTCTTGTAGCATGATGAAGTTTGATAACGTACTCGTAAGAGTACCCACATAAGACACCCTGCAAAAAGGAGTGAGTTTACATACTAATGAGTACCAGTTCCAGAGTCCTGAATAACAAGTTGTGTGAAACACCTGCTTTATCCATCATAATTTATCTCCAATAAGCTGCTCCTTCTTCCATATTCATTCGATGGTTGGGCTTATCAATCAAAAACTCTTCTTTGTCACCTTTAACGCATAGAGACTAAAATTCTAAGATCTCCTTCTAAGTTGTCCAAATTGTTTAATGTTTTAGTTTTTACAAGGTTCTGCATAACGTTAGGAACTTAGAAAGGGTCGATGATGTTGCTACAGTCTTTAATATTTAAGTCATCTCTAAGCCTTTACCTGGTGAAAGAGATCCAATGTAGCTCATGGTTGCACATTACCACATGACTAATTCACATGTCAGAGGAGATCCTGAGTTTGATGATTGAAATACTTAGTCTGTATTTGATTACAATCTTTTTATGATTTACCTAAGTGGGACGCTTTGGAATGCTTTAAATCTGGGAGTCATATACAACGGAGGCCCTATTATTCTTCCACTTCCAGGTTATAAGATCGATCAGTCTTCTTTCAAGTTTTAGCAATACTCATAATAATTAGGGCTTTGTTCAAATGGACGCGGTCAACTTATGTATACCTATTCCGCATTAATGTTTTGTATTGTATCACCTGATAGCTCCAGTCTTTAAAGAGTAGTCTTTTGTGGATTTATTTCCAGTGTAATGTTATGTAATAACTTTTTTGATTTCATTTCAGAGGTTATTGTCTTGCTGCATTAACATTTTAATTTAAATTGAAATAACAACAATGAAACAAACAACATTTGCAGCACATTTGGCGTTATTGTTTCAAATGCTCCAAATAATTGAAAGTGCTGACAAAAAAATGTTCCACTTTATGAATGATGGATGGATCTACCTTTGGAATAAAAAGATAAAATAAAAATCTAGACTCCTTGAAAATACACAAAAAAAAACATAGCACAGTTGTACAATCTATCTTAGTTGTTTTTTTTTTTTGTCTTCACACATCAAAAATCTTCTTCCCTTAAGGGAAGAGTTCCCTTTTTTTCTGTCTCGTTTATGTTTTTTCTTCTTCTTATCCTACATAAGAAATGGAGCAAAAATTCTTCGATATTTTTCCACTTCGTTGGTTTCTGTCAAAACTTTTACTGTTTTCTTCGATATAAATACGACACACCTGAGGGTGTTTTTAAGTGAACTGAATCCTTATATGTATTTGTATGTATATGTATAAATGTATGAATGTATGTATATCTGTAAAGACAGATGAGAAATTGCTTTTGGCTTTGTGAATCGATTTTCTTTCATTCTTTAATTATTTTGTAGAGAGTTAAGACTTTAAATACCAGCATTTGGTTGGGAAAAAAGTATTATCTGAAAAAAATATAAATGTGATTTACTAAGAAATTTCTAAGTTCAGATTTTTCTGATGATTTTATTATCGAAATAAATGTTGAATGTACTCTCAAACAAATACGCATTATGATTAGGTACCTATGTACGTAACATAACCACCAAGTTGTTGGAAACATTAAAAAAAAAAAAAACGTAGATCCCAGAGGTACAATACCTCAAGTATGAGTTTTTTCTTACCCAAAAGATTTGTGATTTCGAAAAAGGGGCCATTACTTTTTGAAAGGAAGTAGAAATGGGTAAAGTACAAAGTTAAGGTGAGAATTTAATTCACTGATATTTTGGAATAGAATTACCTAAAGATGTTTGCTGGAAAATCAATTATTTTTGTGGAATTGAGCGAGTTCCTATGTTCAGAGAAGTCGTCTATTCTAATAAAGCAATTGTAACGTAACGTAAAGCCTAGTATGCAGATCGGGAAACATTTTGTCTCCCATACAATTTTTGGCAAAGGAAAACGCAAAACTGTGACATTTGGCTTTAACGGTGTGTTTGGCAAAGTGCAATTTTCACAGTTTACTGTCAAAAACCAGATGAACAAAAAAAAACAAAGTACAACAATACTTTTCAAGTTACCAAACAGACATTAGAAGTCTCCACCTCGTTTTTCCGCGAAAATACTGTTCTAATCATTATTTTGGGAGACAAATTATGACAGCTCTCACAAACACAAAACCATTCCATTCTGTGTTGGAGTTATTTTTGATGGCAGGTTACTAGGGCGCCATAACAGCAATTTTTTATATTTCTTAAAAGTTTCTACAGAAAATAAATATAAAGGGATTTAAAAGAACAGTTGCACCTTATAAAAATATGCCCCTGACAGGTGTTTTTATTTCTCCATCAACTTCAAACTTTTGCGTGGGTATTACAAATTTTCTTGTAGAGATTAAGATTGTAGAGATCCCGATCTGCTTACAAATAAACAAAGCAAATTCAATTAACTGTGCAAGATATTTTTGACATTTATTGCACAAATACATTTGCATTTTCGTTTGCATTTTGGAACCCTTTGCTTAGCATAATTTGCGTAAGTTTTGCTTTTAGAAATTTAGCCATGGATTTAAATGTCAAACCTCAGATTGATCTTAATTAAGGATACATTTTTTTTTTTTATTTTTCGAGAGTTTGGTATATATTTCGAGACACTCAATTTCCGACACTCAATTTCCTGCAGATTTCTTGCAGTTTTTGTGAAAACAATATGGTATAACTGTAAAAATTAAATTTTTCAGCGATACATTACATTTTAACTATTGTTACTTATAAATTTATCTGAAGAGTCCAATTAAATTTATGCTAAATCAAAAAATTGCCTAGTGATTTGTTTTTGGCAAGTTTCTTCAAAAATATATTTTAAGTTACTAATAAATATTTTTAATCCTAATGTTTAGTAACAGATTTTTTTGCTTAGCCAAAGATTGTCTAGTAAGTCATACCTACAATAACTTGAATTTTTATGACACTGATTTCCCTATCCAATTATAGTCATTTTTAGCAGATCATAAACGCCAGACATAATTTTTCCGAGAAATTGTAAATTTAAACCATTTCATCGAAGAGATGAAGCAAAAAAAAGTCGAGAGACTTTTTATTTAAAGTTATAAAAAAATCTTGGCCTTTTAAATTTCTGTTTTACTCTTGATTGCAAAGATGTAATCGATCAATGGTTAAATCATCCTTTTTATTCGAAGTTCAAAATCTCATTTAAAAATATTCGTACCGAGGATATACAAAAATTAAAGCTATCCGGCCAAAATTCTGCAACTTCCTAAAATTGCCGTTAAGCTTCAAAATAATTGTTTCTCAACTTAAAACCATCCTTTTTCACGGAGATACATTTTTTTACATTTCCACTTACCTAAAGTTCCTAAAAAGTTTGTGGATATTTGTATTATTGTTTCCGTTAGTGTGTTATAAATATTCAGAAAAATGTATGTAACTGATAGTTTATTAAAAGTTCATTCTGTTCACTTCGTTACGCAACTTCTGCTATTTAAGCTCAAGTTCAAGACATTTTAAAAGTTGGCTGTACCTATAAAAGTACCTACTCATAACAGTCGTTATTATTTAATTCACTTTTATTTTTATAAAATTGTAAGACAAAGCTAAAAAAAAAAAAAATTAGTTTGAAAACTTAGTCCAGAAAATCTGTTGCTAAATGGTATTTTATTGTAACTTTTCCTTTATTATTTTAATTCTTTTTGCCAATTTACCAAATGGTCTAAGAAATTGTTAAAAATAAGCTTTCTCCAAGGTAATCTCGACACTAAATTCCAATAATTAACTGTAGATTTCTTGGTTGGAGTTCACCTCCTCTGGATTTTCCTTAAATTCCAATTAATTCAACAAACTGCAAATGGCTTTTACAACAAAATGATTAAAAACAAATCCTCCATCACCTCAAAATCTCCATCAACATAAAAAAGAATCCTCAAAAAAAAAAAATATGTATAAAATAATGTTTACCTTGGATTATCCATTTAGGGCATACTTACTAAATTTCATTCAAGTAGAAAAGTTTTAACATCCTTTTTCCATAGAAAGTTTATGTAAGTTACCATGAATAAACATTAAACGATATAGAAATAAAGAAAGAGGACAAAAGGAAGAAAAAAGAAGAAGGAACAAAAATAAAAAAAAGAATCAAAATTATCTATTGAAAATCAATCAATGGTGCCAAGCGGATATCCGAAGAAATTCAATAGGAAATCAAATAATTTTTCCCCCCAAGAGGGAAACATGAATGTTGGGCTTATAGGAGGATGAAAAGTAAAAATTGACATAGTCGACGGACGTCGTCGTCGTCGTCGTCGATTGATCAAATTTACCATCACCGAGTGTACCACCAGCCAACGGATATATAAGTGAATTTCATGTCTATTTTTAGAGGCTGTTTTTTTTGTCATTATTATTAAATATTTAAGTGATTTTAAAAACATGAAATTCCCCTATTTGGAAAAATTAAGGTATTTATTACTATAGTTGGGTTTTGGCAGAAATTTGGTTCATTAGTGAGGATATCACAAGGCTCACTTATTTACTTTTGTATAATTTTTACCCAAAACTTAATATTTTGTAATTAAATTAACTATTATGTAAGACAACTAAGAACAAAGTTGAGTTGTAATCTGGCAATCGGTATTACCGATCACAACTGGTTGACTGTCACTAGTCACTAGTTAGACTAAAAATCATAAAACCTGCGCAATTCGAGAGGTTGATTGAGATTTTACAACAGAAACCTGAGCTGGCCAGAGGCAAAGGACAGTTCGGTTCGGCAAAAAAAACGCCTGTGGTTGTTTCAAATAATCTTTGATTTCGTTTAGCACATAAACAAATACGTCTTTGTTGAGTCTAAAATAACTTATAAATCTGCAACAAAACGGATACATTAAATCAACACTTCTCATCAAAGAATTTGTTTGTAAATAATACTTTGTGTTTGGAAGTTCCAATAGATTGATCAACTCGAATATTTTTTCTCATCAGTGCAAGATTGAGGGGATTTTCTTCTTCCGAATTTACAAAAAAAAAAACAAATCAATAGAACTCTCCATTTCGTATTATTTTGTCTTTTTAATAAAATTTTGTACTGAATTCAAAATTTGAAATACGTATTTTACTTTGCACAGCTAATTTTGACACAAAACAAGCACAGAAAATTAGGCAACGTATTTGGTCTGAAAAAAGTTGTTTCCCATAATGCGATTTTTTACAGTTGTCTTCAAATTGGGTTGTCTTGATTAAAAGTCAACTAAGTTGAGTTGTGTAATAGTTTTCCTCAGGGAAAAATAAATACTAAAAAGTAGATTCTCATCAGACTGCGTTTGATTCCATACTTCATTTACTTCTAAAAGCTGCAACATTATACAATAGTTGAGGTTTGCAATATAGTTTACTTGCAAATATCGTCTATTACATAAATATTTTAAATATGTATTGTATACTTCAAGGAAAAGACGAACTTCAACTCAATACAATTTAAAAAAGAGGCTGGGTGCGAAGCACTCTGATAACTTCACATTATGAATAATTTGAAAACTTGGCGTTGCTGATATTAAAAGATTTACATTTGATGCTGATTGTTAACAATTTTACTAACAAAAAAATTGTCAGAGATGTTGAAGCGGAAAAACAATAGAATTTAAAAATTTTTCTTAAATTTTTGTAGTTTTGTATTTGTTGTAAGCAATTTCAATTTGATATTCGTCAATATTTTGTCATTTTTTAGGTATTGACAAATGCATTATGTTAAAAATAAAATAAATTTGAATCCAACTTTTGACGCTCCAGGCAACCTCAATTTTGGCACCCAAACTTTAAAAAAAAAAACGAAAATCGTACAAATTAATATTTAAAAGTTTTATTTCATACCTTTTACTGATATTCGATAAAATAATTAAAAAAAATATATTGACATATTATTACATTTTTGCAAATTTTGTAGCGATTTCTTCAATATGATTCATTATGTATTTTTCAATGGATATTGTTGCCAAGGTTGTTAATCGTACTTCAGTCATAGTTGAGCGTAAATATGATTCATTTCATTATTTTAAGTTTTGATTAACTAGCTTCTCCTGTAGCAACACTTACAGGAAACGTTAAGAGAATTTTTAACGCAGTGGTTAAATTTGAATACAATTCAAGCAAATGGTTTGAAGCGCAATAATTTAAAATTGATAGCGGTTTGATATCAGTAAAATTTCACGTTTGATTGAATATGTATATTAACTCAAGAGATCTTTAGCTATTACATCTCTTGAACTACGTCTTCTTGCTGTTAAAATTGCTTCAAGTTCCTAGCAATCCTTAAGTCCACATTCTTTGAAATATCGCAGAGAACACCGAAGTTTTCGTTCAGATATTGATACTGTCCAAAACAATCGTCAAGACAAGATAACGTCACATCAATTACGTGGTAGAAGAAATCAACTTTAACCACCAATTTTGCCACCCTAGGTGAGTGACTTTGAAGTCAATATCGGTGCTCATTCTCGAGATATTCAAGTCAAAAAACACTTTTTACCAACTTTTGGTAGAATTTTTTGTACTTTTTTATTTCTTGTAAAAAAACTGTCAATTGAATTTTTTTCAAACTTTCACCAGATGTACAAAACATCGTTTCACATAACAGAAAATAGTTTTGAAGATAATATCATTTTTCCTTCATTGTATATTTTCAAGCCAACATTTTTTTTTTAGTTTTTCAATTTAAAAAAAATAACAGTAAGTTCAAAATTTTCAAAATTTTTATCAAATCTGTATCACATTACAATGTATACAATAAAATTAACTTGAAGTCAATGGCACTATCTGTTCCTGAGATATTTGCTACGAACCAAAATTTTCACTTTTTTTTTTTTAATCTGCTATAGAGAAAAACCGCTTGACTAATTTTTATGAAAGTCCTTTCTGCATCTTTCGAAGTTATAACCTGTCGAATAAAATTTAATTGGAGTCGATATCTCTACTCGTTCTTCTACCGTGGACGAAAAAGGACAGACATCTCTCTACAAATTACGGATCTAGATTCTATGAACCTTGAAACGTCCAGATTTGTCAAAAATTTCAATTTGACAAATCGGACCGATTACAATAACTCCCTATGAGAAGTTAATAAATGTTATTATAGATACACTTTTTTTGTAAGTTCCGAGAATAATGAAAATTTTGATCGGTTGGTGAAATATCGGCCAATCTTTTAGCAAGGCGAGACAATGTTCGCCGGGTCCTCTAGTATTATATAAAAATCAAGTTCTGTTTGTTTGTCTCTCTTAAATTTGAGAACGGCTTGGCCGATTTAGCTGATTTTGGTTTTGAAATGTTTGTCGTAGTCCAGAGAAGGTTTAAAAAGTGAGAAAATATGAAAAAATTGAGAGGAATTAAGTAAAAACACAACTTCATTTTCCCATACAATTTGTTCTATCTGATGCAAAATAAAGAATATTTTTGATTGTCAGTTGGTTGTCAAATTTTAATATACATATCAGTCGTTAGTCAAACGTTAGAAGTTATAAAGTTGCCTGTTACTATACAGTTATTAAAATCTTTTATCATGAGCTTGTCAGTGCCTGAGATTAACTGATTTTAAAATGCCAACGAAAAGACGATTAACTTTTTTTTGGAAGTACGGAGCGTAGTGAAAATTTTGATCGGTTAGAACTCAATTGGGGCGGGAAAAAGTTCACAGGGTCGTCTAGTTACTTATACAATTTATAAATTCACGTATACGAAAGTCTGTGGGAGTCTTCTAAGACCGAGTTGTCAAAGTTAGGCCATATGCCAACGAACGAACTACTTGTCATTGGTGCTAATATTTAGGTTTACAACTTTGTGGTTTATCATTTTTCAATAAGGGTGAGACAATGTTAAAATTATAATGAATAAGTCAACAGACAAACGGAATAAAAATGATTCTTGACATCCTCAACTGTCAAATCATATGATTTAAGGAGTGGTTACAGAAATAGTTGTCAAAATGTTTGTAAGCCATAGTTTGTCATTATTTCACTTAAACCGAAAACAAGACCCTCCCATGCATTAAACATATTTAAAGACTTTTTATTAATGCCTTTATTTTCATGATAAAATTGAAACCATTTACCTAAAGTTTCCAGAGGGTATAATTTTGTATTGTTTCGTTCAAAACATGTAATTTTTACCTGCGTACACAAAATAAGGTTTTTATTTTACTATGAATTTATTATTATTTCTTTCTTAATATCGTAGGAGGGATGTTGTGTATGTATGTCACTGATTCCAATATGAAATTGGTTAGAAATAAATACATTAATGACAAACAACAAGACATATCTAATATATTACATTGTGATCACATAAATAACCATGAAATATGTTCTCAGTTATAGCCCCTCAAAAGATATAAATTACATTTCTGATTCGTTGCCAAAGTTTGATGGATTCTCATAGAAAGGATATTGATTATTGATTTAGTTTTAGATATCTCAACAATCAAGAAGACAATGAATCAATTTTATTTCTTGATAATAGATACTTGCATTTATATGTATTGTATGTAAGTATATTCACGTACAAACATACATAGATACATAATGTATGTAACTTATGTACATCTAAACAAAAATAGGTTCCAAACTGAAATGAATACGATAGGGGAGTGTTGATGATGAGTTTTGACAATAAAAAAGGATTCAACATTCCGGAAGCATGACGGAATACAAAACCCAAGAGAATTCGTATCGATTGGCCTAGTTTTTTTTTATCCATTTTTTGTTGTTGTTTTACAGCTTTAGTGTGCAACAATTTACTATATGATGTATGTCCTTATGTATATCTACCTTTAAAAACTCAAGAAAGAGGTAGCCATTTTACTCGTACATGATGTATATATTCCTAACTATCTATGTACCTTCGGAATATTGTAAGTCCTAGAGTCCTTTAATATTATTCATGATTAGAAATTCAGGGTTGCACTTTGTTTATTTTTGAATTGAAATTCGTGTTCAGAATATTAATGAGAATTGAAGAATGGAGATACATACATTCATGCGTTTGACATAGTTTTTTTTTTGACAATTGTAATCAAATATTTTATGTTACCTGTTCAATTGTGTTGGAGTTTATATACGTCTTTGTCAATTGAATTTTAATCGACGCTTGGACAAAACACATTCAGATCAAATGTCACTCGAATAGTTGAATTGAAAATAACAGAAGTATACAATTTTTCTATTTTTTAAGTGTGATAAAACCTATTTTCAACAATATTCCATAAATTTCAACATAATAGAAAAAGTGATTCCTGAGATATTATTATAGTTGATCTACTTGGAATAGAGTGCTGGGAGACAACTTTAAGCTGGAATGATCTTCTACGTATCGTCAATAGACTTTTTGTAAATGGTTAAGCGGAAAATGTTGTGAAATGTCATTAGGAATAATAATTGATATCCTTTGTTTCATTGACAAAAATTAATGACAATTGACAAAAGATGACACTTCAAGTGAATCATATTTTTTTTCCAACAAACCTGCAAAAAGGCAAACAAAGCTAGGAAATGAGAATCGACTAGAAGTTCATAATAAACAGTACTTCAAAAATCACAAAAACCATAACTGATACACTGACTCACTGACAGATCATCAAAACGATGATACATTGATAATGACATTTCTAGATAGAGAGCTTGTCATCCACATATTTTGCCAATTGATATAAAAGAAAATAAGTATTTCTAATAGTTCCAAAATGAAAAAAATTTGTAGTGTGGAATGAGCTGAAAAGGGCAAGAATTTAACTTGAGATTTTGTTACACAGTGGGCCTGACATCTGTCATTATTTTGAGTGGCTATCAGTTTTTTTTTTTTAGCTGGGAGATCTTTGTGAGGTAGACAACAAACGATATTTTGACATCTATATAACATTTTGTTACAGTGTGTAAAATTTTCTATCGAACAAACATTTCTCAGAATCACCACCAGGTGGTGCTTTCTGTTTTTTCCAAGGAAGTATTGATTTGATTTCAGAGGACACAATACAATTTAAAAGTGTATGGAATTTAATAGTTTATTTCTTGACCCGACGAGAGATTTCGATCATCACCAAAAATTGTCTGAAAAATGAGATAATCTAAGTATGTTCTTCCATTCAAAACGATCACTAAAGAAATACATTTTTTTTGTCAGAAGTCTTTTTAAGTATAGTTGATTGAATTTTCTCACTTCAAATTCCCTCAGAGAACTTATTACATTTTCTCTTGTCCTTTTAGAATTAAACTATATTCAGACACAGATTTATGGTAAATAACATTCAAATAGCTGTTTACATTACCCTCAAAACAAATTATTTAAACCAACTCAAAAAAAAAAAAAAATAAAATAACCTAAAGGACTTACTATTTTGTAGAGCTCTTTAGTTCCACCTTAGGTCTCTACAAATAAAAGCAACTTTACTTACCTGCTTACCTAACCTCCTACCTCTCTACCTAAAGTCGCGGTATATAGTCGTGGTAAACATTTTAAAAATAAAGAAAATAAATAGGTTGGTAAATGTGCACTAACTAAGAAAAACCACCGACTCTCGGTTGGGTGTGCCACATCGGCCTTAATTGCCATCACAAGATGACCCTCTGGATAAAATTAAACTGCCATTCACGTTCCGGAGCATCAATTCCGTGCCACAGATTTTGCACCATACCACACCCTATAATATACTTTGACAGTGGTGTTGGTTTCGTAAATCCCGAGAACCTCACATAAAATCTACTTATAGTCCGTTTGGCATCATTCAGCTAAGTACATTATATAGTGGAACAAAATGTGGAGCATAGTTGTCGTATAAATTAATTTGTTTCCAGAGATTTATGAGTGTTTATTTCTGGAGCTTCCTAATGCACGAGTACACGTGCGCTACTCTTTGTACTTGAGTTTTCCGTATATTTTGAGGACATGTATTAAAATTAACACGTCAAACGGACAAACGCGTTTTTAAGCATAGGGTCTATTTATTTCTTCTACTTTGTATTTGTCGCTATTAACTTAATAAACTGTTGGCAACTCTGCAAAATTGTTTAACTGAATGCTGTTTTTTTTAGACGTGTGGTTTTCAATCTGGCAATACTTTTTTCGGATTGGTTTTTTTTTGACAGCTGTCAGTTAATTTATGCTCAGTTTGGTTTGCCATTTTATAATTTATAGACTTACTCCTGAACAAAGTTTGCAAATTGTGCAAATTTATTGCCAAAATTCGGTGGACATAATCGCCCATCAGCAGAGTCGGTAATTCGAGTAACCATTGATCGGTTTTGCACTATTTATTTTAGTTCTAGTGAATAGTGCGCATTCTCAGAGACGCCGGCCGGCGCACATTGTGCACCAAAGACGCTATAGCTGCTGTGAAGCAGAGTATCAAAGACGACCCGAATAAGTCCATCAACTTTATGGAAGATTTTGAGAAAGGTTTTGCGGGCCTACGAAATTCAAATCAAGAGTCACACGGTCGGTGAATGGGGCAAAAACGAGATGGCCACCGATTCCGATTTTCACAAGAAAATTTTGTTCATCGATGAAGCTTTTGCGGTTACTTGCCCGAAAATGAAAAATTGAGCAACATACGTTTATTTGATCCTCAACATCCTTAGCAGCCAACTTCGTTTACTTCTATAACGGTGGCAAATTCAAATCTTCAGCGAATTTAGGGACACCCTTTTTTCAGGCTTTCAATTAAAGTCGGTAGGTCCTGGGCCTGTTAAAGTTGCCATCCTTTTCAGAATCCTTTCTCCTTATAATGATGTGATTTTTTATCCATTATTTAATTTCTTCCTTCCCACTGTACCTTGTCCTTTTTTGCAGAAAATAGAAACAGCAGCAAAGCTGTTTTATCTTATTTGCTTAGGCCTCCCCCAACCCCAACCTCTAGGCCGTTTTTTTTTTCTTTTGCTCAAAAAAAAAAAGAAAGAAACTATGTATAAATAAACTTTAAATGCAAATAAAACAATTCCAGGGCTACGCTTAGCTTAGTTCCTTGAAAGAAAGGATTTCACTTTTTATTCCAACTTTTATTTATATTTTTTTCCTAGTTTTTTGTTTGTTTGCTTTGATGTTGTTGTTGTTTTGTTTTTCATACAAACAAAAAAAAAATAGCAACCATCAAGGATTTGTTGGAAATTTTGCATATTTGTTCACAAGTTGAGTTATAGGAAAACTATCATACTCGTACATACAAATACTCGTATGCATGCGCTTTTAAAATTTATACGAGTTTAAATATCACATCAGTGAAGTCAGATTCAAGAGGGGGGATTTAATTCTTAGGTATCAACTTTGGATTTGGATATAAACTGTATACGTATGTATATGTATAGAAATATGTATGTAGATGTGCACATTGGATTTATGTCACTGTTCAGTGACAGGATATAGTAATTTCATGCGGTTTAAGGATTTCTGGAGAATGACATTGGAGGATCGTGGGATATGAATGCATTAAAGCTAAAGGGAGAACTTCTGGTTATATGGCTTTGGTTCTTGTATTTGTGTCCACCTCCAGATTGAATTTAATTACCGGAATGAATGGAATGAATTATTCTATGCAGACGGGATTTAATTGGCATTGAAATGAGTACATTGATTGGGTGAATAGAGGTTATTGATTAAGTTCTTATGATCAGGGAGTTTATAAATTCAGACTTAATGAAATTTCGTAGAATACGTATGAATCTATATTTTAAGGACACGAAAATAGTTTGAATTTTCTGCAGTTTGGAAAACGAAACGGTTTTCGTTGTGATACGTGTAGGATACGATGTTAAATTCACTGATCTAAGTTTAAACAAAAAGGTTTTTAGTCATAAGGTAATTCAATCGCACTCAGGGCTTATGAAAATCAAAAGATTTTACCGATTAGAACTTCGTAAAAGGAAATAGCAAATCCGATAAAATTAAGAAATGATTCCAAAACGCTTTGATTTTGTATAAAATAAATAAATTTTATTTAATATTTAAATACTAGAAGCGAACGAAAATTTTAATGTGTGATTCAGGAAAAGAAAAACTTGTAACGGGTGATTTTTTAAGAGGTTTAGAACTTTAAAAAAAAAAAAACACAAAAAATTCGAAAAAATGAATGAAATATTTATTTGAATCGATAGTTTGAACCTTGCAATTTAATGTTTAAAGATAATTTCATGCAAATGTTGACCGCGGCTGAGTCTCAGGTAGCCCATCCGCTGAGTCCAATTTTGGCATACTCTTTCACACATATCGGCGGGATCTCACGAATGAATGCATGGATGTTGGCTTCCAGTGCGTCATCGAAGCGGGCTTGTCCCTATAGACATTAGCCTTGACATACCTCCACAAAAAATAGTCTAATGGTGTCAAATCGCACGATCTAGGCGGCCAATTGACCGGCCCGAAACGTGAAATTAACTGTTCACCAAACTCGCCTCGCAATTGCGCCATTGTTTCGAGTGCTGTGTGGCATGTGGCACCGTCTTGTTGAAACCACATATCATGCAAGTCAAGAACTTCCATTTCGGGCAAAAAAAGTTTGTTATCATCCCTCGGTAGCGTTCACCATTGACAGTAACGCTGCGATTCGCATCATCTTTGAAGAAATATGGCCGAATAATGCCGCCGCGCCGCCGGCCCATAAACCGCACCAAACAGTGGCTTTTTCGGGATGCATTGGTAGCTGTTGCAATGCTTCTGGCTGATCTTCACTCCAAATGCGGCAATTTTGCTTATTTACGTACCCATTCAACCAAAAATGAGCCTCATCGCTGAACACAATTTTTCGATAAAAAAGCGGATCCTCGGCCAGCTTTCCAAGAGCCCATTCACCAAAAATTCGGCGTTGTGGTTGGTCGGCTGGCTTTAGTTCTTGCACCAGCTGTATCTTAAAAGGCTTTACGCCCAAATCTGTAGTGCTGTAACAAAGGCCTAACTGCTGGGAACGGCGGAATCGACATTTCGCGGTCTTCTGTCACACCAGCTGATACGGCCGCAATATTTTCTTCACTACGCACAGTACGTAAACGTGTTGGTGGTTTAATGTCCAACATAGTAAATTTGGTGCTAAATTTGGTCACAATCTTCCGAATAGACTGCTCAGAAGGTCGAGAATGCCGACCATAAAATGGAAGCAGCGCGAGATGAACATTTCAAACCGAGCACGAATTTTGATAGTAAAATTCAATAATTTGCAAGCGTTGTTCATTTGTAAGACGATCCATGGTTAAATTGCAAACCAAACTGAAGCTGTTTGACAATGACACAAGGTACTAAACACACGTCAGCTGTCAAAACCAGTGTTGCCAAAACCAAACCAGCTAAAAAATCACCCGTTATTTAAAAAAAGTACGTATAAGCACCCTATTATTAATAATTATGGTTCATTTTTTTCGCTTCAAATTTCTTTGCATTAGAAATTTTCTAATTTTTTGTTGCTTATTTGCTCCAGAAAATAGGTATATTAGTGTTTCGATTTGAAATTTGGAAAAAGTACCTACTTACGAGTTCGAGACTAAACAAGACTAGAGATTAATAGGGTTTTTCAACAGGGACGCTACGAAAGTTGAGCGACAAGGACAGCAAACGACGCCATATTTCTTGCCGCTCTTTTGACATTTCTCTTCAGTAAGGTTTACCATTTCATGATGGAAAGATATACGAGCCAACAACGAGTCGAAATTTTTTAAATTTACTACCGAAATTCGGAGTCAGTGGCCTCAACGTAATAAGAGCGCTACGTCCAATTTATGGTCGTCATAATCGTCCTAGCAGATCAACAATTGAGCCTCTAGTGGAAAAATTTGAATCCACAGGCACAGTACAAAATGTTCCCGTACCAGTGAGGCAAAGAAGTGCCCGTAGTGTCGAGAATATTGCTGCCGCTGAGGCTTCAGTTGCAGAAAGCCCAAGCCCACACGTCGTTCTCAAGCGTTGGGCATCTCTGTGACATCGTTGTGGCGAATTTTATGGAAAGATCTTTGCCTACATCCTACCAAGATTAAATTGACGCAAGAACTGAAGCCGCTTGACCACCAGAAGCTTCGTATATTCGTGAATTGGGCTGAGCCACAACTTGAAAATTATGCGGATTTTCATCGAAAAATCATCTTCAGCGATGGGGCTCATTTCTGGCTGAATGGCTTCGTCATTAAACAAAATATGCGGTATTGGTCAGGAAGCAATCCACACGTACTCCATGACTCATCATCGCATCCCGAAAAAATTACGGTTTGGTGTGTTTACGTGATGATCAAGACCGGCACGTTACTGTGAATGGGGATCGCTACCGTTTAATGATAACCAAATATTCTTGGCCCCAATTAGATGATATGGACCTGGAATACATATGGTTTCAACAGGACGGTGGTGGCGGCGGCGCCACAAGCCACACAGCGAATGTCACAATCAATTTTTTGGAAACCAAGTTTGGGGAACGTGTTATCTCACGAAATGATCCAGTCGCTTGGCCGCCTCGGTCGTGCGATTTGACGCCGTTAGACTATTTCCTGTGGGGACTACGTCAAGTTTATGGTCTATGCCAACAAGCCAGCGACGACGATTGATGAACTTCGTACGAATATCGAACGTGAAATTGCAGCAGTATCGGCCGATTTATGCTTGAAAACCGTCGAAAATTGGGTTCAGCGTCTGGACTTCTGCAAGCGTTCCTGTTCCATACATAATGACATCGAACGTACTTTCATAGGAATAACGAATTTCATTGATATCCAAAACCGTTTTTGTTTTATTTAAAAAAAAAAAACTTTTGTATCGCTCTTATTGAAAATCCCTTTATTTCCCCATATTTTGACTTTTTGAGACTAGTAAAAGTTTAATTTAGTCCATTCCCGTGGTTAGCCGTAACTAACTATATACTTGAAATCAGGGTTACCGCACTCACTGTATCCTAAAACAATCGCTCTGAAGCGGTATCAAAATAAAGGTAGAGCACAGCTACTATTGCTTTTTTTTAAATTGTAATCATCGTTGATTGAAGAATTATTAAACTTTATCATGAATAAAATAAAATAACTCCGAGGTAAAAACTATTGTTCGATCTCAAGATATTCGATCAAGATCAAAGACTTGTTATTTTTATCGATTTAGATTTATGTGAAACTATAGACGGCCCGAAAAACTTCCCCTAGTACGAATTTAATGCAGAAACTTAAGCTTTGTAAAAATATTGTTGTTGCTTATTTGATTTTCAATGCAATTTTTCATAGTTCCTAGATAGACCTGTGTGCTACGTAAGTTTATTAAAAAGTGAATCGAGCGGCAGGACAACCGAAGTTCATGTCCTAGTTGTTGAAAGGATGTGTTTTATTTTGCTGAATGTAGAACAATAAACCGAGATTGCTTCAATTTTTGTTTAAAAAGTGGTTAGTGTTTAATCCTAATAAAATACAATTTACCGTGATAAAAATTAGCCTATTTGCTTTTGCAGACTATAATCTATCTCTGTGCCAAATTTCATCCAGATCCGCTCAGCCATTCTGTCGTGATTGGAAAAATTAAAAGACATCTATTACAGACTTTTAACTGTCCCTGTGGCAAATTTCAGAATTTTCTCCAAGTTCATAATTTAATTTTAAATAAATATTGCAGCAACTATAAATACACACAAAAATTACTTATTTTATATTTTCTGACTTAAATTTCACGGAATCGCTATCGTGTTCAAAAACAATTCTCCAAAAACTTAAAAATTTAAAATTGTGCCTAACTTTGGCTTAAATTTTAACTTTAACTAATAATGATTTTATTTTTTTTATCTATTTCAGGTTTGTGGCACATCTTCTCTATAAATAAATATCCCTTTCAACTTATGGCATACAAGCATAATCCAATATTTTATATTTTTATATAAAATCATATATACATATAGTATATTATAATGCGATAATATAGAGATGCTCAAGCTAAATCATATTTAGCTCCATACATATTCAAACTATATAGCTACAAATCATAATTAGTCAAACACATTTCTACATCTATTTATAATATTTATAAAAAAAAATTAAAAAATTGAAATATTAAAATATATTTTGTACCTACTTACTCGTACATCAAAAACTTGCGTGCGTGTATACAACAATATAATAGATAAATCTATGATGCTTCTTTAAATGGTATTGATTTTGTTTTTTATATGAAATTATTATTAAATATTTAAATTTAAAAATTCTTTTATTTTTTTCTATCGCTTAATAGTTATTTATTTTTTTTTACATGCAAAACTTTTTTAATTCATATTATACACACAATTACATTATATGAACATGATGTGAACGTTTAAACAAAAAACTTTTATTTCACAACTATACTTGTAAGTTTTTTCTTCAATTTGTTTGCATTTGAGTTTGTTTGGAATTTTCTATGAGTTTTGAAGCGCACCTTCTATAATAATAATCTATATACAGTTATTCAAAAAGAACTTAAACACAATACAAATTTAGCGTGGTTTTCCTTTTCATTTTGCATCCAATATAATACAAAAATAAACAACACTTTTTGAGCTCTTTATATTTCAAACGTCTTGCCCGATTTGGAGCAAATAGATCCATTCAAAAAATGCTTTCGCTGTTGTAAATATATAAAATATATTTCTATTTCTATTTCTCTTTCTATCTCCTTTTTAAAAAAATCAAATTCAAATTCAATTTTCTTTATATTCTTAAACTCTTCTCTTGTCATGTTGTTTCAATACTCGTATATACAAATGTCAATATAACGAATATATTTATGTTTTAAATATTGCGAATATTTCAAGTGCACTGTCGTCAATTTCCAAAAAATCAAAAATAAAAATACATAATAATTATATTTGCATATGAATGACGTTTAAAACTATAAATTTTCAAAACACACTTTTCTGTATGCATTGAAATTTGTTTTTCACAATAATTCAAATTCTTATACAAAAAAAAAAAATAATACATAATTGATAAATAAATAAAAGTAAAAATGTCACGTGAAAATTCACCTCGACACAGTGCTAGAATAAATCGGCCGACTTCTGCATCGTCCCCAAAAAGACAACAACAACAACAGCACAGACAACAAGCCCCTCTAATGGAGAGTGTGGCCAGTACAACAACAATTAGCGCGGCCAGTACTGGCAGCAATAACGACATACCCTCGTCGGCCCAACAGCCAAGTTTCACACCCATATCTAGTTCAGCTACAAACATATCAGATGATTATGGAGAGAATCCAATATTACCACCGTTAAGTGGAACGGGACCAAGTCGTCAACGGTCACTGCGTGACCGGTTGAAAGATGGCATCACCGGAAGCTTCTCATGGCAGTGAGTACAAATAATTGTAGTCATTTTCATAAATTTTTTCTTTTATATTCTTTATGTTGTATTTAATTTGTTAAATTTTGAAGTTAATTTTTGTTAAATATTTTAATTCTTTTGTTGTTGTTTTTTAATTATTTTTTTTTTTAAATTGAGTATGTTGTTTTTTAAATTAATCTTTAAAAGTTTATGAGAAGAAAAAAGTAGTTTAATTAATTATTTTGACACTCAAGTTAATAACAAGAATTTTCTTCATTCATTCTGACACACCTCGTAGAGTTCAAGTTAAAAATTTGCACAAGTAGTTAATGATTTAGAATTTTCTTATATTAAAAAATACGTTTTTTTTTTTTAATCTATTTGTATATATAAAAAAGTAGTTCCCCAATTGGTAAGTTTTTTTTTTTAAGTTTTTGTGAATGAATTTCACTACATATTTTCAAAATTCTTATTTTAAGTTTTATTCGTAAAATTTTTTTATTAATTATGAAAATGAACAGTGATAAATCATACATATTAGGAAAACATAAGAAATGTTTGTCTAAAACACAAAGTTTAGCTATTTTAAAGTTTTATAAGATTTAAAGAAGGTAATTTTTGGATCTCCTTGTGCCTTAAAAATATTCACAATTTTAAATATAATTATAAACATAACTTTTAACTATTTTCCTTTTACAATTATATAAACTGGTTAAAAATTATTTTGTGTCAAAATCATGACGTCATGCTGGAATTGGAACATTGATTAAAAGGGTATCCCAAAATCCCTTGAGCGCGATGTATGATGCGTTAAACCATTTGAAACATTTTGTCGATATTTTTTTAATTTCAATTAATACAATTTATTGTTAATAATAGAGTTTATAATTAGTTTTCAAAAAAACAAAGTCTGTCTTTGTTATATAACTTCAAAAGTGGTAAAAAAAATTGTTGAAATTGTAAGTAAAAATAAAATGTATTCATTTCCATACCAAAATATATTCAAAATAAAATTAAAATATAAATTGTATCGCTTTAAATGTAAGTGCCTCATTTTATAATATCTCCAGCTTAAATCTATAACTATATATAACTTATGATAAAATCTCAAAAATTAATTAATAATTACATAATTGGCTTTTTGCACCATTTTAACATTAATTCCAATTAACTGTGACAAAAAAAAAAAACATAGTCACAAAACAAAGTATGTCAATGATATGTTAAGCCAAAGGACACGTGGGAAATATAAAACAGGCAGATATAATCAATAATTTAGGCCAAATTAAAAGCCATTATCCTTGAAGGCCTATTACTGGTCACATTGTGTCTGATGTGCATGTGTAGGTAGAGTGGAGACACCTGGCCATTTTTATAACTACATTTTGTAGCTACTATATTCCTCTTCTTTTCACCCACAAAAAACTGAAATTCAGGGAAGGATTTGACATAAGTTAAAACTACGATGTTATTAAGGAACCAACCGAATACTGAAATAAATTATTCGGGGCAAGCCTTGGTTCATCTCATTTTTTAACTAGACTTCTGTTTAAGCCTTAAGCTTAGATTAAAAATGTAAATCCCAATTAATTAACAAAATTTGGTAAATTACGTTTTTTTCCTTTGAACTGTCATTACTTTTGACAGTTTAAAGATTTAATTAGTAGAAAATAAAATTTAAAAAAATAGTCGACTATTTTTTTGAGATTGCGTTCGTTTTTATTTTGACTGAAGTCAATAATTCGACATTGGTTTAAAATTAACTTAAACTTCAGTGTGAAGAAGGTTTAAATAAGTAATTATGTATGTAGTAGGAATACACATTTATTTCAAAAACCTCTCTGACAGTTGTATTTGAGTTGACAGTAAGAAAAGTAAACAAACCAAATGTCAAAGTGTCAGTTTTTTGGTCTATGTTGAATTTTTAACCTTAAAACCAAAGTACAGCGCCTTTAAGTGGTAAATATTTAACTTATCCGACCCTGTTTAAAAAAACAAAGCGGAAAGGACAACAATAACTGCGCGAACAAAGCTGAAAGATAAAAAAAGATCTGTCAATTTAAGCGATTTTATGCGGACACGCGACAAATGTATAACGTTCAATATACATATGTATACCTACACAATGTCACTCGTGTCTCTTCGTTCTTACCTATGCATAACGGTTTTATAAGAATAATATTTTGTTTGCCATTTTTACCCATCACAGAACAAAGTCATCATAACGGAACATCGGTCTGCACGCTAACGAGGACCACCATGTTGGATTGGTGTCTGCAGTCTGCCCTTCTTCTGCATAGATACCTACTTTCACTATCGTGTATTTGGCTGGCTTTGTTGGCCAAAAGCCAAGAAAGAATATAATTTGTACAAAATTCACCATATTCATTCATCAGTGATAGGAGAAGAACATATATTTTCCTTGTTTTTTTTTTGTTACTATCAATAAAACATTTACAAATACATATGTATACCTGCATAATATATGTATGTAACTACAGACATACATACATGCAATGCTCACTAACTAACACATCAGTAAAACAGTCTGTTGTTGATGTTTGTTCTGTTTAGGTAGTCTGTCTGTCATGGTCATTGCAGTGGAAACTGACAGGTAGCATTTTGTGTATTTATAGTGCATATTGTTGATGAATATGTGTTGTAATATTTTTGAATATCAAGGGACATTGATAGATGACATGGTTGTAACTGATTGGATAGACTATAAAAATAAAAAAAAAAAAATACCCACTTATGGTTGTCCTTTATTTTGATGACGTTTTAGAAGTGATATGGTAGATTAAAAGTGCATATAAATCTAAAATTTGTTTCTCTTAAAAAAAAAACCAACTAACCACAAAGCACACATTTCTGAAATAAGAAAAACATACAGAATTGGTTGATTTGGCTGCCAAGGGAATTAAATGTAAATTTTAACATACATATCTACCTTAATTAAATTGTCAATTAATCACTCCTAATAGACCGAGAGTCCACAACAAATTTTGGGTTGTGAAGTTAAGTTAACCGAAAAAGAAGGGTATTATTATATTTGGAAAATCTAACCACAAATTCCATGCCTTGCAGTTCCTGAAAGCGGCCTTAGTGACGTAATAGCGGGTTAAAAACCCCAAAAAATCAACTTTCGAAAACGTCATGTTAACCAAAAATTCCAAGACAAATTCATAGCAGTTATACATTTATACATCTGGCAGACTTCTCTTAATAAATTGAATATATTATCAGAGATCTTCGATTTATTAATAGGCGTTTTTCTTTTTAAGCTCAGAGCAGAGAACTGAGCTGTCAAAAAAAGATCTGTGTTTTTTTTTTAGCTCAGACCAGCGTTACCACTTTACTTCTTTTTTTTTCAAAAAAATCTTCTTCCTAATTCGCACCATCGGTACAATATTGAAATCTACTTCATTTTTAAAGTCTCTGTTTAAATCTACTTCAATTTTATCAAAAAAAGGCCAGATCTACTTCTTTTTTCTCTATATCACTCTTTTTCCATAAGAAATAAAAAAAGGTATTAACGTTCGGCACAATACTAATGCACAAATAATGATATTGAAACTTGTAACATGAAAACTATTCTAAAAATTGGAAAAGCATATCCATTTCATGGAAATTCAGATTTCGAAGAATTGAATTTTCAGTGGCGTTTAGTTTTTGAAGTAAATAATATTTTCGTAAAAAAATGTAGGCCTGAAACAGGTGTCGTCGGGTTTTGAAGTGATTTGAACAAAATTAAAAATATCCTCGTAGTGCCAATGTTTCAAGAACTCGCAGACTTAATGCTCAACTTAGCAGTTTTGTCCCACAGTTCCACAGCAGCTAATCGAATCTTCTCTGAAATGAATTTTATAAAACATGAAAACACCAACAAGCTCCTCTGCGGTACAGTGAAAAATATTATAAAAGAGCCTATAAGAAAAGCAAAGTGTTCAAAAAAGGAAATATTTGACCCACCGAAAAATGTATTGATTTATTTTCAAAAATACAAGTTGGTAGATGACAGATATACATATACAATCTTCTTCGCTTTTTTCCTCAAATCTACTTCGACTTTTTTCGAAAAGTGGTAACGCTGGCTCAGACACATCAGAGTGCTCAGGTTGTGTTTCTTTTTTCAATCGGATCTAGCTCGGAGTGCGCTCTACCAAGCGAATGGAGTAAGCTACTGTATGTCACTTTTTTGTTCATGTGGTATGACAGAGACAGACTGGCAGTTCAGTGCTAAAGTGTGTTTCATAAATATATCAGAGAGCTCTGATCAAACTCTGCTCAAAGCATACTCGACGTGCTCAGGCTCTGCTCGGTGCTCTGCTCATAGCTATAAAAGAAAAATGCCTTATGATACACACTGGAGAACTCAACTGTCAAAAGCCAACTGTATTTTTCATATTTAAGATGTTTTCCTGAAGTAAATTCTTTGCAGACTTTACTCGTATACTGAAAAAAAAACTAACTATTCTCGAACCCCTTCCGAACGTCAGAACCAATAAAGTCAAACACTTGAAATTTGCAAAACATTTTCCTAGCGAGATTATTATGATCATAAATGAAATATTACACAAAATTAAGTAGTCCTTGTCTTGTTATATAACAAAGAAAAAATCGATTTAACATTTATAATTTTGAAAGCGAAGGCATCTGTCCATTCTCTCATAATTTGTGTTAATTTATAAGAGCAAATTGTTTTAAAACGATAAAATATGAAGAACAAAATTTAAAAAATGAGATTTTACTAAGAGGTTGAGTAACATTGCTTTCATAATATTTCTGAAACACTATTTTTTAAATTCAAGTAAAAAACTTAACGCATATAATTTTAAAAATATTGTAAATAAAATTAGAAATGGGTTAATTTGAATAAAAGAAGCTAACTAAATGACAAAAGCTTTGGTTTGCAAACAAAATAAAATTTATTACAACAATCACACACGGCCATAACGGAATGAAAGATGTTTGTGGGTGTTTCATATAAAATGTCGACCTATATTAACATTTCTGTCTAAAGTTTGGCAGCAATTCATTATTGTAAGGAGAACCACATTTAAACACAAAACATATAAATTAAAAAGACATAACTATCTTCTATACAATTTATTTAATGTTCACATTACCACAAAGATCTGCTATTGAAAACTCTAAAACATATAAATTAAAAAGACATAACTATCTTCTATACAATTTATTTAATGTTCACATTACCACAAAGATCTGCTATTGAAAACTCTAAAAAATTATAACTTTATGATTAAATCAAATGAATAAAATACATAAGGAATCTCATGTTCTTCTAACGGTCCTACTTGCCGTTTTACAATATTATATAAAACTAGCTGACCCCCGCATACGTTGTTCTGCCCTGTTTTTCAAATTGTTTGACAGAAGTTACTTTAAATCTTGATATCCAGGTTCTAATAAAGTTTTGGCATTCATAACTGAACCAATGAGCGCCGCAATTTTTGAATTCAATTCAATTAATGATATTTAAAAATCTGGAAAAGCAATTGATTTCTTGTTTTCAAATTAATAGCGTCTCCTAGATCTTTTCTCTTCACATAATAGGATCAACAATTTTTCTTTAGAATTCACCAGAATACAGTTAAGAGGTCGATACTCCTTTTGATAAACACTCAAGAATACATATGTGGGTACTCATGTCAATATTTTTACCCTTGTATTTCTCTTAAGCACAAACTTCAAGCATTTTTTTATGCTTCATTACGTACCCAATTTATCACTAATATATAGCCTATGTTTACTTAGCTTTCTAGTGGTAAAAGATTTTCAAAATCCATTCAGTAGATCTAGAGATTACCCCCCTACAATCTTACAAAATTTACCAACTCTTTCGAGAAACGATGGATTTAGGTAATGTGGCCCTTTTGTCAAAAATTCAATTCGACCATTACAGACTTCAATCTTAAATGTTATGCCTGTTTTGTAAACAGTGCTATTTGGCAAGTCTAAATTATTTCAATGAAGAAATTCAGATTTGAAAAGTGGCAACCTTATGTCCTGATCATACTTCCAGCAGGACACTTTTTGCTTTTCCTTATCGATAATAATAAATATTGAAGTTTTATGTCAATTGTGACTATATCAACTGTCAGTTAATTAGTTAAAAAACACGTCGGTACAAAATATCCTTCGAAATTCGACACCAGTAATCAAATCTTTTTAATTTCGATAGCGTTTTGGTTTAAAATATTGAAAGAAAACACATTTTTTTATTGCACACAAATTATTATAAATTAATAACGCTTTTGAAAATTTAAACGAATTTTATTAAATTTTTAATATTTCTGCAATAATTAAGAAATAATTACTTACATAAATGATAAAATTGTTTATCCTTTCAAATTTACCCTACCTTTTAATATTTCCGAAATAATATTGCTTCAAAGAGGTCTACTGACTGAAGATGAAAATGAAAACCCCTTGGGGAATCTCGTAATGAGTGAAAACATCATGTTTCTACTCTTAATAGCCATCAAAATTATTGTAATCTTGAATAATTTTCATAACAAGACATAAGGGTTATTGATGTAAGCATAATTTCGTGCAACTTCAATTAAATTTGTATATTGGCAATATCATAATAATAATAATAATAATAATGTTTTCTTATTGTTAATAACTTTAATTGGCTTAGTGGCACAATATATGTATGTACGTACCTACTTATATATAATATCTTCCATCATGACCCTGTCCTTAACATCGTATGCTTGAAGCTTTCAGTTTATATTCTTCTTTTTTTTCCATTTTTTGTGCAAAACGAATCAATAGTAGTTTTGTTTTTTGTTTTTAGTTACGTTATTCTCCAAGTATTTATTACGTTGCGTTGAGTTTGGTTCAATAAACGGATACCATTTAACCTACCTACTTATTTATTTTCTTGTTTTTACACAAAATTACCTATGTACAATGTACATACATATACATATCTCAATGAACTTGAACAGAACTATTGGATACATTGCACCACATATAAGCGTTCAAGGACATTTTCTGAATTTTGAAATACAAAACACACCTCTTTAAATTGAGTGCACAGACACACCAAGTCTGGAATCGAAAATTTAAAACAAACAACCATCATCAATCTGTCAGTTTTATAATATAGAGAAAACAAAGTGAACGAGCTGCGCATGCACACGTTCTTCTGTCAGATAAGATTTAATCTGAAGTCTGTCACTAAAAACTGTGGCAAATTTCAAGAAATAAATTTTGTTTAATTTCAGTAAATCTTAATATACGAACCAATGGCATAAGTTTCATAGTCTTGAAATAAAAATGCATATGTAAAATGTATCTCTAAGTTTAATGCGATATGCAGAGCTCAATCGATAGAATATACACTTTGTTAATTTACCTTGACGTTTCCAAAAATGATCGGCAACATAAACAAAGGCGCGTGTGTTGACTTTAGCTGAAAATGCATATTAAACTGTCAGGTGTCTTGACAGAGTCTGCCGGATGAAAGAAGAAAAAAAAAATCAGACAAATTACATCATTGATGAAGGTTAAATAAAATATGGTTAATGGTGATTAATATAGTAGGTATTGTACCATATAAATACGCACGAGTATATGCTTGTACAATGTACGTACATAACTACTAGATCAATACAATATTGAAGTTCTATTATTCTTATGACAAATTTATGAATTCCATCAATATTCTGAGGTCGTGTTTGAATTGGTGAAATGTGTCATTAGACTTGGTTTTGACACTATTGAGGTGAATATAATAAAACGTGGCTTACTTTTGATTTCGATTCTGAAAAGAATTGCATAAAAAATGTTGCTTCTTTTTAGAACAAAATTTATGCAACCAGATATACATAAATTGCTTTTATTTGTTTCTTTGATATCGTTTGACATTAATTTGATTGTGTTCTTTTAATTTTTTCGTAAACGAAATGTCTAAAAATCAAACAAGGCAAATGCATGTATATAAAAACGAGTGTCAATTTGTGGCTATTAATTGGTTTTGATTAAAAAAAAAGAATCTCACAACATTGTTTAAAATAATTGCATCAAAATTGCATTTAAGATTTTGACATATTTTGAAAAAAAAAAAAAAAAAAATGGCAACAACGACTCGCAAAAATACATTCAATTCAAATCAGAAGAAATGAAATACAACTCACAGTTATCGACATCTTTGTCAGGAATTTTGTTCTGTCAAAAAACAAAAAACTGTCATCTGATCTAAAGATATTTTAATTTTATTGCAAATAGTTATTGGCAAATGTTTTGATTGATAGTTTAAATTACATATACAGCTAAAAAATATTGGTTAACAAATTGAGGTATTGCTGCATTCTTGTCAAAATTTCAACTTAAAATTTAAAACTATAAAGTGCTCTTGTTATCAACTCTGAGAATGTTAATAATGAACATATTAATTTAATGTACATACGTTTATTACTTACTTATATATTGCTCTAGAGTAGGATAAAATGTAAACAAAATATCACTTAAATTACATACCAATTTCAAATGAGCACTCACTTTTTCAACATATACAAAAACATACATTTATATGAATGTACATATATTGAAATAATGTATTCACTGTAATTATAAATTATACGAATTTCGAATAAATAATTAGTTTTTTTTTATACATATATATTTTTAACGTACGTGCACTGTGTACAATTAGCAGATTTAAATGAAAAAATTTAAGTTTTATTATTCAATTGATGAATTGATTGGAATTGGTATGTTGAAAACAAAAATTAAAAAAAAAAAAAATCACTACGAAAAAATTCGTAAATAATTGAAAACAATAAGCTTACGTTTTTAATGATTTATTTTTATATTCTGTTTAAGTTAAAAATGTATGGATTACTTATTATGGAATATAGCTTACCTAGTGATTTAATGAATGATCTTAATTTAAATATTTATCAATAACTGTTCTACTATTTTTTTTTTTCACTGTTCAAATCCATAAGAATCTTCTATTTCAAACCAGAATTATTTTTAAAAAATTCTCTGAATTTGATTTCTAAGAGCACATGATACAACCTAGTTGTCAAATAATTTGACAGTTCGTGTTGACAATTGATTTAGTAAAAATAAAAAAACGAATTGATTAACATATGTACATAGTTAAATAAAATTGATTTAATTTTATTTTTTAAAAAAGATTATCGGACTTTATTAGGACATTTGTCCACCGGAATCAGCTTAAGACTAACTCTAAAACATTTTTCAAATCAATCATATGCCAAGAATATAAATTTATCTTTCAATACGTAGATGTAAACATTCCCACATGAATGCTTAGTCATGGAGATAATCTCATCGAGGATGTTTACGTCTCGTATTGAACTGAAGCTTAAGCAATTTAAAAGATCAAATGTGTAATTTAATACTTCTTCACATTTGTATATAAACCACACATGGACCTCATCATGTTTATATGTAATATGATATGTGCTTAACTCCTCCCTCCTTAAGAATTTTTGTCCTCAAAAATTTAAGTAAGTGTTACAAATAAATTATCATTAATTTTTCTTTGAGAAAAATCTTTTAGTACAATTTTTTCAATTTTTGACATTTCGTTTACTATTTTTACATTTTTATTTTTACATTTTTGAAAATATATGAGGATTACAATTGATATTATTAAAATAAACAATATAAAATTACTAGTAAGGGAGTATTTGGTAATAGTTTTCATATAATTAATTTGTTCGATATTTTTCAAATCTAACTGATCAATATTTAGTTTTACATTTTTTTCAGTTATATTACTTTGGAATATTGCTGGTAATGGCACTGGTTTGTTAACAATTTCTTTGTATTTATATTTTATATCTTCAATTTCTATTGTACAATTCTTTATGTTTATTAAATAGCTGCCGTTAAGGTACTTAGTTACATTTTCGCATTCTATATTCATGATACCCTTAAAATTATCAATTGCCATTATATTATCTGTTAATTGTTTCACAGTTGAACCTGTGTTATAAATGAAGGTACAATTTGCATTCTTTGACTTGAAGAGTCCTGAAAAACATGAATTTTCTTTTATTTTTTCAATCTGTTCTCTTTTACATAATATAATTTCGCTTGTTACTTTACATTTTTCTTTTATTGCAAACATCTCATTTGTATCTGTTAAAATTTCTTTAAATGGTATAACTATTTGTTTTTTATTTTGAGTAACAGGTATAATTTGGATATGATTGTAGGATTGGGGGGTGGCAGATGGTAATGATATAATATAAAGAATTAAATCATCCTTTACAGCTATAGAGGGGGTTGCTAAATTTAATGCTTGTGCATCATTTTTGTATGGTAGATTTTCAATCTTTTCTATTATCTGTATTATTTCTTTCCTGTTTAACAATTTTGAATTTACTATGCCTTTTTTTGCCCAATGTATAGCATTGGTTATATCTTCTAATTCTTCTTTAAGCATATATAATTTATTGAAAATGGCTTGTGCAAAGTTCTCTCTGGGGTTAACATTTAATTGTTTTACTATGAAATTGTAATCCTGAATTATTTTGTTTGTTTTTATCATTATATCTCTGTTAATGATCACTTGTTGGTTATTATTTTTAATCAAAGAATTTTGTCCATTTATAATTTTGTCAAGATCGTATGCATCTGGAGATCCTGCGATATATTTCCATGCAGATCCAATCCAATCTATTGAACGTTTTACTTTATGAAATCTTAATTCCTCAATTTCATTATCTATTTTTTCCTGTAAATGCTGTATTTGTAATTTTATTGGCGATGAATCGTTAATTTTTGATTGAATAAAGGGTTTCATTGATAAATGGATTTCGCTATAAGCTGTTAAGTTTATAATGTGAATAATTTTAAAATGTCCATCGATTATTTTGCCAAGTCCCATTTCTATTGCCATTATAGGTGAGTTCGAATAGTCAAAAATTTTGACGTCTCCATATGCTGCGCATAAAGTCATTAATCTGAAAATAGGAGAAATAGGTTAATCATTCTTAATATTAGTTTTGTGAATTTTCCTTCCAGTCATTGTTGTAACAGTGACTCTGTGATCATCTTTTACGATTTCTTTGATGAATTTTTGTTTTAATTTCCCTTTTCTTCCTGGAGCTTTAACATATATGATATCTCCGGGTCTATACTTCCTTGGTTTATCTCGATTTTTGTTTTCGTATTCCAATCTTTGATGCTGTATTCTTTCAATCAAATCTTTGGTTTTAATGTTTGTTTGTTCTCTGGCCAGTTGTAATTCTTCAAAAGATTTTGATGGTATTCTTCCAAAAAATATATTAGCTGGGGTATCCTTTACTGTTGAATGAATTGTATTATTATATCTGTCTGTTGCTATTGTCACTAATTCTTTTATTGGAGTTAAATTATATTCTTTTTGAATGCAACGGATTATTTCTTGAATTGTTGAATGTACTCTTTCTACTTGTCCATTTACTTCACTTCTGCTTGAGGGTGTGAGGTAGATATTAATTCCTAAGTTTGAAAGAAAATCTGTAATTATTGGACTCGTTAAGGCTTTATCTCTGTCCATCACTAATAATTTTGGTGTTGTATAATAATATACTAATTCAACTATTTTATCTTTTAAATAAATGGCGGATTTGTTTTCTATGGGAAAAATTTTTGCGAATTTAGAAAATTTATCTATAGATGTAAGGAACAATTGTCCGTCTAATTCCATAATGTCTATGTGAACTATTTCTGTTGGATAATTTGGAATAGGAGTTCTTTGTAACTTTTTTTGAGTTGGGTGTCGGTCATATTTGTTTTCTTTACATATTTTACAATTTTTTAGAACTTCTGTTATCCTAGAATTCATTTGAGGAAAATAATATTCTTGTAATATTTTTTCTTTATTTTCTTTGATACATCTGTGTGCTTTTCTATGTTCTTGATGAATCAATTCAAGGATTTGTTCTTCATCTATTAGGTCGGTTACGATTTTTTGAGTATATCTTATTTTAAGGTTTTGTCCGAAATATTGTCTGTATACATCCTGTATTAGTTGCATAATATTTTCTGGAGCTTTTAATCCGTTTGTTACATCAGATCGCATTTCATTTTTAAGAATATCTTTAATTATTTGTGTAGTATAATAATTTCGAATTATTGTTTTTCTGTGATAGCCAGGATGAGGAAGTTCATAAATTCTATCTTCTTCTTCTCCTTCAATTAATATTACTTGATTTTTGAATACATTAATTGGAACTTCAGTACTTGGTATTAAATCAGTACTGTCTTCTTCTGCACTATGTTGTGTCATAGATGTTATTGGATTACACTGACTTATATTCATTCTTGAAAGTGCGTCAGCTACATAATTAGTCTTTCCAGGTTTATATATAATTTCATAATTATATTCTTCAAGTCTTGCTTTCCATCTTTTAAGTTTTGAATTGTAATTTTTATTACTTAAGGAAAAAGTAAGGGGTTGATGATCAGTGACAATTCTTATCTTTTTTGCACCGTAAAGGTAATTTCTGAGGTTATCTAATGCCCATATTATCGCAAGCATTTCCTTTTCATTAGTTGCATAACCTTGCTCCGTTTTATTAAGAGATCTAGAGATAAAAATTATTGGTTTATCTTTACCTAGGTCACCTTGAGATAGAACTGCGCCTAAGGCGTAATTCGAGGCATCTATCGTTAAGATAAAAGGTTTATTAAAATCTGGAAACATAAGAATTTCGGATGAAGTCAGGAGTTTTTTTAGATTATTAAAAGCTTGAAGTTCCTGTTCTCCGAATCGAATTTTTACTTTACGAGATTGATTTGCTTTGATTTGAGCGTTCTCGCCTCTCGTAAGGTTGGTTAAAGGTTTTGCAATTTTTGCGAAGTCTTTTATAAATCTCCTATAATAGGATGTCAATCCGATGAAACCTTTCAGTTCCTTAAGATTATCTGGGGGATTTAGTCTTTCTATTGCTTCAATTTTCTTAGGATCGGGTTTGATTCCGTCCTTTGTTATAATATAACCTAAAAACTCAGTCTCTTCTTTTAAGAAGCTTGTTTTTTCTATATTGACTTTTAAGAAAGATTCTTTTAATTTTTTGAATATTATTCTTATGTTTTTAAAATGCTCTTCTAATGTTTCACCAAGGATGATAATGTCATCGATATATACGAAGCATATTTTTCCAATGTATTCTCTCAAGACATCATCGAGAGTTCTTTGAAAAATCGCAGGTGCGTTTTTCAATCCAAATGGTAATCTAAGGAATTCATATTTACCATTCATTGTGGAAAATGCCGTTTTAGGGATATCACTTTCTTTCATCTTAATTTGATGAAATCCTGAAGTCAGGTCTATTGTTGTAAAAAACTTGGATTTTCCTAAGCTTGCTAAAGTACTGGATATATCCGGAATAGGATATGAATCTGATATGGTAATAGCGTTAAGCTTTCTATAATCAATTACCATTCTGTACTTCCTGTTTCCTGAAGAATCAGACTTCTTCGGGACAACCCACATAGGTGAATTATAGGGGCTTCTAGATGGACGAATGATTCCATCGCTTAAAAGTTTTTGTATTTGTTTGTCAACCTCTATTCTCATATTTATTGGATAAGGGTAGGTTTTAGTATAAACTGGTTCATTGCTCGATGTTTTGATTTCGGCTTTTACTTCAGTTTCAATTGCTTCTTTATTATTTACTGGACCAAATATTTCTTTATATTCCTCAATTATTTTTCTAAGTTCTTCCTTAATATCACTAGGTAAATGATTGTCTTTGATTTGTAAACTATTGACCTGTACAGAAAATTTTTCTTTGAGTGGAATTTTTATGTTTGGTTTAATTTTTAAAATATTTAATTTTCTGTCTATAACTGCTTCCAATGCTTTTAAAGTGTCATCTCCGATGATTCCATCGAATGATTTTAATCCAGGTAATACAAAGAATTTTATAGGTGTATTGTTTCCGATACATGCAAAAAATTTAACTGTAATTTTTTTATCTATTTGGATTTCTCCTCCTGCAGATTGGATTTTAAATGGTTTGATTGCTGGAATTGCATTAGGTGCCAGATCGGTTTTTATAAAATTTTTATTAGCACCTGTGTCTATCAAAAATTTTAAGATATTGCCGGTTTGAGTTTTGTATTCTATATATGGTATGCTAGAGAGGCTTTTGTTGTAAAATTTACTTCAGTGTCATCCTCATCATCCATATTATCATTTTTTTGATTACTTTGGAAATTGCATGATGTTTCATAGCAGTCTTCATCATACTCGTTATTATATTCTTCAAAGTATTTTTCTTCTTCTTCCTGAGTTTCAGTGTTAAAAACTCTTTGACGTTTTAAGGGAATATTGCTTGATTCATTAGGATGCAAAGTTTTTTCAATATTTTGTGAGGGTCTGTTCATGTAATTCAGATTACGTGTTTGAACTGATATATCCATGGGGACTGGAGGTTTTGGCTGAGTAGGTCGTGGAGGTGGATTATTATCCTGTTGATATCGTGGAAGATATCTGGGTTGATAATTTTGATTATTTTGAACGCGTGGATATTGATGCTGAATATTATATGCCAAATTTCTTTGAGGAAGTTGCAAAGGCTTGTAATAGTCTTTTTTGTATTGTGGTCTTTGTTGAGGGAAAATTTGGTTAACGGGAGATGAAATTGCATTTGTAATATCTCTTCTATGAATTGAGATATTTCTATAGTTTAAATTTTGTATTTCCAGGCAAGTTGCATATGCCTCTGGAAGTGTCTGAGGTTTTTGTATTATTAAAATTCTAGAGAGTTCGCCGTTGAGGCCACGGATGAAAACATCCAATGCTCTGTTTCTATAATTTTCTATCAAAGCTGTAATCGTTTCAACAGAATAATCTTCTGATTTTAATTTGTTAATTATTAATGAAAACTGGTGGTTTACATTGGCATAGAATTCATCTAAGGAAGAATTCCTTTGTGTCATTGAAGAAAGTTGATGTTCAAGAGTACGTATGTCTCTTTTATCTGCGTAATGGAGAGAAAGACATTTCTTAATCATTGACCAATCTTCATTGAATATATTATACGAGATCAGAGCTGTATCTGCATGACCTCTGATTTTTTGTCTGATGCTCTGTAAGATGGCTCTGTATAAGGGTTTGTTCCTTACACACTCATAGTCGTGTAGGATAGATTCAACCGTATGAATCCATGATACATATTGTACGGGGTTACCGTCGAAAACTTGGAGTTCTCTAACGCAATCTGGAAGTTTTGAAATCTCCTTAAGATCTTGTTCAGTCAAGGGGATTGATTGGTTTGGAGTAATGGGCTGTGGAGCGTGAAGCTGCGTTTCAAGAGCATTAGTTCTTGCTTCCAGTTTTTTCATTAGGTCTGTATGTGCATTCACAGCACCTGTGAGCTGTGTAATTTGATGAGATAATTCTGATAGAGACATTTTTATATTATATTATGGTTTAAGGATACGGGAGTAAGGGATACTTAGAACTCGTGTGTGTCTAAATGTATGCTTTTTTATACGTAAAAAATTTATGAAATTTTCCTTATATCTAAATATTTAGTATAATAGAAATATTTAATATAATAGAAAAACAAAAAAAAATTTTAAATTTCACCAGCTTCGGAATTGTTGTTTTCTTATTTTCGTTGTTTTGTTGTTTTGTTGTTTTCGTTGTTTAATGTCTATTTTGTCTTTATTTTTCTTGATTGTTCTTTTAAATATTAAAAAAGTTCAGATTTTAGTTTCTAATTTTTTTATCGATTTTAATTTTTTCTTTCACTTTGAATTTTTAATTTATTTTTTCAATATATTTTTTTAATTTTGATTATATGTAATAATCTTTTAATTTTAATTTTGTTTCACAATCTTATTTTTATACTTTAAATTTTTAATTTATTTTTCAATTTATGATTTCCTTCTTATAATGTTTAAATTTTCATGTCGTTTCACTATATTTTTATTATTTTTCTTCACTTTGAATTTTTAATTTATTTTTTCAATATATTATTTCAATTTTGATTAAAAAAATCTATTAATTTTAACTTTGTTTCGCAATCTTATTTTTATACTTTGAATTTTTAATTTATTTTTCAATTTTTAATTTCCTTCTTATAATATTTAAATTTTCGTATCGTTTCACTATCTTTTTATTTTTTTTTTTTTTTTTTTTTCACTTTGAATTTTTAATTTATTTTCACTTTTTTGTGTATAAACTTACATAACTAAAAGGTTCCTCATTGCCGATGAAAGCAACTTAGCGGGACAACGCAAGGGAGAGTCCTATTTGAAGCTTTCGCTTTTTTACGGCACTCGGTTCTGCGGAGCTTTTACCAAGATTATCGCCGTTTGTTCCCGAAAAGGCCGAGTTGGTCCTGTTTGTACAACACTTTTATAATAGCGTATAACTACTAATGGCTCGGATTCACTTTTACTAAGAACTGGTTGAATAAGGATCAAGTACTTATTTATTTCCTCATTCCAACCACGTTGAGCGCCAGTTAAATAAAATTGATTTAATTTTATTTTTTAAAAAAGATTATCGGACTTTATTAGGACATTTGTCCACCGGAATCAGCTTAAGACTAACTCTAAAACATTTTTCAAATCAATCATATGCCAAGAATATAAATTTATCTTTCAATACGTAGATGTAAACATTCCCACATGAATGCTTAGTCATGGAGATAATCTCATCGAGGATGTTTACGTCTCGTATTGAACTGAAGCTTAAGCAATTTAAAAGATCAAATGTGTAATTTAATACTTCTTCACATTTGTATATAAACCACACATGGACCTCATCATGTTTATATGTAATATGATATGTGCTTAACTACATACATATAAAGTACTAGCAGACCCGCCCACGCGTTGCTGTGGCTAAGATTTTTGTTAAATTGTATTGTAGTAAACTATTTAAGGGGAGCAGTACCCTGTTTAAAAATATTTATTGAAAAAAATTGACAGACGTGCGTGCGTCGCTCAATGCAAATTGTGTACCAGCACCAAAAATTGAAAAAGTACGAACAATTGAATTTCACTGTATTTACTTAGATACTATTTAGGTCCTCAGACCTACGAAGTCCGTTGGTGTTCCCTAGCGGGACATAGGGCCTCAACTACTCATACTCTCCATCGTGCGCTGTTTCCAGCGATGTATTTCAGCTGCCTCCAGCTCTTTCCCAATCTCGCAGGTTCCTCCTCAACTGTTCTCCTCCATGTGCTTCTTGGTCTACCATCAACTCTTCTTCCTTCTTGTGTGAGTGGGTATTTAGCTTACTTCAAAATAAATTAAACTTGTACTTTAGCTGTGCTATTATATTATTGTAGCTTACATGAAACGTACCATAGCGCCATCTATTGAATACTTACTCAATCCATTACATATCGCCATCTTTTAAAATCATTTGGAGATAATTGTGACTGCCAAATAATAAATTGAGATGTAAGCTACGCTGTAAAGAAATTTGCTTAAGGCGCCATCTGTTCTAGACTTATAGAAACTACGATCAATAACAACAATCAACGTTGTTGATCAGTTTATTATTAATTATTAATTATGAACAAAATTATTAGTCTATAAATTCGACAGGGTTGTAAAGTAGGCAAATAATTTGAATTTACTGCGAAACCAAACCCATTTTCAACCTTCATTCAAAACAATGAGGGTTTAGTTTCTGCTATTTTCAATTAAAACTTTAAACATTAAACATTTTGACAGTTAAAACAATAGTTTTTAATTGAGTTATTCAAGTGAGATTAATAATTATATTGTATTAATTGACAGTCTAAGTTGACAACTCATGTGTAAAATTCATCTAAATTCAGCAATCGATCTGAATTATTAGAGACTTTGATGCTGCAGTTGACATAAATTGTAAGATGACTTTAAGTAAGACTTGACTCTTGTCAATCAGAAAATTCAATTGAAAAGCTTTTCTGTTTAAAAATATCGGATTCTTTGTAGGTAAGTCTTTTAAAACAAAAATTAAATGTTTTCCCTACCTATCTCTTTTTAACAATACATAAATATGTAGGTATAGTGCAAGCGACATGAAATGATAAGACGTCAAAATGAGTTGCTTACAAAGAATCAGTATCAGTAAACACCGCTTTATATGATTTTGAACTGGTGTTGAACGCTTCCACTCAAAGGCTTAATGACATGAATGTCCTTTTCGACTGGTCAACTGGAAGAACAATGCAAATATTAATCCCAATGTAAAAAGGACTCTAGAGTTAAGATTCTGAGGAAATTGATGCAATCAGAGTAATGGGTTGGGCACAAATGTTTGTCAATTTTGTCAGTCAAAAGAAAAATAAGTCTTTTCCAATAAAAGAGTCTTATACGAATATATAAAATGTAATATATAATATATATACATATGTACATGCAAATAAGTAATGTAAAATGTTAAAAATGTTCCTGAGAGATTTATTGGGTAACTTTATGAGTATTTTGCCTTATTTTGAATAAAACTCCATTTTCAAAAACTTAAACAAATTACCCATTGAAAAAAATCGTTTTTTTTGTAACGGAGAGGTACACAACATATTCGTATATCCGTTATACATTAATTATATCTCGAAAGTGACATGTCACTGTGACCCATATCAATCCGGATATGGATGTTTGTTATAGCATGTTTCGTTTTTTTGTTGTTGTTGTTGTGCTATTCATTGCAAACCAGATCGAATGGTCTCCAAAGCGCTTAACCCTGCTATCCAATCAGCCTTATAAATGTCGCCAAAAGTTGTTTATCTTATTTTGTAATTGATGAGATTAACAAGTGCTTCAAGCTTCAACTCTCACAATAACAACAGAACAACACACATACAAAACATATACTTTTGTACCTACATAGATATTTGCTATAGAGGCGGAAGTTTGATTGATGATTGACTGAACAAGTATCTATGACAATATATCTAATCGATTGGCAATTTATTTTCTTTCATCGTGTTTACCTCCTTTTTTTTTTCCTATCTGTCCAAAGCATATTAAGTTTTATTTTTTATAAAATCAAAAAACAAAAAAAAAACAGAAAGTGTTTTTGAAAATTAATACGAGTATTAAAATAGAAATGCGGCTTAAGCTAGTATAAAAGGAAGTTCAGTTTTGAGTGGGCTTACAATTAATTATTTTGATTTATGGTTATGCAAATGGCGAAACATTTAAAATAACAGCATAAAATAGGAACGTTAGTTTTTGTCACAAAGTTCGTCATACGATCGGTGTAGTTGGTGGTGAAATTCAGTCAAAGTTTTAAAGTTTAAATATGATGGAAAAGTTGAGCTAAGGTTTTCCCCCGTAGTATCAAAACACTAAGGTTGGCCTATATTTAAGGCGTAGTGAGAAGGGATATAACAGAAAGCAGAGTGAAGTGAATTATATCCCGATTCCCTGGATACTTGCTTATCAGCTAGAAAAGCGAAAATATAAGGTTATACACTAAGGGGTGTGATATCCGCCCATTCTTCGTGTATTTGTTACCATCAAGGAACACCTCAGATTCTTGTATAATGATGGTGTTCCTAAAATAAGAAGTAACATGTGGAACGCAGCGTTACCACTTTTCAAAAAAAAGTCGAAGTAGATTTGAGGAAAAATGCTAAGTAAATTGGAAGTAGATTTCAAAAATGTCTATATCTGTCATCTACCAACTTCTATTTTTGAAAATAAGTCAATACATTTTTCGGTGGGTCAAATATTTCGTTTTTTGAACACTTTGCTTGTCTTAAAGGCTCTTTTATAATATTTTTCACTGTACCGCAGAGGAGCTTGTTGGTGTTTTCATTTTTTATAAAATTCATTTCAGAGAAGATTCGATTAGCTGCTGTGGAACTGTAGGGCAAAACTGCTAAGTTGAGCATTAAGTCTGCGAGTTCTTGAAACATTGGCTCTTCGACGATATTTTTAATTTTGTTCAAATCACTTCAAAACCCGACGACACCTGTTCCAGGCCTACATTTTTTTACGAAAACATTATTGACTCCAAAAACTAAACGCCACTGAGAATTCAATTCTTCCAAATCTGAATTTCTATAAAGTGGTATAAAGTATTTTTATGTTACAAGTTTCAATATCATTATTTGTGCATTAGTATTGTGCCAAACGTTAATACCATTTTTTATTTCTTATGGAAAAAGATTGATATAGAGAAAAAAGAAGTAGATCTGGCCTTTTTTTTGATAAAATTGAAGTATATTTAAACAGAGACTTTAAAAATGAAGTAGATTTCAATATTTAAGCGATGGTGTGAAGTAGGAAGTAGATTTGAAACTTTTTTGAAAAAAAGATGTAGATCTACTTCAATTGAAGTAAAGTGGTAACTCTGGTGGAACGTTGAACACATAAAATTTTCAATGAATAAATGAAATGAATAAAAAGTGCGTATACGCCCAAGTGTACTTCAATTGCAGTAAATGCTTCCGAAAATAAAATTAAATTTTTTTCTTTTTGGTTTCAGCTTTTATCGTTTTACAAGATTTTTTATATTCTAAGTGTTTCACAAAAGAATCGACACAATCCTTAGGAACCCCTTAAGGCGTTAAAATCGTGTCTTTTCTGCGTGTCTTTCAAAATTCAAGCGAGGAGTTTGTTTTCCTACACTAGTATATTTAATTTAAAAAAATCAATTTCTCTAACTCTCTTCATTTCAATGGTTGTAAATAGTATTAGACATTTGAAATATTAGTCATTTAGGTTAACTGACTAGTTCACTGTGCAAAGCATAAACAAAATACTGTAATTTTAAGTTTAAGAAACCAAAATGTAATTTACTGTAGTTGTCATGTGTCAAAAGATTGTCAAAAATGTGGAATGAAACAAGCAGCAACGATTTCTTCAGTCCCAGACTATACACAAATTTAACTATTCATGTTCATGGTCTCATCAAACGATAACAAGTCTTAAAGAAAATTCTAAAGATTATTATTAATATTTCATTACAAAATTCTACCAAAACTACTATTTTTAACTCGGTTTTGACCACCACAAAATTTCCCTCTAAAATACATTATTCGTGTTTCATTTTCAGAATTCTTTTATCAAATTTGTTCATTTAAAATAATGATTAATTAAACTACAAAATAAACAAAAAATAAGAAAATCATAAAACTTCACCCTTTCATTTTGTTTTGCATATTAAAATAAATTTACATTAAATAGAATAAACAATTTCCCATAGAATAAAGTAACTTCTGTATCTCAAAAACGATGATGAAATGGATGATAAAACACCCCGCCGCCGGCCGCGTCCTTGAATCGCTCAAAAATTGACAACAACGCAACGTAGTTTCAATTTATTATTATCAAACAAAATTTCGTTCTTGGAATATGAATAATTCATCTAAGGAACTACTTTGGATATTAGGATAGACATACTTACCAAACAACCTACAATCCACTACCAATAGCTCCATCTACATATCAACCTATCTACTTTACATTTAACTTGAACAACAACGACGACGACGACGACAACGACGAAAATTGCAGAACGTGAGGATGATGGTTGAATTACAACAAAGAACACGTCAACACTTAACAGAACGTCATATTATATTTACGATATGAATTTTATTTCCTACATTCCCATCTATTATTATTATTATTATTTATCCACGCGGGAGCTATTTATGACTTCTCTGCCCTCTCTGTTATAGAGTATTTCCTCTCTACGCCTTCTGCTGGTTGGTAGGCCTTGAATTCTATGTTCGATTTTAGTGCATATTCCATTTCCAATACCTACTTTTTCTCTGTTGGGTGGTAAGCTATATAAAATGTGCTTAACGCCCACCCGACGACGAAACGTGATTTGACTTAGGAACCATGTACACCTTCTATTGATTTCCTATTTGTCCAGTTATCGTATAAGGGCACTATCCAGTGTTGGATTGCCACACATTTTTGGTTCGATTGGTGGGGCGACCGGAAGATCTTAAAATGTTTTGACATTTCATCAAAAAAAGTTGAAAGGGTTGAGGACATTTTTGAAACAGAGTGAATATAAAACGCAATTGTGTGTGCGAATGTGTCCTGAGTTAAAAAATAGTGTCAGTTCTAATTTTGATATATAAATGAATGTTTTAGAAGTTTTTCGAGTTTTTCGAAAACCGTTCGTATGACCTGTCAAGTTGCAAATAGATTAGTTCATTCAAGCGTTGACTTTTGGGCAATTTTAGACCATCACTACAGTCCAAATTATATGTCAACAGAATTTAATGTATGCTTTGTTCTCTAATGAGAAATTATTTCAGGTGAATCTATAAACTGTCAAACTTTGTTTAAAAATGACTTAACTCAAAATAAAACGGTGTTAACATAGGATTTTTATCAGACAACCTCATTTTGACATCCCATAACTTTTGTTCGCTGACACAAAATGTGGAAGAGAGATGAAACGTCAAAATGAGTCACCTCAAAAAAAATCATCTCAGAATTTGGAAATTTTAGACAAATTATCTTTGACTAAGGGTTATCTTCGCTTAAAATTTTATTTGTTCTTCCAATGAAAATGTCAAGCCGTTGATACTCGCATAGAATGTCAAATTTAATCTGTGTCAACAAGTCCGAACTGCGTTGGCTATACGATAAAAAGTAATGATCAAATATGACTTGAAATTTTCTGACAACTCAATTGAACATTCTTCTATTGAAACATTGTGTATCGCCCCATCGATTTTGTCAAACAAATTAAACACAATAAAGAAGTTCCATAAACCACTTTATTATTTGTATGTCAAAGTTGAAATATACGAACACACTTTAACATATTGTATAAATGTCTAGAGAAGGCCACAATGGCAAACTTCAGTGAGAAAAATCGCAATTGAAAAAGTTAAATTGCTCTGAATTTGTTGAGTTTTGACATTTCTTTAGTTTTTTTCTTCTAAACAATGGGTTTGTTAAAAATGTATGATTTCAAAATAACTAAAAAATCAAATAAAATTTGAGAATTCAGACTCAAATAATGCCCTCCAGAACAGGGCCTTTTTGGGTGGTATAAGATTACACTCGACACCCCTACTGGAATTTTTCAGAAACTATTCAATATTCTACCCCATCAGCTGATAGTTTATTTTCAAATGAGACGACAAATATTGATATTTCAATAACAATGTATCTGGCTATAGTCCCTATTTCACTTAATTACATCTGATTCATCGGAAAAAATTCATACCCGAATCCAATGACGGCCATCAGAAACTAGAATTGGAAATCGGACATAATAATGATAGGGTTTTATTTGTGTTTGAAATATCAAACAATAACTGAATTAGAGTCAACATACAAAATTTTGAATAATTACAAACATGTACTAATCATCGTATGCCTATATATATTCGAATTCAAAATTGCAAGGTTCAATTTTTACCCAATATCAAAATTCTTAATTCAAACTCTCGACTCAAAAACTAGATTTACTCGTGATTTACATCACGCGTGTAAAACAAAATTGCTATTCAGTTTGGGTGCACAAATAAAACGTGTCAAATTAATCTATGAGTGTGACTATTTTTGTCCACCCCACATTTCAGAGGCTTCCTTGATTTATATTTTTTATTTGTTTGAATGTTATCAAATCAATAAATTCAATATGAGATAATTTGGTATACTCATTTGTTATGTGTGTTTTTTTATTTATAATTTGAACATCAGAATAAATGTTTTTATTTAGTAAACAATTTAATTTTCCAACCTCTTCAAAACAAATTGAAAAAGTAAAAACAATAAAAATAGCCTTGTTAGTTTTTAAGTAGGTGCTCAAATTTAACAGATTATAAATATTTATAAGAGTTTCGTAAAATAAAATAGTAACATTGTTTGAAGTCTGGATGTTTTAATAACAATTTTAAATAACTCATTGACAATATCAGACATATAGGTACTATTCTGGGTTTTGCTTTCAACATCTAAATAATGGTGGATTCAGTGCAACGTCACATGTCATGTGCAAAGAATTTTTTTCTGTCAAAGTGTCTATTTTAAAATGAGGAATGACGAATGTAATTAAGGAATTCGGGCTCACTTGAGCAGCCCTTCAATTACTCCATGGAATAAGAGATACTGGATAAGGGTTTTGCAATGTAATTCTATCCTTAAACTGGATCGCAATGAATTACTTTATGTTCCTGAAACCATCCAAAATGAGATATTCTTAAGAACTCGCTAACTAATACAGAGGTGAACAAGAAGCTAATTTTCTCATGATCTGGGGATATTGACCCACAAGGTCTCCATAAACGTCAGCTTTCTAAGGAATTTAGTAAAAAATGTTTCATAGCTTCTGTTGACTTCTGTGGTCTTTTGGAAACACCTTTCCCAAATAAAAATTTAAACAAGAACTGAATATCATATGGGATCATATTTTAAACTTTTAAAATAAAAAATTAACTTTGATAGTACCAAAACAAAATGAAAAAGGCGTTAACAATAATTTTGGCACGCTTTTATTTTTAACTAGCTATTGCCCGTGACTTCGTCTGCTTCAATTTTGGTTATTATGATAGCAATTAATTAATTAAGATTACGTTTTCAAAAAGAGGCTGGGTGCGATCCATACTGATAACTTCCCATTATGCATAATTTGAAAACTTGGCGTTGCTGATATTATTAACAAAACAAAAAAATTGTCAGAGATGTTGAAGCGGAAAAATTTGTTAGGTATTGACAAATGCATTATGTTAAAAATAAAATACATTTGAAGTCAATATTATTGCTTGCTGTGATTATATTTAAGTCGAAAAACAATTTTTGACACTTTTCGGTATATTTCAGTTTTGGTTTTTTTTTTTCGTAAAAAAATTGATAATTCGATATTTGTCAAAAAAGTACCATATGTTCAAAATTCTATTATGCAAAAAATAAAATAGATTCAAAGTTAAAATGATTGACCACTGTGGACATATTCAATCCAAGAAACTACTTTTGACATTTTTTGGTAAATTTTTGATCAAGTTTTTTATTTTTTGTAATAAGACTGTCAGTTCGATATTTAACAAAATTGTAGCATATATTAATAATCATATTTTCTATAAAAATAAATAAGTTTGATGTCAATATCGGTGCTCATTCTCGAGATATTCAAGTCAAAAACACTTTTTACCAACTTTTAATAGAATTTTTTGTACTTTTTTATTTTTTGTAAAAAAACTGTCAATTGAATTTTTTTTTCAAACTTTCACCAGATGTAAAAAACATCGTTCTACATAATAGAAAATAGTTTTGAAGATAATATCATTTTTCCTTCATTGTATATTTTCTCGCCAAAATTTTTTTTTTAGTTTTTCAATTTTTAAAAAATAACGGTAACTTGAAAGTTTTCAAAATTTTTATCAAATCTGTATCACATTACAATCTATACAATAAAATTTATTTGAAGTCAATGGCACTATCCATTCCTGAGATATTTGCTACCAACCAAAATTTTCACTTTTTTTTTAAACTGCTATAGTGAAAAAACTACTTGACCAATTTTTATGAAACTCCTTTCTGCACCTTTCGAAGTTATAACCTGTCGAACTTGAGATACCGTGGACGAAAAACGGTATCTCGAACGTACGAACGTACAAACGCACACACAGACATCTCTCTACAAATGGCGGATCTAGATTCTAGGAACCTTGAAACGTCCAGATTTGTCAAAAATTTCAATTTGACAAATCGAACCGATTACAATAACTCCCTATGGGAAGTTAATAAATTTAAAGTTAAAAAGATTTACTATATTCGACATATTCAAGTAAAGAAACAACTTTTGGCCTTTTTTTGGTAAATTTTGGTTTAAGTTTTTATTTTTTGTAAAAAAAACTGTCAATTAATTTTTTTTCCAAAATTTAACTTATATAGATGTCAAAAACGTTATTTCACATTGTAGACAAATGTTTTTTCCCGCCAGAACGACTCAACGGATCTGGATGAAGTTTGGAACAGGGATGGATTAATATTCTTTTATGTTGAAAAAACTCTTTGGCGAATAATTGACAATAATGCATTACCTTAAAAAAGGTTAAAGTGGGTTCATTTTAAAAGATATGGCAGACATTTTTTACACAATTTAAGAGGAATAAATTCTTTCATACATATTTTTTTTTATTACATGAACCATTTAACCATCGCACGCAACGGAAGTCTTCAAATATGAATAATTTTCCCTGTTTTTGCAACATTTTTCACTGATGCTTCGCTCCTATTGGTCGCAGCGTTATATAGCCTATAACCTTCCTCGACAAATAGACCTTCCAACACAAAAAGAACCAGTAGTTCCTGAGATTAGCGCGTTCAAACAAACAAACTCTTCAGCTTTATATATTAGTATACATATGGATTAACTGCCACGGCGCGGCGGTGACTGTGTTTTTATCTCCAGATAAGTTTGTTAAAAAATTGTTTGCAATTTTTATAAAAATGTTTTTCTACCAAAATAAATATATTTGTATAAATACTTTTTCTTAAAGATTTTAATAGTAGAATTTGCAATCATCAAAAACTAAGATTATTTCCGAAAAATAAATCAAAATTTCAATTTGTAGCAATGCAACACCGTCCGCGTCCATTTTTTCTCCTTTAACCGTTAATTAAAATCTTTTCAAAATGTAACTTAGATTATTGCAACATAAACAACTTCTGTACTCTTAAAAAGAATATTGATTTAAAACATTTACTTTCACGTCAAATAAGTGTATTCATGCATCAAGTCTAACATGTACTTACAGATATTTAATTCATGTTTTGAGAGAGGTTAATAGATAGAAGGATATTTCAAAAATTGTGTAGTAATGTATTTTTAAAATCTCTGGTAAATACGTACTTGGCTTAATTTCGGAAAGAATTTCGTTTAGCCGAAATTTTTTTGGAAAATATGTTTGAATAAAATATTCATCCTCAGATCTGCAATACTGGTTCCAGTCGAGGTTCAAATTGCAATTGAAGCCTTAGAATTGTAATAAACAATTGTATTAACAAAATGTGTAAATTAACCAATAAAAGAAGTCCCGAACATTTTTCTGAACTCATCAAAAAAAAAACCAATTTGCATCATAAGGATTAATAAAGTTCCAAAAAAAAGTTTAAATTAAAAATTATGAAGTACTACTCGCTTTACAACTAATTCTTTGACTGAGTTGAACAAAAAATTGTTCCCTTTAAAAAAGTGACATTAAAAAGTTCACGGGGCGTATACTCATTTTCTTTATTTTCTTGAACTCTTTCTTCATTCCTCCATATAGAAATACTTTTTCTTTAGAGACATTTTAAAAAATTCAACTTAAGTTGTTTCAAAATGTGATTCCATAATCGACTGAACTCTCGAGATTGACGTCATCGAGTTGATATTTATGTTTGCTTAAATAAATTAATGTTTCTAAAATAACTAAACCCATAGAACACTGTCGCCAAAAAAAAAATCTATAATTTTGTTTTAACAATAAATTTGTCTCTTCTAAATGCAAATACAAATCTCAAAATTATCTTCTAAATTTTTTTTTAACTTTAAATCGCCAAACCAGGTGTAAATAAATGCAAATTCACACCGCCATTACACAGAGCTGCAAAAATCAGATAATTTATTCGTTGAACATTCATTTATTTAATACGACAGCTCGATTTAAGCCCATGCCAAACAAATTAGCACTTGGCTATAATGAAGGAGTAGGATACCGCAATACTTAAATCTTTTCGTAAAAAAAAATAAAAATAATATAAAAAAAAATCGAAATCTGTGCTCATAAAAGTGAAGCACTTTCATTGGCATGTCAAACATGATTGCACTCCGATCGCAAATTTCGGCTTCATCATCGTCTCGGTGGCTGGTAGTGGCGGCGCGAGGTGGCGGTGAAGTGGCGCGCATTATCCGAAGGTCATGGAACAAAAAAAAAACTGAAATAAAGTTGATTCCTTTTTGAGCCAAAAGCCAACAGTTGACTCTATTATACCCACGTTATACACTTTGAGTCCTCCTTGTATTCGAATGGGTTTTAATTTGCCATTCATACATGGCAAGTATTGGATTGCCTAAAATAAAAAAAAATCCAATACCTAGTGGGAGGATTCACTTCTTCGTCAAGTATTTAAAGAAGGGGTTTGGTCTCTGCTTTCGAAATTTCTATAATCCTTACACCCACTGAAAGTGTATATCCTAGACGTTTGCATGTAGGCGGTGGAAAAGTTGAGAATTTTATTTCATGGTCTTACGAAATATTTATGGATAATTGAAATAACAACCTTTTTCTTATGACTCATTATTTTCGCAAACAGCTTCAATATTACAAAAGTGACAGCAAAAGAGTTTATTTATTTAAAATTAATGACGTAAATGTCAACATATTGTTAGAGCAAGTTATTCCAACACACGTATGCCATTTAGTTTTTAATAATTAAGTCAGACGATAAAATGATGATTTTTCATTGCAATATGCAATTTAAAAATTAACAAAAGAACAAAAGTAAGTGTACGTACAAATTGAAGTTGAATTTAATATTTCAATACAGAAAGATGTGAAAATTACTTTATTGAAGATATTTTTTGTGAGAGGAAGTTTTTTTTTTGTTTTGTTGTACATAAATAATAAAAAAAAAAAAACTAAAAGTGCCTTGGAAGTATGAAAAGAATTAATGGACAGTTAAAAGGTCTTGATAATGAAATAAGATGGAATAATTTTATAATTTTAACAAGGGCACTGATAAGTGTTTGTGGGTATAAGAGGTAATCGGAAAGTTCATAGATATGAATTAAGAAGGATTATGAGTTAAGAAACATAAAAAGAAGAAATAATTGATTCATGGTTTTAATCATGAGAAAACAAACTTGCAGTATATTCTGTAAGTAGAATTATGATAAGCATTCACTTTAAAAAAAAGGTAAACGTTTAAATAAGATTTACAAAATTGGAATTGTAACCTTCTAGCTAGCTCTCTAGCTTGTTTAAAAAAATTCAATAATCGATTTTTGTTGACGGTAATGGCTGAAACATAAACACGCTTCACCTGACGTTTACGAGATCAGCCATAGGAATTCAATGCATGCTATCACAATGTAGCTTCGATCTCACGTTTCGTTTGACAATCGTAAGGAAAAGAACGTAATGTTACGTAATGTAACTCCGAACGGAAGCTCTAGTTCAAATTTGCTGAACATTTGCTTTGTCTGACAGCTCAAAAGATGTAAAAAAAGTCAATAAACAAAAAAAAATTATTTTTGGAAGGATTCCCATCGTTTAATAGATAAAGTTCAAAAGTAAGTTATTGAAATATAGAATTACTATACAATTTTTTCTTGAAAACGTTTTATTTTTGTAGATCAGAAAATTTCTTTCTAAGGCTGAAACACACAATAATTGATAGTTTCTAGTGTAAGAAAATGTTCAAAACAAACTTTTGAGAAAAAAAAACAGCTGCTAATGACAAAAGTGTCATTTTAGAAATGCCATAGGTATAAGAAATGTCATTCAAAACAACCTTGAAGTGAGCACATCGTAACGAAACCGAAGCTAAAGCATGTTTGTGATTCAGCCATAAGAGTCTTACAGTTACTAACAAATTTATTGTTGTAAAATTACGTTTGATGCCATTATGTATGGAACTCGATTTCTTTTGCATGGCCACCACGGGCACGCTTGCAGAAGACCAGACGTAGCGTTCTTAACGTTGAGGTCACTGACTCCGAATTTCGGTAGTAAATTTTAATAATTTCGACCTTACTGAAGAGAAATGTCAAAAGAGCGGCAAGAAATATGGCGTCGTTTGCTGTCCCTGTCGCTCTACTTTTGTAGCGTTCCTGTTGAAAAACACGATATAATGGCAATGATTTTGATCGGATACTTCTAATTTTATTTTGTTTTTTCCTGAAAACTTCCAATTTTTAGATTAAGGCGATTTTTACTCCGAATTACAGTAGACGCTCAATATAGTGAACTATCCAATATAGTGAATAAATCAAATTTTACCCAGACTACTTTAAATAGTGAACTCGTTTTTTTTATTCAAAACAGTTCAAATAAACTTTAATTCAAAGAAGACACAAACAATAGTGATGGAATATTTTCCAAAAGCTTAATTAGGTACAAATGTATTAAAATTTTCTTTGTCTTTTATAAAATTAAAAACTGATACAATTTTGTTTTTATTTAAATGTTCTGATATAAGGCTTTGGGCAAATGTTTCCATAAACTGTTTAATTTTGAAATAATGAATAGGCCTGGTTTTTATTAGTTCACTATATCGAGCGTCTTCTGTATATTGCCTTGAAGTGACATTTCAGGCCGACTCCACAGGACATAATTTATGTCATGCGGTCCGATCATGACATGAAATCTCCAATGGAGTCGCGATATCTCATCTTATGACATGATGTCAGCGATCTATGTCAGCGGTTTTGTCTTGATATAGATGTCTGATATGAATTTGACAGATGTTTTGATTTTGTTGCTTTTTTGTGTGCAGCTGACATTTCATCGCATTATTTTTTGATTCTCATGCCGGCCGGTTTTGTTTGGAGCCAAAACAATTTTTTTAACCCAGAGGAGATAAAGGTAAAAAAACAAAATTTATTCATAAAATGAATTTCTAATTTTTCATAACATAAACAAACAATGCAAAATACGATATTCTCAAAAAAGCTTGACGAGAAAGTATCTACTATTTGACGTTTGCCAGAGATACTTCCTAATCAGAGTCTTTTGCATGAATGAAATGTCAAGACATAAACTGCCCAGCAAAGAGAGAAGACATTTCACAGATATAGATGTCAGAGATTTAGTTGGCGATACAGATATCTAGTGGAGTCGGCCTGTTTAGAACGGAATTTTATCTGCCCTATCGGCAATTCTATGTGAAAAACTTCCCTATGGGAGTAGATTCTATTTCCCGGGAATCTTTCTCCTTATCGTTAATCTCCATCGGAATCTCATTTTCGGGAAAAAAATACAACCAACTTTACAAAAACAAAAAAAAAAACTTTGAATATATTTCTTCGAAAATTTTGACAACTTCAATTTTGATTTTATATCAAAGTAAAACAATAAGTCTGCTATTACACGATGACTCATGAGTCGTGACTCTTTTCGAACTACGTTGGTGCAAGAGAGATACAAGAATCGAAAAGATGAAACGGAAAATAAACTGCCATGTGAGTCTCGATCAAATTTTCCACGACTCATTTTTGACATTTTATTTTCACTCATTTGTTATTTTGCTTTTCCTCTTTATTTGAAATTTGAATGAAAAAAAGCTGCAAAATTAGAGTCATGACTTAAGAGTCAAGGTGTAATAGTGTTCGCCTCAAAGGATGAAATTTCAAAGTAGAATTCGAAGATGAGTCACGACTCATGAGTCGTTGTTGTGTAATAGCAGACTAACTAAAATCTTTAATGTCAATAATGTAATGTTTATTAAAAACTGATGAGGAAAATCGTGTGAAAAGGCAAAAGAATTCCTTAAGGACTAAGCGAAGACTCGTAATTGGAGGATGCAATCCATTTGATTTAATGTAAGTTTGGAGTTTATATTGTTAACTTTAACCTCAATAATGGTGTCTTTTTTAAGATTCAAAAAAATACAATCGTACAAATAAGTTGACGTTTGTTTTCAAAAAAGGAGTTGGAAACGACCATCACGTCGGGCTTGCTCAGCCTTCGTTTTCAGAAATTGGATTCGTGATTCTTGATGTGATTTGTATGAAAAATTGAAACTTAAAAATTAATGTGTTTTTTAGTGTTTATCTATGGAATACAAAATTCGGTGGGTGAAAATCCCTGAAGTCGTTTTGGAAAGTTGAGCCAAACTTAGCTTTCCTACTGCAAGAATTTTAGTTTGAAATTTTATTTCGCTTCAATTTCATATCAACCATTTCAAAGTTGTAACGCTTTTGTTTTTCAAGAGTAAGTTTTTTAGGTTAAAATGTTCTGTTCCCTATGTGAGCAAAGACAGAAATACTTCGGAGGAGAAACTTCATTGCCGATAGGGATTTTAATAGGAGAAATGTTTCCTTGAAAATTTGTCCATTCAAAAAGTATTGCCGATACAAATTTTTCGAACTGGAGAAATTTTTCCATAAAAACTGTATTGCCAATAAGGCTGATTATGTTTTAAGTATATTATTTAAATTTTCGGGAGGAGACGAGACTTCAAATCAAACTATTTATGAAAAAAAGAAGCGAGATTGAGACCGAGATGAGACTGGAATTTTTCAATTTGGTGCTGTCCTAATTATTATGAGTAATGTTCGAACCACTTGAAAATTTTATTACGGCAATAATTGTTTTGAAAATTGAATTCATTTGATTTGAATCACCTTACGACTAAGAGTCTATTAAACTTTACTATAGAAATGACTTCTAACCCTACAACTTGTCTTTTGAAAAGTAAGTTTTTAAAATACCATTTTCGATGTTGATAAAGACTTTTGAAATATTCCTAAGAGTGAGCAATGTCACTAATTGAGAGGACCTACAATCCTAATCCAAAATCTAATGGCTAATATGACCCGAATTTTGTCTACTGGATTTGCAAGATGATGTATACGGAAACAACGTCTGAACATTGTTGATGAAGTCTCACTGTCTCACTGAAATGTAAATATGTATAAAGATTTGTAAAAAAATCGCTGTCATTGCTCCTTTTTCATTTCTATATTTCGGAAAAAGAAAACATCATCAACAAGAATATTAAAAATACCCTTTCTTGAAGTAAAATAGCAGTCCTCTTAGTTTAAATTATATTTGTCAAAGTGACAGAATTGTGTACGAAAATGTAAACAAATAAACTGAACGATTCTTTATTTTTTTTGCATTTGGAAAGCATCCAAACATGCCGGCACAGACATAAAGATTAATTACTCAATATTAACTATGTTCATAATTAAAACAAAAATACACATAATCAAAGGCCAAGGAAAATTGTATATGTAATTTTTTTTTTTTACAAAATTAAATACGAATTACATTTTTACATGATGTTAATTTTTAATTTAACACAAAATCAAAATTATTTCATTAAGGAAAAATTCTTTACATACATATGTACATATGTACATAATACATATTTATTTTAGTCAGTTAATGGAAAAATAAATAAAATCAAAACAAAGTCAGGAGATTATTAAGATGTTTCATTTAATAATAATTGAAAATAAAATTGCTTTTAAAATGATAATGTTGCTTACCTCTGAACGGAATCCTTCAAATTCGAATTTGTATGTAGTTTTTTTTTCCAATTTGCTCCCAGGCTAATTATATTATTTTCTAATTGAAACGTCATGAGAAATCATTATTTATGTACACACACATACATATATGTATGTAAGTATGTACATATGTACATAAGTACAGACAAATTGTAGTTTGTTAATTAATCAGAGATTAAATTGACACCGAAGGCATGTTTGATATGAAAATATTGGAATTGGAATGGAATTAAGGATTGATATTCACACACGAGGTTAATTTATTTTCAAGATTGAAATCATAAACTTCTTTTCTATTCAGATAAATAAATTAATATGTAAATAATTTATTATGAACAAATGACGTTTAGTATATAATTTTTTTTTCAGTTTTTATTTTACAAAAGTAAATTGTGAACCGTAAGAAATTAGAACAGCCAAAAGCAATTTGGTTGTCAGGACTTGTGATTTATTAAATTTAAACCATTTGTAATACATATCTCGAAAAAATAACTGTTACATGGTTTTGAAGTATGCACATTTAATATTGGTTATGAGCTCTTTGCTGATCATTACATCACAATCGGTTTGACAAAATTTCCAGTCCTGGTCTACTTTTTAAAAGTCGTCTTTGACTGTCCCGATCGTGTGCTTCAAGACTTAGAACTGTATAGTGAAGCCCCTTTTAGATCTATCAATTAAACTGATGTCTAAACACAAAAACTGAAACGTTTAACTGAAACTGTAACTGAAACTGATGGAATTTCCATCAGTTGTCAGTTCAGTTTACAGTTAATTTGATGAACTGAACACCGAACAGAATTTCATTTTAACTGAACTGACAGTTAAACTGAAAAATGAAATGATAACTGAACTGAAAACTGATCGTCTAAAAGGGGCTTAATATTTAAAGAAATTATTGAACCACGACTATGCAACTATATCCTTCGAGTTATCGGTAACTTCTTTTTCGCCAGCAATTAAATTGTTGTTGTTTACTGAATTACTGTTACTGTGTTAGCTACCCAGCAATTAATAAAACAAGGCTAATATACTTTACGATCTGTAAAATTTTGATTTTTTGATTGTAATTTCTTATTTTTTAAATGATTTACCAACAAAAACGTTGTCGTTATGTTTTAAAATAATTTAACGGTCAATAAACAAAATTATAATAATTCTTTTTAACATTAAAAATTATGATTTTCAGATGCTTTGCCCTCTGCTCAAATTAGATTAAGAAGCCATGAACGTAGTCCAATATTTGGTTGATGGCCTGATGGTTACTCTTGTTGGCGGATAAGAATCACTCTCCAATGTCAAGTCGGGAAGTTCAACCCTTGCAAATGCTGATTTGTCTGCATACAAATCTGAAAATATTTATTTAACTTGTTTTATTGGTCATACACTGATCTTTTTTCAAATTGGTCCAATTTATCGCATTTAAAATTTCTATTTCGACATTAGAATTTAAATTTAAAATTTTTACAGAAATATCTGATACGAAGATATCGTTTTTTTCTGCAATATGTCAAAAACGATATGTTGCAGTGATTTCAAATAAATTTTGTTTAACAGATATGTAAATAATAATTAACCCTATTTGGCGAGATATTCAAAAGATTCAGAAAGGAGTTTCGAAATAGAATCAGTGAGGATTTTTTTATGACAGAATTTTCCAAAAAAAAAGTCCTCAAATGTCTTTCCAATACAATCCAATCTTAACAAATATGTCTCATTGTTATTCTTGAGGGCGTACTGTTCAAAGATATCTCACAAACCCGCAAATCTGATCCAAATACAATCCTTAGAAGGAACTCGTCGGACGGTATTAGTCTGTTGTCCTTGCCTGTCCTCATACTGAAAAATTTGCTCGAAGGACCCCAAAGTATTTCAATCATTTTATCAAACACGTTTTTTTTTTCTTCAAAACTTCAATTTTGAAAATTAATTTTTCAAAAACAAACAAACTCAACATAATTTAAATCGAGAACTAAGGAAGAGATTTTTGGCATTCAAAAGAAGGTAAACATGACATTGTAAATATTACCGTCACTTTGAAATAATTTGTTTTCATTTTTGTTAACTTTTGTAAAATTTCCTAAATGGAATCAGGTTGAACCCTTACCCCCCCAAAATTCGATTTTTTGTCTTAACCCAACTTTATGTAAATCACCCTGTATACAACTTTATCCAGAGCTAAAAAAAATGTTAAGTTGATCGAAAGTCTTCAACATTTCTTATCAAATTCAGATCAAAGATAAAAATGACAGTTGTTTCGAATCCTTTCTAGAAGGAGAATAACTTACGAGTATTTAAAAAAAAAATAATCCCTCAACCTACGACTCATTAAAAACATATTTTATCAAAGTATAATTCAAGATTATTTTGAGATAATAAAATATACTATAGTTCTTTAAAATTGAAAAATCTTTCCTTTTGTTTTTTTTAAGTTAAAATCTAAAATTTCACAGGTTATTGTATTTATTTGCTATTTTATTAGATTAAAGATTTATTATTATTAATTTTGTTTATTTCGTAGTTCAAGGCCATAAAAGAAGTATACCTACTACTCGACAATCTAAAAGTTCAAGTGAAATAAATTAATTAACAAAATAATAAAATAAATAAAAGTAACGAAAATATTATGAAAGATTTTTGATTTAGAAAAGATTATGTTCTTGAACTTATATCTATAGTAGGTACTTTCTGAAGAAAGAAAAAAATGACAAATAATAAAATAAATTGTTATCAAATTGATTGATAGTCTGATGAAAATTAATAATTTATGATAGCTACCTAAATAAAATTGCAATTACGATTGTGTATATGTATAAACATTATATTTCATTGTTCATTATTATTATTATTGACTGTTGTGTTTTTTTTTTTTTTTCTGTTTCTGATATAATACAAATCCATATTTGGCTTCCACGCATTTCTTAAATTGAACAACAATTTGTACCCGACTAACTTCATCCAAACATAAACGTTCCGAGAGACCTTCACACAGCCATTTTCAGAAGCCACTTCCCAACACTTTTTGCAGTAAAAATAAAAATGTATTCAATCAGACAGCAGCGTGCACTTACAGCCGCTTGATTATGTCAACATTATCCAATTTATTAAATAACAGTTTCAATGCAAAAAAAACTCATATTTCTCCATTGCTATGTTTTTTTTTTTTTTTAATAAATTATTATTAGTCCCGCATCGCACGGTTAGATTTTTATTAATTAAGTCTGGCGAGTATATTGGAATCTGAAGCACATACCTACATATATGTACAATTCCAATTTCATATTATTATTTATTAAAGTTATATATCGGCCAAAAGGAAATGGGGACTTCAGTCCAAAAAGTTGATAGAAAAAACAATTGAATGACCTCTTGAGCAAAGCGACTACGTGCCAATCGATTTTGCCTGTTTTTTTGAAAAAAATAAATCAAAAACTGATTCATAAAATGCGGGTTTCCGTCCCCGAAAAGTTGCAATTATGTCACGAAAGTGGACTTCCATAAACGCTCGTTCAGATAGCTTTCTGATTGTTTGTAGTTTACACGACAATTGAAGGTGAATCGCTTTATATTTTCAAATCTACACACTCACTCGTGTAAATGAAGTTTAGAGCTTCTGGCTATAATTTGATTTGGCTTGACGGCGACAGTGGTGGTGTCGTGCTATAAATTGTTAACTGGAATTGGAAATGGAAATGGACTGTAGTTGCAATGTTTTATATACACGTTTCCACATCCCCAAAGCCTTAATTATGTCCAAAATGATTTATTATATTATACCATGTATTTAAGTTTGGCTTTTTCATTTGGATTCTGGACTTTTCTTTATGTGTTCTGGGCTTAAAGTGACGGTTGTTGGTTTGATTTGTTTTCGTGGGAGGACTATAGATGGAGGATGTTTGATGTTTCGAGTGATTTATGTATTTGTTTTGACATTTCGAGTTTTTGTATGCAATAATCAAATCGATTAGCTAGAAAACCCACATGACTTTTCTCTTTGTAAACTTAGAAGTGAGGGTTTTTTGTATATCCATATCCAGGGTTAAAAAGTTCTATACAATTGAGTGATCAATGATTTTCTCTGCATTTCAATGATATGGACAAGGAAGAAACTCAAGTTTGTGGAATTAGAGCTCTGGAATAAGGTGTTTGAGTATAAATTCAGTTTCAAGGAAACAAATTAAATTTTTACGAATTTTAAAATGACTAAAGGATGGTTTTTAGACGTGCGGTTTTCGAGAAGATATAAATTAATGTTATGACCAAGAATTTAGCTCTATTATAAAGATAAGGGCTTGTCATTCTGTTTTAAAAAATAATTCCGGGCAAGTGGCCACTGTGGCTAGCTGAAATAAATTGGAGCTGAGAGGCCAAATTTTCGACCACTTTTAGCAGCAATTGCGTCGCGCGAACCCAACAATTATTTTGGTAGTAAATTTGCATGATTTTCAAATGTTGTTTAAAAGTAAGTCTTTTCATTATAAAATGGCAAACCAAAATGTAACAGCTGTCGAAAAGACTAACTTCGAAAAAAGTATTGCCAGATTGAAAACCACACGTTTAAAAAATTCACCATTTAGTAAAGATTTGACTATTTCTTTTAATTTTCCTTTAAAATGTAAATTTCTCTTAAATTCACAATTGTTGTTAGTGTCAAAGTCATAATTGAGAAAAAACAATTATTTTATTTGCTTTCTGGAAAATAAGAACTTTTTAATTAAACAAAAAAATAAAAAGTTAAATTTTACACGAATTTTTAAATCGCAATTTTTACACTTACCAATTTTTATTTATTCTTTCCAAATGTTTTTTTTTGTCAATATTTATTATATCTTTTGAAAACTCTTTACTTGTAAGTTTTTTTTTAACAATTTACTTCAGAATCTTACCTTTGAATCAAAAAATACTTCTCGAAACGATTATTTGAAATATACCTCTGTAAAAATTGAAAATTTATATAATACTGGTTTTTAAGGGAAAGTTAAAACACAAAACAGTTCATAATAATAAATTGAATGATGATTTTGCAAAGTAAAAATCTTTATCTTTTTTGATAATAGCTGTGTTTTATTTTCCCCGTGATCCAGATCAGATCATCTATTTATTTACGTTACAACAACAAAACGAAATCCTGTTTTATGCTTGGATCTATTTTTGAAATCCAAAAATTAGATTTGAAATAAAAAAATAACATAATGATGATCCGAGTTGTTTTATTTTCCTTGATCTAATCCAGATTGGATCATTGCTATAATAAAACACAGCTAATAATGATTTCGAATTCGAACATTGATTTAAGGTATCAGCTGAAATTTAAAAATACCCGTTTTCAACAGTATTTGTATACTTTTTCAATACAAGAAAAAACAATTTTACACAATTTTTTACTTTTTCTGTTAAGAACCCGTTTAAGCATTCAAGGTTCAACGTTTCCTTAAGGTTTATGTATAACAAAGGTAAACAATAAGAAGAGAATTTTTCTAAAAGTAAATGACATACTGAAAATATATAAACTGAATTTTGAAGATGGAATTATAAAATCATCACAAAATATATTTAAAAATAAAAAAACTACATACTTCATGAAAATGTCCATAGCCTCAAAAAGTTTAATTTATGTGTCCTTTCAAGTTCTAAAACGTGATATTTCAAAAATCTGACATAATAGAATGATTTTGAAGTCTAATTCGAACTCATGCCGACAAAAGCATTCCTTTTTTCCATTCCTACAAAAAAATTAACCCACACTGTAGTAGATTATCTGAACATATGTTCCATGTTCTTATGTATGTATTGTATCATCTGATAGTCTCAATCACTAAGATGTCGTGTTTCGATTCCACAAATTTATGTGCGTGGTAGTACAGTTCATGTTCATGTTCATGTTCATTTAGTTCTGGAAACTACTAAAACTTTATATATTATAAAGTTGGATGGCTAGTATATTTTTCACTTGAGTACCTAAAGAATGTGTGCAAAATTTTGTCTCTTCCATTCCACCTAACCCCACCGAAAGAAAATATAATTATTATGAAAATGTTTAAATAACAAAAACAAAACCCACTGCATAACCACTTAAGTCAAGTGGAAACATAGAAAAAAACATTACGTGTTGCATCAATACACTTCTGGTAACCCTACCTTACTCCAGACTCATGTCTTTCCCCCCGGATTTCTTTCCTATATAGCCGTTGTAATTTTAGTAAACTGACATTGGTTATTCTTTTTCTTCGAGTGGTGGTCGGGTGAAAGAAAAACAAAATTTTGAGCTTCAAAGAAAAAATATGAAATTAAATGAAATGCGATTTGTGTGAGTATGTGTGCCGGTGTTTTTTTTTTTTTTTTTTTGGCTGTTGTTGTTAACTAATCAGGCACAAGGTTATGTATACACAATAGTTAACTATATATGTAGCTCGAAATGAAATAATGTTATTCGGACCAAGTGCGGGATCAATCAAAGCAAAGCCATAATTATGTTTATGATTTATCTTTTTATCGTATAAATATTCGTGTAGTTAGATGACCTAAATGTTAACAAATTGAGAAAAGCATGTGTAACAGATTTCGATTTTGAGGGAACAAAGGTGCACAGCACAGATGTCACTTTTGGCCTCGTTTTGATTTTTTTTCTGTTAAAATCTTTAGGAAATAAGCAAAACAATAGAACATGATAATTAGAATGAAAAATAGATTCGATACAGAAAAAAAGTTTGATGAATATGTTATTAATTTTATAGTAGATACTTTTATTAAAGTATTTGAACTGAATTTGTATGAACAGTTTTAAAACGTACGAAGTTTTTATTTTTCCTAAGTACAAAAATATTTTCACATTAGAAAATTACTACCATAACCATAATCCGATTAGAAGACTTAAGACGAGCATATGTTTTGAAGAATAAATTAAAAAAATTCTAAGAGCATTGGCAACTTAAATAACTAAAAATAAGTTATGGTTGGAATGAGTCTTGTTAGAAGATCAATTTAACCTTACATTGATCTTGAAATTAACAACTTAAATTTAAGAAAGTTCATGAGTTCACGTATGGAGTAATATGAATAGGTCGTCCATTCCAAGGCCCTCAAAGCAAAGGAACAAATGTGTTTTGAACAATTTCAATTCCATGTTGAAAGGTCACCATTTTTTAATGAAGAAACAAGAAACAATTTTGATGAAGATGGAAGCGTTTGCGGTTAATAAGTTATGTTTGACAATTGCTAACATTTAGGACATGGAAATTGTGACGGCATTATGAATTGAGATCACTTTTGACACATGTCATTATTGTTTCAAGGTCAGATGATGCTTTAGTAAGCTCAACGTCGTTAATACTTAACGAGGAGAGTAGAAGCCCGAGGTGACTAATTTGGGGGACACCTGATATTGAGTACGTATGAGTGAGATTAGAAATAAAATTGTATGCATCCAACGGAACTGTATAATGTACATATATCCAAGTATCCAAAAAAGACTGGACTTATGATATTAATAGAGATGTGAATCAATAATATTATAAGTTGAAAATAATTAAATATATATATTTTTGGAAAATAAAACAAATGCTATTGCTAAACTCAGCTTTGATTGCATCAATTTCCGTGAGATTAAATGGTTTGAAAAAAACTGTTAAACTTTTGGAAAAGAATATTTACAAATTATGTATTAAATAAATGTCATGAAATATTTTAAATAATAAAAAAAAATTGAGAAATACACGAAAGTTAAGTCGAAAACCCCTTTTTGTCTAAGATTTGAGACTTCACTTTTGGATCCTTTTTAAAATGTATTATCTTAGAATTGGAAAAACTTAAACGCTTCGTGTGTTTTTTTTAAGTAAATTTTTGAATTATTTCACACATACTTTTGAAATTAATTTTAAGGCGGTCCCTAGGCTATCAATATTATTGAACAATATATTGCACAATATTATTGACTGGTACATGCTCGATTATATGGATTATTGTTGTGTGGCAATTACTCTTGCTATTTCATTAAAAAAAAAAAGAAAAAAGCAAACGCAGATGGATGAAGGACTGGTATCAAAATTTATTTATTAAATGAGCTGGCTTTAAGCGAACCGAATGATTTTAGAAATTTGAATGAACTGCTTGAAATGTTTACGCCTATAATTATAAAGAAAAATACCAAATTGCGAGATGCTATTCCCCCTTCCTAGCGTTTGTCAATTACACTTCGATTAATTCCACTATGAATTTGCGATCCTCTTTTTTATTGTTATGGTTTACCATTTCCACATTTAATTCCGGGAGATGTTATCACTATGAAAATTCAAAACAAATGACAAATTATTTTGCAAACACATCCACAGACTATACAATAAATTTGGTTGCATAATGAATATCAAAAGGATTATGATTTTGTACAATATATTGCACAACCTTCAATATTAGCCCCAGACTCTTAATAATATTGTGCAATATCAAATATTGCACAATAATATTGAAAGTCTAAGGCCGCTTAAGTTGTATTTTTGAATTTTTGTTACGAATGACCTCACAAACTATTGGACGGATTTCGATAATTCTTTCAACATTCGAATGCTACATTATTCCTTAGTATCTTTGGCTTCATTTTTACTAGAAATTGTCCACCAGTGCGAAGCCAGGAAGGGCTGATAGTGATATATAATTTTCATCAATTTTTGGAAGCAAGACTTTAAAAAAATTTGCATGAAGATCAAAATTTTGCTGAGCAACAGTTTTTGATAAGTTAATGAAACAACCTGAAGCTGATATAGAGTAAATTTTATTAAATGTTTTTTCTCTAAATGCTAAGACTTTGAGCAATATTGCGCTAAGAAATGATTAAAGTAATTGATATTACGATGCATTATTTAAAATAATCCAGAGCTGTAAAAGAATGCAATATTATCGTATTGCATTCCGGAAATTCCCACTCATTCAACTGATTCTTCGCAAGTGCAATAGAATTTATCATTTCATTCTTTAAACTTCAGAAATCCATTCCCATTTTATTTTGAAATCTTAAATGATGCAATCATCAAAAGCAGTCAAAAGACTTTAAATGAAAAGAATGCTTACAGTCTTTAAAAAGTATTTTGCATTCTATGCAGTCTTAAAGTCTTTTAAATGCATTCAATGTATTGAAGTCTTTTTACTGCCTTTTGAAAGACTGCAAGTAGTCCAAAAAGAATGCATTCTTTTGATTTGAATTTATTTGATTGCTTCAGATGATTTTTAAATAAAAGACTGCAAAATTGACTGGGATTTTAGATCGAAAGTCACAGTACTGAGGTTAAATCAAAAGACTAAAAAAAAAGTCTTTCCATTCAATTGACTGCAATACTAAAAAGACTACATTCTTTTACAGCTGATGCCTTAAAGTGTGTAATTTATACATCAGACACGTATGTTAACTACATATAAGCTATAACTTGAGAGGACTATTAGATGATGTTTATAATATTATTATAAAAACTGCTACCGATTGCCAAAGAGCTCTTAAGCTGATATTATAAACTTTCATTGGCATAGAGATCTTAATTTTATGATAAAAATATGCTAATTTATCGAATTCTCTTTTGTAATGCAGTCATAAGCTCATAAGTAATTGTCAATTAACCAATTTTTGAGATAAACATAATCTAATGCATATTTTAAATTTTAAACTAGCTGTTTTGAAAGACGTTGTTCCAATTTTTCACGGAAAAATATTTGAACAAAATTAAATAAAATAAAAAAGTGCGCATACGCCGTAGTGTACTATTGGTAAATTATTTAACATATGAATTAAAAGTCCTTAAGTGTTAAAAATTAAATTTTATCAACTCTGTTTCTGTATTAAGCATTCAACAATTATAATTCGTTAGCAGTTAAATTGACATTCTTTGATTCGGTATTTTATTTCCATCCATTTTCTTTAAAAAAATCACGGTTCTTCAACATCATTACTTATTTATTAGATCGTCAATCTCTATCACATTATTACGTTAGGCATTTCATGTGTAGTCAATAGGTTGGGTCAGATGTCCATATAATTTTGAACAACAATACCATGAGTTTCCCGTTTATTTGCCCGGAAAATCATTCCCTAAAAGTGATTAGGTCATATCGCCAAGTATTAGAATTTCCAAATTTCGCACTATTACCTCAATTCCTCAATCCGGAAGCTAACTAGCCAAATTTAATGAACTCTTAACTACCTACTTGACCTAGAATCTACTTAGCAAACAGGTAGTGGAAATTGTTTTTATTATAAATTAATCAAAATCAAAAACCAACAATAACAATAATTGTACACCATCCACTTAGGTGCAACTTTAATAGGACATGAAGATTTATTATCATTTTTTTGTTTTGTTTCTTTTAAATCGTTAAGTTCTCTTGATCGAAGTTATAAACAATCATATCAAAGTAATTAAGTTACAGATCACATTTATCATTATTTGCTACCTTTATAAGCGCCAATGTTATGTTAAGTGTGTGCAATTTTATTGAAGTTAGTTTATTGAGATGCATACAAAAGCAACCGATTTTAGTTACAAAAATAAACTCTAGCAGAAAATAAAATAAAATATTATGACATCATTTCAATTGAAATGTTTATAAGTTTGATGGATGCAATCTTTTATAGAGATAAATGCATGTAAATAAATCCATAGCCACTGACTGATTAATAAAACAAATAAAACACTGAACACTGCATGCGACATCATTACTATCGATAAGTTTCTAAGACGGTAGTATAAGAGATGTCGTGGGCATTTGAAGACTGTATGGATTGTAAACTTTGTAAGGAGTATATGTGCATGTAAAGATGTATGTATGTACTACAGTAATTGATTAGTAAGGTGAATCAGGTCAATGCTAAAAAATCGTTGGAGTATTAATCAATTCGGGTAGTAAGAAATGGATCTTAAAAATTTTTTAAAAAACCCACAGAAAACTGATTTACTTTTGCTATTTCCTGTAGAATTAAAGACAAATAGTTTATAAATACAATTTTACAAATACGTAACATTTCAGACCAAACCAATTTTTAAAAATCGCTATAGACTTGAAAAAAAGTCTCTAGAATAATAGTACACTTTCGACATAAGACTAAATTAGGTGGCACTACAGATCGTAGAGAACCAGGGCCTAGTGACATACAACTCTCAACCATTACTTCCTCCGAGTAATGTCAGGTATGGAGGGGACCTACAGTTTTTATGCCGCATCCGAACGGTAACATTTTTAAGAAAGCACTTTTCATGACAAGAATTACTCTTGGAGGATTTGTCAATTTTTCGCAAGAGGAAGTACCCGTAAGAACTTTCAGGTGCCACAGGCAGTGATCGAACCCAAACCTTTTGGCATGACAGTCTTCAGCACTAACCATCATACCAGAGGTACTACTTTGACATAAGACAAAACATTGTGCCACTATACAATATGTTGAATTGTGCAATAAATATCAAAAGGGTTTTGATTTTGCACAATATATTGCCCCAACCCGCAAAATGAGCAATAGATGATCAATATTATTGTGCAATATCATAATATTGTACAATAGGGACTGTTTAATTAAATATCTGAAGCCCCTTTTAGACGATCAGTTCAGTCTCAGTTTCAGTTGATCTATCAGTTGAGCTCTCAGTTAAACTGATGTCTAAACACAAAAACTGAAAAGTTTAACTGAAACGGAAACTGTAACTGAAACTGATGGAATTCCCATCAGTTGTCAGTTTTGTTTTCAGTTAAATTGATGAACTGAACACGGAATTTTAACTGAACTGACAATTTAACTGAAAAATGAACTGAAAACTGATTGTCTAAAAGGGGCTTTAGTCTACATAAGATATCTTATTTCAATAAAATTTTGACCCTGGTAATTTTTTACTAGGTCCTTGTTTCTTTCAAATCTTAATTCTTATTTAATTGTCTTTGTTCGAAAATGTTTGCTATATTATCTGCCTTGTTGTAATAATTCAGAGTTCATTAAACACATCTCAATATATGTATTATCTTTACCGCAACTAATTTATCAAATTAACGAACCTCCGAAACGAATTAATTTCTCCAATAATTCCATTAATCTTTTTTTTTTATATACATAAATTCGATTAAGAATATTATTGTTCGTCAATGAGAAATACACCGACTATAATTGCAACCAAAACCAACACAAACCATATCTCATAAAAATATTATTTATTTTTCTTATCAATATTTTCAATTTTAATAAAACGTGACTTAAAAATAAAATAATATATGCATTTAACTAAAACGAACAACCAAACAACAAAATGCTAACTAATTTTTCACTTCGTAAACAAAATAAAAAAAAAAACACCATTAAATCTGCTTATCGGAAACCAAAATCAACAAAGTCAGTAGACTGACAGGTGACAACAAAACATGCCCTTGCACCGGACTACTGTATAGTGTTGTGCTTTTACTCGTTCGTGTTCGAAAATAGTAGCTTAACACACAAAAAACTTCAGGCAATATCTTCAGATCGTACTGCGAGTATCTATATACTTACATTCATGGATGAAATCGAAAGTGAACAATCTCGCACCTTTGCGTTGTTTCTGTTTCGCAGTTCAATGAGCTCTCTGGGCCTACAGGGCCATCGGAATATATGTAACTTATAATTATTAAAAAAAAAAAAAAGTAGAAAGACCAAGACCAAGAAGAGCTTCGTCTCGGACAAGATGCTAGTGTAAACTTTGCTACAGACACAAAGAAATCAAGGCCCAATCAAAGTCTGGCCGGCGCGGCGGTGCTTTGTATGGCTTGGCTTGGACTTGGGAGAGCTGAGTCTCTCTTTCCGCACATAAGTTATATCGGTGCTCACCTACACCAGGTTAAGTAGAATTTATAGTCGGGAAAGTAGAATTGCATCTTTCTTGTTTTAACTCAAAAGACTCTTAACTTTATTCAATGCATTTTTCAACTTAAATTTTTGGATTTCTCAAAACTTTTGAACTCAATATAACATAAGATAGTTATGTCTCAAAAGCATCCTGCGTTTCAATTAATTGGCTTCAAAATTTAAAACCAGAAGACTTGTATAAAAGTCGAATATCTATTGCAGCTTTACGTCCTGGACTTTTTTATCGGTATGCGCATGTGTATTACGTGCAGAAATGCACAACAACTATACCTTGCTGAGGCTGCAAAATCAGGCTGAATCATTTTCAGATTAATATCGTAGATACAATAGCTGATGCAATATAAATCTGTTGTGGGATGGATAAACTGCATTTTATGAAAGCTTATTACAATCTTGTCAAACTTCGGCCTTAAATACTGGGTTATGGTTTTAAAATATGTGTTGATTATGTTAATTTTGTAAAAGAAAAAGAAAAATACATAACGAATGTTTTTAATAAACAATCTGGTGACATAATTCTGAATTTATATATCGTAACCTTGACCTATAGAAACTGAGTTAAAGAAATTACAGAATTTTCGAGGTTAAATGAGGTTGTCAAAAGTAAAGATACAGAATCGAACCCTATGTGATTTTTTCTTTAAAAAAACAGAACTTTTATGTCAAACTGCAGTGATATTTGGCGATTTTTCTAAAAAATATGACATTTTTACAATACTTACTTAAGGTGGCGTGGTGTTGCAATCTGTTGTCCATTGAGTGTTAATCAACAAGCTTCTGGTGCTAGCTTTATCCTTGATTAAATATTTCTAGTTTTGCACACCACCTCAGTCACGGACTTCCTCTATTACGCTGTTCTACTGAATCAGAATCAAGGACTTTTTATTATTATCCTTTTGCTTTATTATCTACAACGTCAATATGACAGAACTATAAACTATCTAACAATTTATTGTTTCTTAATTTCGATCATTCAGTACTTCAGTAGATTTTTTTTTTAGAGACTGTCTTCAAGTTGTTGAAACATTTTGTAACTCCTCTAGCTCTACAAAATTTATAGTAATTATGAAAGAGTGGACAGATGCCGCGCCCTCCACATTGAATAGGTTTATCAAATTTTAGAGTTTTCCTACAAAATCTACTACTGTGTAATTCTTAGATCTTTCAACGACTGTATTATAAAACAAATACATAAAACTTGTATGTTATTTTATGTAGTCTTTCAAACTAATTTCTTCACAATAAATAGCCGCCATATCGATCTTTATGGTTTTTAGAAATTTCTCTACCTATATGAAAATTGCATTCATTTAGCCATAAAATACTTTTTTTTCCACTTGCAGTAAAAATACGTTCAAATAAAAGAAACTACCATCAAGCTGCTAATTTAGTCCGAATTCGAACACAAAACACTTCTATCGAAAATCTAAACCACATTACCATTTATTTGCACATTGCACTTTCCTTAAACAAAAACAAATACATACCTACATAAGTTGAAAACCACTTCCTGTTTTCAATTCACGTGCACCACGTTTCTATTTTGTTTTCTGTTTTCAAAAAAAAAATACGTTATACATACATACTCCTAAGTCGTAACTCGTCTCGTACCGATCGCGATCTCTATATTCAAATTACTCTCTTTCCTTTTCTCTTTCGGATTCTCTAATGTCTAAAAGTGTGAATTCCCTTGCTTGACTTTAAAGGCTTGTCCAGCTCCAGCCAGATAATGATCAACCAACTCACGTGCTTAGAAAAAAGCTTCTCCGCGAAGCTTTGTTCTCTTAAAAAACAAACCTCTGTCTAACAAACTCGGCTAAAAAACAAAACTCCGCTAACTTTTTTCAAACAAAGATCAACGATCGCCATCGCGGAGCAATAGACCAATCACCACCACCGCCCAGGCTCCAGCTCCAACATAAGCTTTTTATGTTGTTGTTTTTTGTCTTCAAAGCTCACTCCGATCCGATTCCGATCGTGATCGTGCACTTCTGATGGAGTCTTTGTATGAGTGTTGCGTCAAACTCGAAGACACAAAAGAAGAGACCATCACAAAGGCACTATAAACATGGACCACAAAAAACCAGCACTCGCTCGTAAACTCACACTCACTCACCAAATGCCCAGTATGCGGTGCTTCAAGTTTACGGCTTACGATTTACGAAGCCGAAGTAAAACCGCACAAACACATAAACAAACACGGTCTCTGTGGCTAGGCGATCGATATGAACCCCATCATGAGTATTTCTTCGAGTTTGTTGTTGCTTTGGGGAGCACTCTTTTTTCATATCTTTTTTTTTGTGTGTTGTTGTTGTATTTTGATGTCGCACTAACAAGCTGTAGCCGCAGAGCCGTAGAGCCGCTTTCTGACGCTTTTGCGGAGAAATTTCCGATCAGTTTAAATTTTTCATTTGCACCGATCGCTAGCATTTGCGCATAATTAATGCACCGTGCGTTATTTGATTTTAGAGAAAAAAAAAATACTACAGTTGCATTTCCCGAAAAGTGTGCACTTCACAAAAAATAATTCGAAAATTCAAAGAATCGCTAATACTTGTCAAAATTCAAAAATCAAAAATCAGAAAACACAAAAACAAACAAAAAATTATTACCAATTCCTTGTTTCTCCTGTGGTGAATTTGTATCATTTTTTTTTTTTTAATTTTTTGGTCTGCCTGCCGTTCCTCTGGTTTTCGTGGTTTGTGTCTTATTTTTAACAGCAACGGGGCAAACACAAACTGACCAAAAGTGGAACACGAACAAGTGAATCGCTTTGGCGCGGGTTCTTTTTAACTTTCGATTTCATTTCGAAATTTTGTTCGAATTTTTCTTTTTCTTGTTCGTTTGGTTTTTTTTTCTTTTTTTTGTATTCATACGTACGCGCTTGCATTCGTGATTGTCTTTTATTCTTCGTTTTCTTCGATTTCTGTTATTTCTCGTGTGAAAACTCGTGCAGTTTTTCTTTTTTTTGTGTTGCCTTTTTTTATCCGAAAAATTTTGATAAGTTTTGTAATTTCCCTTGAAGAAAAAAAAAATTCAATTGAAGTTTTAGGTTTGTGTGTGTCGAGAGTGCAAAAAGTGAATTGTGTGTCGAATTTTTCGAAACAAAAAAAAATTGTCAATGATTTTGTGCGTGTGTTCTTCTGGCTGAGATGTGACTTTTCCCTGTTCCGCAAGAAGAGGGTCAACAAACAGTACATTTGAGAAAAAGGTTTGTTCAAAATACATAATTACTTTTTTATCAGTTTTCTTAAATTCAGTTGCAAATCGTTCAAAAAAAAAACGCATCACCTATTTATAATAGAAAAAATCCCCTTTCTCTTATAAAAAAAGAAAAAAAAATTAGGTACACCATGTCTTTTTCTAACGGGGTCCATTTAAACCGGATTACATTAGGTATACGGGTACGGTCGGTCGGTCGGTGGCTGCAACATAAAATCTGGCATCATCGGCAAACAATGTGATTCCTTTACTGACAAATTTTTGTTTTGCCTTGTTTTTTGTTGTTGTTGCTGTTGTGTGTGGTAAGCTGCACCATCGACATACCGTTGCATTTGAAAAAAAAAAAAAAAACAAAAAGTGTTCAATTAGGTTGTATGTACTTGCTCGTGGTGAGGATATTTTATAGAAATTATGGACATGTTACAATAATTAAAAAATTTAAATAAAGGGAAGTAAAATGTACTGTTAGAAAAGTTTAGAAAGACAATAACGTTTATAGGTAGGTATAGTTTTTTTTTTGTATTTTTTGTTTTGTAAAATATAATAACCTACCACAGTTCGAATTTGACTTCATAACCATTCTTTCACGTCAGGGTTTTGGGATACATCCTTTTAAAATTCGAAATAAGCATTGTTTTGGTCTTTTTGCTTAGGTATTCAAACAGTGAAATTATTCTTGTCTTTAATAGGTAGGTATTCAACTTAAGCGGTGCTACAGTCTTTGACATAAGTTATTGTTTTAATCATGTTTTTTAAAAAACATAATATTGAAGAAATATAAAAATAGTGTTGAAAACGGATATACAAATGTATATATTTTAAATTAAGTTTGATATGTGGTTAAAATTGAAGTTCTGCAATTTGATCGAAAGTGAATTGAAATTCCATGTTCTGCATACCTATTGATTTCGAAAAATTCGAAATTGCTTGAACTGTCAAAACTTATACTGAAGGATCATTCAATTTCAATTCAAAAGAAAAGAAATTGGAAGACAAAACGAATCAAACATGTATGTACTACATGTATTAGATTTAAATAAAAGAAATACAGTGAACAATCAATTCCTAATACCTTTTAATAAAGATTGTTTAAAAAAAATATTAATTTCTCATGGATTTGTACTACATATTATAATAGTCAGTTCAAATATATTTCTAAGATTTCAGAAGTCTTCGTATTTTCAAAAATATCCACGAACCAAATTTTCACACTTACTGTCAAAACATTAATATTGATTTTTTTTTTAATTATTCAATTTCCCTGTTATTTACTATAGCATATTTCAAGTTAGTTTGACTAATATGTGGTTAATTCTGTTGTAATATTATTATATTATAAATAAATATAATTTAGAAAATACATCTACAATTATATTCTCAAATATTCTTTTTAATTCATTGCACGTTTCAAGGACATTATTGCAATTTTTGTGTAACTTTTTAGACATTCTGGAAAATTTCATTAATTTTGCTCGTATGTTTTTCTGCGAAATTTAGTTTTTAAATGTAATTGATTTATATTTGAGAAATTTACGAAAAAAAATAAATAAATTCGCCAATTTATGGCAAACAATCTCTTTGGCGATCTATTAAAATGTAGACACTAAGTGTATATTATTTCCATCATCAAATGTTAGGATTTTTAGTTCTAAAATTCTTTAAAATAATTCCAAAAATCGAAAAGAGTAAACACAAAATCTAAAATACAGATTATAAATAAAATACCCCATCAATGCCAACAAATATATGTATGATTCGGAAACGATTATAAGTTGTTTTCAATTAAACGACAAAATCATTTGAACTATCCAGAGGCAATCAATTTCATAAGTTTTCTTAAGTCTAAAAATATAAACTTTGAATTTGCGACGTTTTTAAAAATTCAAAAACTTGTGATTAATTTAAAATGATTTTCCTCAATATAGTATATGTACGTAATTTTATATAATAATGTTTGGCTTTTAAAAATCATAAGTCAAAACATTTTTAAAAGAAGGTATGTGGAATCAATTTTTTTGTAAACAGAATCAAAAAAGTGACACATCTGGTTTAAAAAAAAAAATGATTTTACAAAACCAGAGTATCCAAACAAATATTTTGTACCTATATGATAAAAAAGTATCATAACCTAGATCCTAGGAATTACTTAAATAAAATCAAATAAACATGAACTGAAATTCTTCTTTTTTTTTAAAGAAATCAAAATAAGCCAAAAAAGAATTCAAGTGAATTTACCTACTTTTAATTTTTGTTCATCATATTACGAAACAAACAATATTATTATTGTTTTGTTGTAAAACAACTTCTATCCGAGTTATTATTACGTGATAATAAATTTATTAATCGGAATAATACTGCAGAAAAAATAAACAAATAAATAAACCGTGTATCTGATTACAATGTTAATTGTGGTAAATATTGGTTAATGTTTTGGTAAATAAATAAAGTAACAGTGGCACAATTAAAACAAACACTGATGGCACAGTAGATTCATTTTTTTCTTTAGGGTTTATCTTATCGGCAAGTTAATATTGTGTGTCGGTAAAGTCCTAAAAAGATATTATACCTTAAAGTACAAGTTGACGAGGCTTTAAGGCAACAACTCCAATTTACTAAGTATACATACATAACATTTATGAGTAACAATTGAATGTTTATTGTTTAAACAAAGTTGAACTTTTTTGTGTACCTACCGACGATAATATGAACATTTAATTGTTAATATTTTATGAGACATAAACAAGGTTTTTAATAAATTTACTACAAGAAGTTTATGAACTCAGAGTTATTGAAACCGTTTTGGAAGACTTGAAAGTTTATGCGGATAACTTTGTGGGTTTATGGCTAAATTCTACTTCCTATTAAGGGACTGAACCTGCTGTTTTCATTATAAAAAAAGTATCGAAGTAATTATAAAAACTTCAAAATTTAATTTAAATTTTATTTGATTATTCTTTTTTCTAACTTAAGTTTAAAAACTCAATACAAATCACTTCATCAAAAAAATAAGAAATAGAAAAGACAAGTCTAACGTTCTTAAATTTAAAAAGAACCAATAAATTGAAACAGAAATTGACGGAGTTTCTAGCTTATATTTAAATTTTACTAACCTCTTCATCAAAACCAAATAATTCAATTTGGGCCATTTACGATAAAGTAATTTCTTAATAATTATTTTTTAAAGTGTTTTTAAAATTTGTTTGTTCTGCAAAACCTTGTAAATTTTTATGTTTGACGAACTTTACCTTTCCTAATTAATTTATTTACTTTAATTTTAACTTTTAATATTATTTATTATTTTTAACATTTATTTTACATTTAAAGAGACTTTAATAGATCCTTGTTGTGTATAAATTTAAAATCTGTAATCAGGACGGTTCGAGCGTGCTTTTCAATAAATCGCTTTAAAGATCTTGATTAAATTCGGGCCAATATTCAAACTCAACAGCTTTGTGTGACAAACGTCAAACAACGTAAATGTCAACTACTTATCTTTGACATATATTGTGCATTAAAAAAAAAATGTCAACAGTTTTAACACTTCATAATCTATGCTTTATTTTTTATCAATCCACTTTAGTCTCGACATCTTAGTCTTTAAAATAAAATTTTGTTAAAATGGTTGTCAGAATATTTTTTAAAAGATCAGCATTATTAAAAAGAAATATCGTATACAGAATAATAGTAGGTATAACTTTAAAGTTAAACTGACAAGTTTTGGTAAAGAAAGTTGTGTAATTGGTTTGATATGACGAATTAAAAATGTTGACAAATTTTGACGTTTCAAGGTACGTTTGTTTGTTCCCAAATGATGGGACACTTTTCTTACATCATCGTTGGTCATATCTTAAGAACAATTAGAGATATTGACTTCACATAGATTTGGTTTAACATTTTAATTTTTCTTTCAATCATTGTTTACATTCGTTTTTGCACGGACAACAGCGCACCGATTTTGATCAATCCCATCTTCAGCTGTAAAAAGTGTGGTGGTGTTCCTAGCGATTTCAAAATTTCCGTTCACTTATATTCGCAATTTATTAACGACATCTATATTAGGATAGTCATTTATTAGTATCTTTTAATTCACCTGAAATGAATGTAAAACATCACAAATTTTCCAACTTTACATCGGATCGTCCAAAATATCAAATCATGCTTTTCGAGTTGTTTCAGAATTTTTCTAATTTTTCAATAAAAATGTTTCATTTTTTACAATCCCTACTTTTGCGGAGAGTTTTTTTCATTATCTTTCTTCTCTTAGCAACTGAAAAAGTTATTATTAGTTAAAAATTAGTAAAGAATTTGATAGATACTGACGAATTTCAGCTAAAACCTGGTAAAAATGTTTGTCCATATAATTTTATTGTCTACTAGAGGGCCCGGCAAACTTCGTCTTGCTCCAATTTAATGCAGAAACTCAAGCTATGGAAAAATATTGTTGTTGCTTATTTGATTTCCAATATAATTTTTTTTCTAGATTGCCCAGTGAATTTCGTCTAAGTTTATTAAAAAGTGGATTTATCGGCAGGACAACCGAAGTTCTTAAAAACATCTGTTTCGTTGTGCTGAATATAAAACAATAACCGCAGATTGCTTCAATATTTATGTAAAACTTGTTCAATAATTAATCCTATAAAAATAGCATACGTGCTTTTTAAGACTATAATCCATCTCTGTGTCAAATTTTATGTTATATATATGTATATTTCAAATATATAACTATTTGATAATACTTAACGCTAACACCAAAAATTGAAAATGTAGAATTCACTGCATTTCGGTTTACTTCAAACTAAATTTAACCTGTACTTTAGCCTCAGCAACTTCTGGTGGTTATGCTATCAAGTTGTAGCTTATATAGAACGTTTAGACTTTTGACATAGCGCCATCTATTGAATTCTTAACTTACTCAATCCAGTGCACAGATGTCGCTATCTGATAAAATCGTTTGGAGCTAACATATAATTGTGACTATCAAATAATAGACAAATAATTTGCAAAAAAATAATATTGTGATCATAAATTGAGATGTAAGCTATCCTATCTTTTAAGTTGGATCAAACTGCACGCGGTGTGCAAATTTGATTAAAAGTTTAGGAGTCCATCGCGGACAAACAACGTGACAAGTAATTTATATATATGTATTTATTAAGATGTATTAAAAAAAAGTTATCAAAAAGCTATTGTATTGTTCTGACAATTTATGATAAGTGAATTACAATATCCAATTTAAAAATAAGTCGCTCACGGAAAGCTTCTATTTTATATTAAAATAATCAAGAGGGACATGTGACCTATTATTTGATTTGATTTCATCTGATATGTTTTGTTCATGACGTTAATCTTAAAAGAAAAACTTATTCGACATGATTATAAATACATATATACATGTGTATGTATGTACATATGTCGATACAAGTGTCCTTGAATTCAAATCTATCATATATAAATATAAATATAAGAGCATAGTATATATCTACCAAGTTACACAATCAACATTTTGTTCACGGATCTTATCATAAAGTTTGCTATGCTCATGATATGCTCATTAGTGAAAATTAATTAAGAAAACTAAAATACATAGTCATTTGTCAAATTATGACAGTAATCTCTTTATCATAAAAATTTGAATAAGCTAAAGTTTCAAAATTTAAATCCGAACAAGACAAAAAGTAGGATTTGCTTATTTTAATAAATTTATTTCAATCCATTTAGTTTTAACAAAAAAAAAAAAAAAAAAAACGGGTGGCAACCTTTAATTTTTGTCCACTAATTAACTGTGAAGTATTGTTATTTTTTTATTTTTATAAATTTAAATTCAATAGTGATATATGAAAAGTTGTTTGTTGAGTTCAAAAACCTGTAAACAAAATATACCTAGTTTCACTTAAAAAATGTCATAGTTTAAAACTCCAAAAGTTGCTATATACGTATGAGTGTGTAGGTATTGTTCAACCATCTCTATCTGATTGAATTGACATTTGGATGAAAGCATTATTTTCATTCATGCGTGGTTAGCATTATTTTATAATTGCCCCGCGGGTTATCGACCCAACAACAATGACAGAAATGTCCATTTAATGATGAAAATATTTTGTCATTTGCTTGTCATCATCATCTCATCGCATTTTAACTCCTTAAAAGTTTGCAGATGCATTTGTTTTGATTTCGATGTGACCTGCAATAAAAACATAAATTTAATTAAACTACTGTTCAAATTTTAAATACAAATATCATATAACATCTTGACACTTGTTGACAGTAGTTACTAGATCCACTTATGATAGGTGTTATTCTCAAGCCCCATAGTTCTAAATATATTTTCTTTAATATGCCATTCGATAGTTGAAATGGAAAAAATTATTATTATTATTTTATGATCTGGAAAAAAACTTGTTTCGAATACAATTCAATATATGTATTTTATTTAGAACCATCTAAACAAGTTTAATTTGTTTTCAGTTTATTCAATATGACTTTGAAGTGAATATAGCGTGACTAAGGTTCTTGACATTGAATAACATTATGAATTTTATATGATGGCATATACTATACCTACCTACTTCATATATCCCATTTCCCATATTGTATATTTAAACAAATTAAAACTTTCACTTTATAAAAGTTTAGTGAACTAAAAAAAAAAAATCATAAACAAATTTTAAATTTGGTTTTTATTTTTAACTGATGTAAGAGATTTAGAAAACTACTATAAATCAAATGACCTTGGAGTTTGGTCAAGAGCGATGGTGTTTGGTAATTTCATCATGCTTGTTTGAAGGTCATTAAAAAATGGAATGAAGAGTACATCATGCGTGTGGTTTTTACACATCAATTGAAATGATGGAATATGCATTTTTTTGTTTAAAAATTGATTTGAAAATTGATTTATTTTTGTTAAACAAATATTTGCATATAAATACGTGTTTTGTTGTCTTGTTCAACATTTGTTAATAATATCAATTTAAAAGATCTGTTTCCTTTAATTGTGGAATTCTGAAGTAGTTTTTGTATGAATTAACTACTGCTTGAAACCGCGTGGACAGACCAATAAAATAAACCAAAAATTTAGACAATTTTTACAACAATACTAGAGGACCCGGCGAACTTTGTCGCGCCCCAATTGAGTTCTAACAGCATGCCTGGCTGTAAGATTGTTTACTACGCTCGGTACTTACAAAATATAGTTTATCTATAATAGAATTATTTGAATTGTATTGAGTTGAAGTTCGTCTTTTCCTCGGCATTTTAACATCAGTTAATCTCAGGCGATGACAAACTGATGATAAAAGATTTTAATACCTGATGTATTGGTGACAGAATGACAGGCAACTTTATAACTTTTTCTTAACTTTAGACAGACGACTGAAATATACAAATTTGACAACCAACTGACAGAACAAATTGTATGGAAATATGAAGTTGTTTTTTACTGTCTTCCTCGCATTTTTTTTTTTCATATTTTCTCACTTTCCCTGAACTACGATAAATATTTCAAAACCAAAATCTGACAAGCCGTTCTCAAGTGAGACAAACAAAAAGTCAGGGTTTTTCAACAAAAATTTTGTTTTCTACAACAAAATAAAGCAAGCCAAAAAAGTTTGACAATTATGAATGAAAAATGATAACTGGCAAATGTCCACCACGAGCACTCTTACAGATGTTGATTCTTATATCAAAATTTTCAATCACTTTTTGGCAAAATGCCTCATCTTCGGAAAAAAACGGTCCAATCACACCTCCAGATCACATAGCGCACCACAGATTTCCAGAAGCCCAAATGAGGCAAATTTAGTTTGTTAACGTAAGACGATTATATTGACCGAAAATATCACTAATTTTATGAAATGTATGTATATCTCTAACAGAACGACCATTTTCAAAGTGAATTTAAATTATTTTAAAGCGATTTTCGAGCGAAATTGAATTCATTGTAACAATTGCCAAAGCACTTACTACGAATACCGCCAAAAACAAAATGTCAAAACTATCACGTTCTTGGTGTTGCCCCAATTGAAAAACCAAGTCCTTGTTGAAATACCCTTTAGAAGATAGAAGATTACATATTTTCGTTTTATGATTTATTTATTAATAAAATTGGATAAAATAGTTTTGTTACAATTTCGTTATTTTTTGAAAATCCAATTTTATGATTTTAGAAAAAAATAAAGACTGTTTTATGAATGAACTCGTTTACTTCGTACAATCTAAGAAACTATTGGTTCACTTCCAATCATTACATATGTACATATATTTTATTAAAAAAGTTTTACGAACAAAATTAGTTTGACTGATGCTTTCTTCCGATCCAAAAATCAAAACGATATCAGGCAAATAATGGCCGCCACGGTTACGGTTTAAGCAGAATGTCTTTTTCATGAAAGTTTCCATATTTCCAATTTGTCCATTTGCGTTTGTATTTCTTCGATAACTTAACGAATTTAAGACTTTAAAGCATTAACACAGGCCTAGGATAAATTTCTAAAGAAAAAACTCACAAGACCTCGGTGGCCAGAAATACCACCGTCAGGAATTTGTTTCGTTGATTGTGTGGCACGTAGCGCCATCTATTCGCCGTGATAGTTATTTTACCTTCATTTTGAAAGCTCAAAAACCTCACCAAATGATGGAGAAAGTGAAATGTGACTGCAAAATTTTAAATTACGTTCTATTATAAAGGAACTTTTTATGTAAAATTATTACATGATGTACATATGTATGTATGTAGGTATGTTTCTAAAAATCGATATTTTCAAAATTTACATTTTTTTTAAAGGTCTATAATTTTTTGAATTGGTAGATACTAGGTTTGTTTTCATAGAAATCACAAAAACTCCAAAGCCGGGGCCCTATTATGTATTACGATTATTCGTTAAAATTCGATCGTAATCGTTAAAATGCGATTACGTATAACGAGAAGTTCTTACGATTGACATTTGGCTGTCGTTCAACTTAAGTGTCATTCATTTCATTTCTTGATACTTGTTTTGATTTTGGAAGGTGTGAAGTTTGTTGTGCTTCAAAAAAATATATATTTTTTCATTTTTGTCTGGTAACATTTTTATTACGCTCGTTTTACATAATCGGTACATGTCACAACTATCGTTGTCTTCATTATCGTTTCCTAAAACGTAAGAAAGCCCCTGACTTTTCACGTCAAGTTTTTTAAATTAAAAAATAATAAAAAAGATTATTTTTAAACACAAATAACTTTTTATGCTCGCTCACATGTTTCCTTAAAGACTGTGTGTATCAAATTTCATCCATCTGTGATTAATTCCCACGACAAATCTCTATCTGGACTAATTTGTATTCATTAAGCGTTTTTCTTTTTTAACTCAGAAAAGAGCTGTGAACAGAGTTCGAGCATATCGAGCATCCTCAGAACATCCTCTGAACAAAATTCAACTCAGTCTGGTCAGTTATTTTATTCTGAGTTCATAGAGCTCGCTCTGAACAAGCTCAGAACATGTTCAGAACGAAAAAAGAAACACAATATTTTGTTTGACAGTTCAGGCTCTGCTCTAAACTACAAAAGAAAAACACCTATTGGGTACCTAATACCTGACTGACCTGATTTTGTTTCATATTTTTCGAAGTTAACTTCCATTTGTCACATCATTGCTGCCCTCTAGCTGCCAGAATTACAACAAACCAAATCACAGAGTCATACCTTTGTTAGAGGTTACTGCTCAGAAATGCGCAGCTATTATAAAATGTCTGCCTGTCACGGGTTTTTAATTGACAAGAAATTGTCAAAAAAAAAAAATGTAAAATCGCAAAATCATTTAGTTAATTACTCATATTTTCAGTTTCATAATTTGCCATAGTCAATCAACAACTTAAACTAGGTAAGGTAGGTATAATAATAATTGTTCAAATCAGTTAGGTAAATCACTTTAAAAACCTTGACCCTCTTACAACAGGCAATACAATTAATTAGCTAGCCACTGTATTATCAACATTGCAACAAGTTCTTTGCAAACACTGAAAGTGAAAGTCTCTAATGAAATTATTACCGACTTAACTCACGAGTTTAAGATGACAGTTTTCTACACAATGTCAACACAATCAACTCTGATATATGCAATTATATACATACATACATGTATGTATATTTTTTTCATATCTGTGCACGTGTGTGGTTGAATAAAAACCCTTTATACAAAGCACGACTATTCCAGTAATTATAGTCAGCAGCTAATTATTTTGCTCCCCCTCAACGAAGCAAAACTGAAAAAAAAAAAAATGCACATGAACTTAGCTAGAATTTTGAACTGACAGGTAATGACGTGACAGTGTGACAGGTAATTGCAGCGAATTCATTGTTGTGACGTCTCATTTCATATCAGCCATGAATGACAGTTCATGATTTGACAAAATCAAGCTCAAAAGTTTACCTAATCGAGTGCATCCGATCGGACGTCATTTTTGTATATAAAATTGATAACAACTTATATGTAATAAATAATTATTGAACAAAAGCAATAAAATTGCTATTCTTAGATTTTGGAAAATTTTTCCATTTTCGATTGAAATGTGTGCGAGTTCGTGTCAAAGATTATCAACTTTAACACAACATTTGCTAAATGAGGTTTCCAATATTGTGTTTGCCAATAAAGAAATAATATAATTATGAATGTTCTCCCGCTGCTGGACAATGACGCTGCTGCTGGTCCAAATAATGGATTCCTCGGTTGATGGTTAAATGAATCTCGTTATAAAAATATTCATTCTTATCGATTTAATGGTTTGCTATTTAAATGCAGGACTCAAAATGGAAATCATTAATAGCACGAGGTTGCAATTTGATAAGAAAACATAAAATTTTCTTTGTTTAGTAAAATATTTTATTAGTTTTCGATCATCCTTGATGGGATTTGGAAAATTTTCCATTGCTCTGATGGCAATGATGGGGGTTATGGTTGTGATCTTTAAACGTTATCACCGTACACACATTCTGCGAGTAAATTATTTGATTCTTTTTAAATTACTTACAATTAAAATTATATGAGAATTTTCATTATGTTTATCTGTTTTCTCGTGTCCGTCATATATTAAAATGAAAATCACTAATTCACTGTTGGAGGTGCGGTGCTCAAGGCAATCAAATAAAAATACTTAAGTTGTAAACACAATGTTTTGCCACTAGATAAATAAATTTGTACATTTTATGAAAGATGTCTGTTTTATTTTTTTTTTTCTAGTGAAATATTTTATCTTTCATCTTTTTTCAATTTTTTCATCAATAGATTTTTTTTTACAAAATTTTTGTTTAATGCAAATTTTATGGGCAATGTACGAGTGAGTATGTAGGTAATTGTTTTTCGACAGGATATTGAGTTTTTTGTTTAATCAATTAAAAAGCTCATCAAAAATTGTATACAATAAAAATATATTAATGTTTTTTTTTTATTAGTAAACAAAATCAAATGAATTTGGATTTTTCGTCCAATTAAAGCCATCTGCGTTTTGTGTTTGAACAAAAATGTCTTTTTATTTATGAAAAACTAAATTAGGTTGCACGTTTTCGTGGTTAGTGTTTATACAGTAGAATCTCGAAAAGTTGATTTTCGAATTTTTATATTGTGCAAAAAGAATTTTCAGTACTAAATTTTGTCGTGAATCTTTCAAAACTAAAAAGCTTGATAATTGTTAATGTTTAGTTTATAATCGGACACTATCATGATCTGAATGCAAGAAACAATTATTATTGTAACCCAATTTTATAATTCTGAAATTATGGTGAAAAACGCTTTAGCCTTTTATTGAGGTACCATCTTTTTGAAACAGTTTCACAGTTCTTCTAAAATAAATACAACCATGTACTTTGTCATGTAAAGGGTTTTTCACTTCGATATTCGTACGAAGTTCATCAATCGTCGCTGACTTATTCGGTTATCATTGATCGGTAGCGATCACCATTCACAATAACGTGCCGGTCTTGATCATCACGGAAGAAGTACGGCCCAATGACGCTACCGGCCCATATAAACCACATAAAACCGTAATTTTTTGGGGATGCAATGATGACTCATAGAGTACGTGTGGATTGCTGCCTGACCAATACCGCATATTTTGGTTATTGACGAAGCCATTCAGCCAAAAATGAGCCTCATCATAAATTGGACGTAGCGCTCTTAACGTTGAGGCCACTGACTCCGAATTTCGGTGGTAAATTTTACTCGTTGTTGGCTCGTATATCTTTCCATCATGAAATGGCAAACCTTACAGCCCGACTCCACAGGACATAATTTATGTCATGCGGTCCGATCATGACATGAAATCTCCAATGGAGTCGCGATATCTCTCTTATGACATGATGTCAGCGATCTATGTCAGTGGTTTTGTCTTGATATAGATGTCTGACATGAATTTGACAGATGTTTTGTTTTTGTTGTTTTTTTGTGTGCAGCTGACATTTCATCTCATTATTTTTTGATTCTCATGCTGGCAGGTTTTGTTTGGAGCAAAACAATTTTTTTTCGAGTACGAAATAAAAAAAAAATCAACTTTCTTAATAACCCAGAGGAGATAAAGGTAAAAAAACAAAATTTATTCATAAAATGCATTTCTAATTTTTCATAACATAAACAAACAATGCAAAATACGGTATTCTCAAAAAAGTTTGACGAAGAAATATCTACTGTTTGACGTTTGCCAGAGATACTTACAAGTCAGAGTCTTTTGCTTGAATGAAATGTCAAGACATAAACTGCCCAGCAAAGAGAGAAGACATTTCACAGATATAGATATCAGAGATTTAGTTGGCGATACAGATATCTAGTGGAGTCGGCCTGTTACTGAAGAGAAATGTCAAAAGAGCGACAAGAAATATGGCGTCGTTTGCTGTCCCTGTCGCTCTACTTTTGTAGCGTCCCTCTTGACAAACTCGATACTTATTTTTTTCAGTTTTTACATCTAAAATCTAAAAACTTATTCCTTAAATTTGATGATTTCCCCGAAGTTTTTTTAATTTTCTTAAAAAACGTTTTTGAGTTTTTAAAGTTTTTATTGAACATTGTTTTACATGTTTGAGCTTCTTAATGTTCTCTCTTCAATAAAAAGACGGTTTAGTCTTTCAAAACTAACATATACAAATTTTGACGGATTCCGAAAAAAAAAATAGTTTTTGTGATATTTCAAACACAAACTCAATCTTTGCGCAAATCAATTTACAAAACTTATACCTATATTAGTTTCTTAATATTGTTTTATTATTAACAAAATAAAAACGAAATGAAAAACGAAAATTTGTTTATAGTTATGTATGTATATTTAAATATTGAAGAAAATAATTTAAAATTTAAAGCAGAATTTGAAAGTCTAATCATTAAAAATTTTAGACCATTTTGTTGTAGGTAGGTATATGTACATAGTTGATAAAAAACATAGAATTCTTAAATAAAATAATTTTTAAATTTTAAGTCTCAAAAACTGAAAATTAAGTCTTTAAATTATACACAAAATTGTATCCAATTGTATCCTGAAAAATGTTTCATAAAAAACTAGTTTTCTAATGTAAAATAAAAAATGTTTATGGGAATTACAGTCTACACAAGGAAAGCTATTTAATTCAAAATTTTAATACTCGATCTCACCTCAAGTTTTTTAATTGAATTTAATGAAATAAACCTTTAACTCGAACTTAATTAACTATCCACTAACTTTGGTTTTGTCTTATCCCCGAATCTGTTTCATAATATCATGTGAATTTCTTATTATTTTTTTTGGATTAAAGAATAATCAAATTCTTTTTTAAATCTCCTTACTAAATTAATTGAAGATTTTGTTTTCAAAGTTATTGTAGCAATGGATAAATGTACATTGTACATAATATGTTTTGAAATGTTGAATAACTTTTCCAAGAATTATTTATCTGCTTTTATTATTTTCAATTATATTTTTTTATAGAATTTGACATGTTGGTGTGACAACTAGAAAGACGATAAATATTTGTCGAAGCACATAAAGTCATTGTTTTTTTTTTAAGAAAGAAAATTTACACAATGTTCCCTAATGAGCAGATCCCAACGAGAACAGAAAAAAAGGAGCGATAATTTTCCAAAGAATTCAATACAATATAAAAAAATGCGTATACGCCATAGTTTCCTTTTTTTTTTAGGGGTCTACCCATTTTTTGTATATCTGATGTTGTCGGATAAATATATGTACCTGTATAGAATTTATAAAGTGGTAAAGGAAAATTCTAATATATATCCATTTTCGAGAACGAATCAACATTTTGATTGTAATTGTTCAGTGGGGTCACATTAGGTCCATTATAGGCATTTTTTTCTTTTGTTCATTCCAACGCTGCTGAATTAGGTTATTTATGTATAAAGTCATTTTTTGTTTCTGACACTACTGATTTTGACAACTTATAAAGTCTAAGTATTAAGGTTTTCAACCTTAAGGTGCTCTAGCTTTTTTTACACTCAAATTAGGCGTCTACAAAGCAGAACCAATATAATCACAACTAAGTTACTGTGGGAAAAAATGTGTTTGATGATTAATTGTTTTATCAGTCCGGCGTGTCCAACATCCTCCTTGGTTTTTGGCTCCAAATTGATTTCAGCTGATTTTATAGTTTAAAATATGAATTCCATGGCAACGACCTTAATTTTAAATCAAACTAGTTAACATATATGTAAATCTATCTCCTGATGAAATCTCAAGAATTTTCAAACATTTACTCACAATTAAAGAAAACTTGAAAAACTAACACCAACTCACATAATTACATACATAGATTGGTTAGGTGAACAAAAAAAAAATAACAATAATAATTAAACTTTAACAAAATCTGCCCACACGACATAAAATGTCAAAACCACACACTTTGTGCGGTTTGTTCTTTTTTTTGTTTGCATTGTTGACAAAAATACATACTTACATTTTACATGCAGTACGTATTTCAAATTGTTGTCTTTTGAAAATTAAATACACAACCGCCCAATGTCTCTACGCAACCCACCTTTCATCAACATCAACATAAAATTCAATTGTTTATAAGAAAAAAAATATATATATTTTCTTACCTTCCCACATCCTGAAACGAATTGAAAAAAAAAAAAAAAACGATTTAAAATTGCGTGCCAAAACTGCTTACTAACTTAAAAGAATCCGCATTCTGCCCAAAACAGATTCCTTCCAATTTATGTATATATGTACCCACCATAATGAATATTTAATCAAAAAAAATTAATTCAAGATATTTTTATTTAGTTTTATTTTATTTATTTGATTTTGGCAACGTTCCCAATTTGAAATTCAAAAAGTCGTCATTAAAATCAACGGTTTTGCGGCGCGCCATTTTAATTGACCGCAAATTGCAATTTAGGAAGGCGAGCAATTTTGGTTTTTGTTTTCGTTTTCGTTTGTGTTTTGTTTTTTTTTTTTTAATTTTTTCTTTGCTGTTTCCATTGCATTTTTCTAAAAATACAAAAGAAAACACAAAACAAAATTATTGGAAAATATTACAAAAATGAAAATAGAGAAAAAAAAGAAATACATAAGTTTACCTGACAGTCTATTCAAATGTTGTAGACTTTTGATTTTGATTTTAAAAATGTAAAAAAAAAAAAAATCCGGTTAATTTGCATATTCATGAATGATAATGTTGATGGGCGGGAATTTAAAGTAGACAGCACAATTTTTTGTTGTATTTTGTTTATCGAATACATTTCCAAAATAGCATATTTTATATCATTTTAATTTTGACATTATTGCAACATTCTGACGCTTATTTTTGTTGCAAAAAAAAAAAAAAAAAGTGGTAATATGCGTCAAATTCTTATTTACATATTTCAAATGTGTAAGAATTAAATAAAATTAAAGAAAAAAAAAATTTCAAAAATATAAAACTTGTGTGTTCGTGGAGCGAACCGTTTTGGACAAACGACGCGACGTGTCGTCGTCGTTGTTGGCGGCAGCGGCAACGGCAACGGCACAATGAACTCGTATGTATTCACGACTTCACGTTAACTTGATATGTGATTCATGCAGAAAATATTGACCAAGTCAATTTTTTCTCTGAATTGTTATATTGTATTTTATTTTTTATATAATATAGATTTTGGCTTGACCTTCAAAAACAGAACTCAATAATTTGGTGGCGAGTAATTCGTCTTTAATACGGGTTGATAAATTTTGAATGTATCGTTTTGAAGATGCATATAAACTGATAACGAGTAATAATTCTATTTTGTAGTTTGATCGCTTTTTTTTTTGTTGTTGTTGTTGAATTTTTTAAAAGTGTAGGTATAGCTGCAGAAGGAAATACTCGTATGTGGAACACGAAGGGGGCATGGTTTGTTTTAATAGGTGGTATATTGATGTTGTTTACGATTAAAATAATTACTTGTTTCGATTTTTAATTTAAATGCGGAATTCGAGATGAGTGTAGTAAGAAGAACTGGTTAAGTGACAAGCTTTTGAATTTATTCTAGGAAGATTCGATCAATTTAATTTTTTAAGAGAATTTAGTATTTTTTTTTTAAATATTCAAATGATTTTTGTAGATAACACATACACTCAATGGATACTCAACTTTTAATGGTAGTTTTTCCAAAATTTCAACTTTGAGCTTGTATGATTTCAGGCTTTTGACCAACTGAAGTAATATAAGTTGGGTATAGCGATTTTAAAATATAGATTTTTTAAGTGTTATCAGTTCAGTAGAAAATAAAACACGTTAACCTAAGATTAAATCAGTTTGTCAACAAAATAGGTAGAGAACGAGTGTGTGGTTTCTAGTCCAGCGATGTAAATATTTTAGTTCCCTCCAGCTCTTTTCCAATCTCAAAGATTCCTGCTCAACTGTTCCTTCCACCATCACGTGCTTCCACCAACTCTTCTTTCTTCTTGTTGGAGTGGATTCTACTGCATTGCCTGATTCGCAATGCAGTTATCACCTTTTCCAAGCGTGTGTCCAATCCACTGCCACTTGCATTTCGTATAATGGTATTGACGGGTTCCTGACCTGAAAACCCGTAAGATGTTTCGAAGACACCTATTAACGAAGGTGGTAGATGGAAATTCTTGGTTTGTTGATCTTCCGTCATTCATTATTTTTACTTTCAGCCTTATTACGGTTGTCAAAGATCAATTAATTGACAATTGAAATATTTTGTCAATCAATTGATACATCGATATTATGAACCCGAGTTGATCATTTTTTGATTTATTGTGAACAAAGATTAAAAATCTATTGTGAATAGTGCCTATTTACTTAAGATAGCTGCAAATTTTAGTATGTTTGGGATTGATTGTTGCCGTTGATATCTAAAAATACATTAAGGAAGCCAAATTAGTTTTCGTAATGTAATCAAAAAAGATCTTTTATATACATACATATGTACATATGTTCAGCCAAATCCATTTGGTTTTGAAGCATCGCGTAATTTTCTTCGAATCTTTGCTTGCTCCAAAGTATTTTCGTCTTCAATTTCATTATCACCGAAAAATATTTCTATTGTAGACATGCTTTTGACTTTAGCAATCCGTAAAATATTTTATCAACAAGGAATTTGTGATTGACTGAAAATTTGATAATCAACAAACATTTAAACAACCATAATACCAAGACTGTCAATTTAAATCATTCACAATAGATCTAATTTCTGAAGAGCGTTCACAGTTTATCAAAAATTTTGATTTTTGACAACGATTATACCGATTCATTAATTTTCTTGATAAATATCAAATATCGTATTGATCTTTGACAACCGTAATAAGTGTGTTTATCTTCAATTTTTTAAGTGTTAGATTTGTTAATTTACTTTGATTTCGAATTGTTAAGGGTCATTCTTCACAATTATATTTTCTTATCAGCACTTTTGGCTCAAATTTATTTAGGATACTTTAGATCCTCATGAGTGCCGCTCACTAATGTAGACTGGAGATTTTAAAGTGCTTACAAAAAAAATTTGTCATACTTCAGAGCATAAAGAAATGGGCCTCCATTCCTGTGTGCTAATAATGGCAGAAATAAAGAGAATCTTAAATGTCACGTTTGACAATTTTATGAAAAGATCTTCTTTTAGCATATTGACACAAACGGCGAATATTTAAATCTTGTACACATTTAAGGACACACTTTTAAGCAACCTTTATTATGATTTTTCATCTCAATTCTTTTCCTCAATAACTTAATGTCTTCATCAATAATTTTTCGTTGTTAACTTATTCATTTATAGGAACTATGCTAATTTTCAATACCACCAAAAACATATTAATTGCTTATTAAAACCCTTTATCATGTTTTATAAATAGGGTGCTAATCAAGTTTTCTCGTAGCCACATATGTACATACATACATGTATATATAGATACATTTATGTAGATTGTGTTAAATAGATTCGTGCGCAATGTTGATATTGATAACATGACATACAAATCACTGAATATTTCCTACCAGATAAAAAAAGAAACAAGAACAAATATAAAATACCTTTACACATACACATACATACTTTATGGTACTTCAAAGGTTTTATATCTATTGATCTTTAATTAGATTGAACTATCGTTTTTTTGTTGTTGTTGTTATATATATATTATATTTACAAATTAACCTTTGGGACATTTCAAAGAGATTCCAATCAAAGTTAATGAAACCAAACAAAAATATCAAAATACATACACAACACATACATTTATTCGTATGGGAATTATGCTTGATTTTCGACCTTTATACTTCTGAGCCGGAAGAATGATTCTTTTTTTTTTTTGTTTAATTATTACTGAATCAAGTTTCAAATTGCCTGTTTTATCAATTTAATTATAAAAGTTAAAACATCTTGTTTAGCAAAAAAAGAACAAGTTTAAACTTAGATATCAATATATTTTACGGGTGACTTTACTTCCAACACACAGCATAGATATCTACATAGATACAAAGAAAGATATAGTTTGTATCTTTTATGTTGTTGGTTATTTATATTATTAAAATCTTTTACCCTTGTGTCAATAAGAGTTGCTGTTACACTTGTTTAAAAATATCGCAAAGCAAAAAAAAAAAAATATATGAAAAACAAATTTACATGTAAGGTTTCATATTCTATCTACAACCTATACAAGCTATACGACTCGGTTATATTTGACCAGCTTAGTGCTCGAATTCAAGGTGATGTCAGATACTTTTCCATTTTGATAAACAAAAGGGAATGAACATTCAAGAATGTTGCTTACTGCCAGTAGTTCTAGCATATACAATACATATACATACATATGTAAATGGCTAACTATATAGATATATTTTGCAATTAACGGTTACGAGTTTATTAAACTTGCGACTTTATATATTATAGCAAGCTTAAGTTATTCTTTATTGCAAGTGGGGTGTGTCGTATAGACGTTTACTAGGTACTTCCTTCTTCGGTCTATGTTGAATAACTAATAAAAAATTAATTATAATAAAAGTTATTTTTAATTGATTGTGTGCGCTCTAGTTTAATAAAATTCTGCATACTTACATATATGAGTATGTATGCATACTCACTCGTACAAGCTTTGGTTTATGATGGTGGCAATGGCATTCATGTCACACTCAAGTTTGCCGACAATTGAACAGGGAAAAATATAAATATCTACAAAATAAACTATCTACAACTAAAAGTCTATCACGTGGTTTATAGATCAAGTTTTATTTATTTGTTTGTATATGAAAAATTAATTTTCTGTTTCGGCCGGATTTTCAAAAGATTGATGACTTTTTGAGAGTTAAATAAAAAAAAAGACAAGATCATTTTTAATTATGAGCGAAAACTAACCATGAAATTAAAACCATAAAAGAAATACTTATACAATTTAGATCCTGAAACATGCCTTGCCATTATTCACAGATAAAATAATGAAAGGAAAGAATTTTGTGCCTAAACAAAGACATTCAATTCTATGTTGGCTTTGGTCAATTCAAGCGAATCTTATGTCGTTTTCAATTGGCAATCTGGAAGTAGAAAAAAGCTTTCTGAAAGCTTTCAATTGGGCAAAAGTGACAGTTCTGATTTTGAAAAAGAAGAGATTTCTTTTCTGGATTTGAAATCAAAAGCAAAAACAGAATCACTCACACATTCAAAGATTTTAAATGTCATAGTCAAATTTGACAATTAAAAATGTGACAGTTAATTATCATCTTAGCCATTTTACATTTACATTACATTAAAATTATTTACAGCTTATATGCTCCAAATTGTTTAATGATTCAGATTTTTTTTTTACTTTGTTAAAATTGTTTCACAGTTGTTACAGAATAGATTTTTATAGAACTATGTACTTTGTATTACTTAAAAAAATCGGACAAATACCTTATGTCAATTTATACTGTAATGAAAGTCAACATTTCTTAATTCATCAACTAATATAAATATTATTTATTAACAAGTTTACTAACTAATTACTTATGTGAAAAATTAAATTGCATCCACTTCAGCTGCCGATCGACCAGAGCGCCTGAAGGTTAGAAAAGACGAGAGCTTCCAAAACTCTCCAACAGATGTCGATGGTCCATTATGTCGGCTATTAGCAAGATGAAAATTGACAGGCAGTGAGCTGTGGTTCGCGTTCAGGTGCGCAATTATTGTAGTGCGTTCAATAACTTATTTAGATGTCGCTACAATACCATCATGAAACAATTGTAAAAAATGACAGATATAATGTCACTTTGTGCAAATGAAGAAGTAGATGATTGGGTTAACGAAAAAACGAAAGAAGCAGTGAACCAAAACTGCCATTTGGTTTTTCTTCAGTCATATTTGAATGGATTATTTCACCATAAGCTCGATATGAAACACAAGTTTAAAAAGAAAAAGACAGAGATAGTTTTACGTCAAAAAGGCCAATAACAAACTTGTTCAACCAATTATCTAAGTGACATTTAATCAGTTTTTCTTTGGATTTCCAAACTGTAAAAATGTAATTCTAAGAACTGTGGTACCTCTATTGACTTTTTGAATAGAAGAAACATTCCATTATAATTGCGAAATATCAAATCCTGACACTGTCAGAAAGTTGCTTATAGGATAAGAATAACGATGCATCAAAAATATCAGCTTTTCTTTCACACACAACTATAAGGGCAGAAGTATTTATTACAAATTCCTCTTCAATAAAATCATAAAATTCCTTTCCTATGCTATAACCTATAACAACAATGAACTTTTAAACCGCATTAAGAAAGATGATACTCGTATCTATGATGATGATGATGTATCTTTCTATCTAAATGAAGCCAAACTAATGTGGGTATACCTTTGCCTATACAATAGAAACTAAACTGATACTTGAACTTGAAATGTCATTGGTATAAAAGATGTCGAACGGAACTAAAACATGATTAAATTTCATTGATGATGACAATTCGAAATACCAAAAAGTGAAAGCCGAAGAAAGAAGGTGAATTTAATTCCATGGGATATAAGTATTATAGTTCTCAATGGTACCTACATCAATTCTGTGGTTGACTGCTCACTTTGATGATTTAAAATTTTATTCGACATGATAAGTTTATGAAACTGCCATTGTTATAGGTAAAAGTTTATGCCTTTAGGGGCTAACCCACACCTTTATGAATTAAGATTTATTAAGTCTTTATACCGTTACGTAACAGTTTATTTTTTACCTCTAAGTGCATAAAAGTAAGTCGCCCAAGTATAATTTTTAGACCAATTGTTAAAACAGGATTATGAAAATTTACTTCTATTACCTTAACTGACATAAATGTCAACTCTACCATTGTGTTTGAAGTATAAAATATCCCAATTTTGTCTGACAGATAGAATTAAAGGTGACAGGTTATTATGTTATTTATTCAACCGGTGTGGAATGTTCTACATTATATCCACACCAACTACGAGTATGCCTTTCCTCATAGATATTGTAAACAAATCCCTTGTGGTCATCAAATAATTCAATTAGAATGTGTATTACGTTCTTTTTTTCAGCTTAAATTAATCGATTATTTGAAGCTGACAAATGCATCCGCATGAATAGTAAATTAGCGGTTATTATGACATTTGGTTAGTCGCGGAAATTGAAACAGCTGTGAATTTTTTTGTTAAAACCTCATCATCTATGTTTTGAACGATTTGCAACCACTGTCGCTATATGAACGATATATAATTAATTATTATTTTTTTTTATTAAATACCCCTTTTTTCCAATTTACCTTCAATTAGGTCAGACATTTAAATCAGTGACGTGTAAAGAAAGCCGACAAATAAGTATAGTGACGTAAAGAAAAAAAAAGAAACAAAAAAAAATCGGTAAATCTTGTTATCGTGTCGAAGAATTTAATCGAAAAGGATCCATTTTAATTGCAAAATGAATATCCTTGACAATGGAAAGTATCGCCTTAAAAAGGACTGGAACAGCTGTTCAATACCATCGCTTGTTGACATTGACGAACATGATGACATAAGTGCAACAATACCAGCATCCACAAAAACGCCCAGACGCAGTTCCATAGCTATCGGCTTGCTTGGAAAATCAGACAAAACTGCCAAACGTCGCAGCTCAATAGCAGTTACATTTCTTGGCAGGCGTGATAGTCATAAGGTGAGTTCGATTAAACTTTTCCAAGACAAAATTTATTCAGAATTAAAAATATTTATGTACATTTTTGTAAAATGTTTATAATTTTTCGTTTAATTTCAGATAACAAAGGACTCAAATTCCTTTTACGAATCAGCTGTTCGAACAGAAAAAAGCGATGGTTCACCAAAAAGTCCTGACATAATATTTTCATCGGATGAGAATTTTCACGCCTCATCGCCGAAAGAGGGCGGTCGGGCTGTTTATTTCGAAGATACTTCCGATTCACAAAATGTTACCAAAAATTTAAGCATGTACGAATCGCCGGTCGATAAAGAACGCAGTCGTGGTCGTCGCAGTTCGTTACAAACAAAATTAGATCGTCGTCGTCGGAAGAATTTCGATCCGAATCAAATGAGTCCCGAAACGTCGTCGTCGGTTTTTCTTGAAGACGATTCAAATGCTGAAGATCAATTGGCATTTGAAGCGGAAGCCAATCGATACATGCAACGTCAAAAACGTCATTCGTGGTGGAATATTTTTGGTCCTGATCAAAAGAAGCAAAGGTGAATTCTAAAAAATTTTGTGTGTCCCAATAATATTTTTTTTTCTAAAAATGTCCGTCCGTAATATATATAATTTAACAAAGCATTTGATGACATTGACTAACAAACATTAATAACCTAAATTTAAAAAGTAATCACTGGAAATATGTTAATAAGTTGGCAAGGCATGCTTATGACTTGGATAGTGCAAGTTAGATACTCGTATTTCTTCAGAGGCTTAACCTTTTGTCTTAGGTAAACTTAAAAGATAAATTAGAGGTCACGAAAAGTTTGCCTGTTTTTTTGCAGAATTGGTAGAACGATTTATGACGGACATATTTAAGATTGTGATTAACTCTTTTGATTGTTTTGTAATGTAAAAAATTAATGGCCATGGCATTGAAACTGTAGAAAATTTTTTTCTAGCCTCTTACTTGATTGTTGAAGTCCAATTTTCGAACGAAGCAATTTTTCGAAATTTTAGATTTGTAGCTTGTCAAAGTATATTATTGCAGGTACCAGCTGGAAGATAACTTAGGGCATTATTAACAGATGTAAGTTAAACTTTGTTAAGCTGTCAAGCTCACTGTCATTTCACAGTGTTACCAATATAAAAGCTTTAACAAAAAGAAATCTTTAAACGTCAAAATCACGAAACTAGACAAAAGTAGATATGGAAAATGAAACCTTAGATTATGACTATTTTTATAAAATGATGTCTCTATTTACTAAAAAGATTTCGTTTGATTAAAACAAGTGAAGGCTTTTCAAAAACAGGACAATGCAAAAGCTGTCAATTTCGTACATGGAATAGCATTATATATCGTATAAATTATATCGTTCGTTATGTAATGCTTGAAAATAAGCAATATGACAGCTGTCAATAAAAGTACGAGTAATTACCTAATATTTTTTTCAAATAAAAATTACTAACTTAATACACAACAAATAGTTATACAATTTTAAATTATTTATTTTTAATTGTAGGACTTAAAAATGTAGGTACAAATTAATTGTATTAAGATACAATATTTCACCTTGATTCTTTTTAATAAAGCAAATATAAAAAACATAACCTTAAATTATTTGTATATTATATTATTATTTGTTAAATCGAAAGATCAAAGATGATTGATATTTATTTTACTAATTTAAACCAGCTTTGTATATTCATTCTTAATTAGGTTAGAAAGGTATTTTAGCATTTGCAAAAATTTTTGCACATTGTTAATTTATTAATTAGATAATAATAATATTGAAAAGATTAAGAATATTTAATAAACAAGTGTTTAACTAAACAATAGCAACCAATTAATTTATGTATTGCTTTTAACATTTGTTTAAATATTATCGCAGAATTTTATCTCGTGAAATTGCAAATGTTGTTGACAAATAACAAAAATTTATTATTGAATGCAGTTGAAATCTTATAGGAATTTATCAAAATATTAATCGAGAAATATAATTTTCGAGAAAATAAAAGGTTAAATTTTTTGGAGTTGAATTCTGTGGATTTTCTAGATTTATGGAATCAGTTTGAAATTCTCTTTGTTAAAATACGTTTAACAAGCAAATTTATTATAATCTTTAGGTCCGGACTATGTACATACATATTTAGAAACTTCAAACACATATTATTAATTTATTGTTTTAAATCAAATAATTTCGTTTGATAACCTTTTTTGGATTAACTGTCAGTTTTTATAAATACCTACATGCAAAAATTGAAGGTATATGGTTATTTATGTTAAGCTGTCAAAATGTAATAGAATGACCAATGATAAGTCAATGAATCGATAGAAATCAAATCGATCTTTCAAAATGTTAATATTTACAATATGTCTGGAATGTCAACTTTTATTTGATGTATTTATAAAAAATTAACAACATAATAAGAAAATATCATACATAGTTGTATTAAAATGATTTAATTGTCACTTATATATAAAGTCATAGCTGTAAACGTCAAACAAGTTATACACCTAGCTGCGCCAACACTTTTAATGCCTCTCTGTCTGCCAAAAATGACATTTTAGATACGTTTACAAGTATTCAACTTCAACAAACACAAGTTACATGTTTAAACTGTTAAAAAGCTCCTTGCCTTTTTAAAGTCAACAACACAATAGTAGGACTGACAGTGACAGCTGACAGATAAAAAAAAAATAAAAAATTACAAAAAACAAACATTGTAATTCTCAGTACATCTTATTTAAACTTAAACGTTTATAACATTATTACCTTTATTGTTAATTAATTCATAAATTCTTTAACTCGTCACATTTAATTTACAATTTTGGTACGAACTAAACTAAAAGTAAACAAATGTATGTACTTGCAGGTGATAATATTTTGTGTTTTTTGTTTTTTCCTTCTTTATCAGAGATAAGTAAATAAATTAGTCTGGAAAACGAGACTTGAGATGTTTAAAAGAGTACATTTTTATAGATAAACAATAATAATAATCTGTTTTAGTATAACAAGAGGTTGTAACTTTAAATTAGTAGTATTAAGCTTATATCATGTTTGTTTTTCTTGTTAAAAGATAAAATGATAAAATGTTATATGATGGAGCTTCTGTTATCGAAGTTTCTGCACTTTTAAAATGATTCATATTATAATGGCGTACAATGTTTAAGGTCGAATACATACTTGGCAGCTTTAAGTTGTTCTTTCACTCAGACTTGTCTTTGTTAGGCTCAATTTATTTCTGCACTTTGGATGATTATAATTATAAATGAGTAATAAACGTCAATTATAACTTATTACAAGGTCCAACTTTGTGTTAAATTTATATCGTAGTTTATTTATTAATTTTGTTAAATATAAAACAAAGGGTATGTTAACATTTTTATTTGTTTAAAAGTGCCACATTGTGTAATGGTATGAGTATGTACAAACTTTTTCAATTTAGTTCCAATCACATTAACTAAAGTTCTATTTCAAGAATTCATTACTAAGCAACTCACTTAAAATCTTTAACCACTTAGTTCTTTTCAAAAAATTGTCCCAAAATGTATTTATTTTTAAAGATGTACACTTTTATTAAAGAGGATATTTGTTTTTCAATATTTAAAAATTAATTAAAATTTACAACCATGCATCTCCAGGCTTGCATTACAAGATGAAGGTTTAGTTTTCAAGGGAAGATGTGATGTAGAAAACATAAAATGGTTTGATAAGAATTTTGCAATGCAGTAATGAATCATATAACACAGTTGTTTTCGTTTTAATTAAGACCACTTTTAATTTATGAATCAACTCTTAAAATACATATGTTGCATGAAACTTTGATAGAAATCTTTTTTCAAATAGTAATTAATAAATAAAAAAACATTAACAGTTAAAGACCAACTGAACTGAAACCAGATCAGCTGTCAAAATGTTTAAAACGTCACCTACATTCCTTCTTACACGTATTGCCCAATGGAAATCAAATTTACAAAGTGATTGAAACGAATTTCAACTGGTATTCGATTATTTTCCATTTATAGATTAAAAAACAAATTCTATCCGAATTAAGAGTTTTATTTCAAATTAAATCAAAGATTCTTGAAGTTTACATTTTTATTTTCTATATGCACGTGTGGAATTCAGTTTTTGTTTACGATGTTGCATTTTAGTTTCCACGTTCTGCATCGATAAAATTTGTCGATAAGCCTTGAGTATTGGATTTTTGTAACTGTAAGCATATATTAGATAATCTTATCATTTTAAACATCAAATCATATCACTTAAATAGAATCAGATGATAAGCTTTCTAGTTAGTCTTTTGAATTTTTCACGGATTCATAAAAAGAAACATCTTGAAGTTTATTAATAATAACAACTAATGGAATGGAAACACTTTTGATAAAAAAAAATTAACAGTTTTAAGCATTCCTTTAAATGTTTTTTATGACTAAATAACTTTCTCAGTTGAAAGTGATTCAATTACATCGGTCAACAAACAAATTTTTTTTAAACGCATGAGTTTTACTTAGTATTAGTATTCTGATTATATAAGCACTATACAGTGATGGTCAAAACTAAAGCACGCAAAATTATCACTTTATAAACATCCCAATAAAATGTGAAAACACAAATGATATTTTTATATTTTTATTTCAATTTTTGCTTATTTGAAAAATATTGTTCTATATTTTACAACTTTAAATTTGATTTTAAATCTTAACATATTTAGGAAAAATTAAAAAAGTTAAAAACTCATCAAAAAGTAGCTGGACAAAACTAAAGCACATGCACTCTATTACTGTCTACACTTATCAAGTTTTACAACTTACTTTTTAAATGCTACTATCTTCACTTGATATTTAGTCAAGCTTATTCTAAGGAATAAATAAGAAGTTTATGGTGGATCTTTGATGGTGCTAACGGTCACAATTTAAAATTTTAATAAAAAATAGTAAAATGGCGCGGATTAAATATTCAAATGAACTTAAAGTAAAAATAGTAATTAGCTTTTAAAACGATGAATCGATAACATTTATTGGCGAAAAATATGTTATCAGCCATACAGTCATTTCTCGAATAATAACTCGATTTCGTACTCGAGGTACTCTACGAACAGTACACAATGGCGGTAGACCTCAAAAAACCAAGTCGCGATGTGACAAACGATTAATGAGGTTAATAAAAAATGGTCCTTACCTATATTTCCTAAAAATAAAAATAAAAAAAGATTAGAATGTCGTAAAGAACGATCTAGTGGAGAGTGGTTAGTAGGGGCTGGAAAGCTTGTCGTGCCGCAAAAAAGCAATTTCTTCCCTAAAGAATAGACGTGCAAGACTAGAATTTGCTTAAACACACTTTAACTGGACGAGTGAAAAGTGGAAGACGGTCCTTTTCTCGGATGAATCAAAATTTAATTTAAAAGGATCGGACGGATTTCGCACTGTACCAAGGCCGAAAGGCGAACTCCTCAATCCTCGATTCACCAGGCAACTGTGAAACATGGTGGGTTAAACATTATTGTTTGGGGATGTTTTTCCAGCGAAGGAGTTGGGCCAATTCATAAAATTAATCGTATAATGGATCGTTTCATGAACAAGGAAATCCTTGAAAACGTCATGCTTGGAGAATATCCCGTTGTAATGGATCTTCTAGCATGAAACCGATCCGAAGCATACCGCTAAATTGGTTGAAGGATTGGCTTAATGAAGGCAATATTAAACTTATGAAGTGGCCAGCGCAATCCCCTGATCTAAACCCCATATAGAATCTATGAGAAATCGTAGATCAGAGGATTGATCACACAAAATATGACAGTTTGACTTTACTTCTCGAACAAGTTCAAACTGCCTGGGAAAACATCCTCATGAACATAATTGACAATCTAATTACCTCAATGCCTTGTCGATATGATGCAGTCATCAAAAATAATGGTTACGCCATTAAATATTAACATTACCACTTTTTTTTACTTACTTTGTACATAAAAGCAAAAATGTGCTTTAGTTTTGCCCATCAGCTACTTTTTGATTAGTTTTACACTTTTTTAATTTTTCTTAAATATGTTAAGATTTAAAATCAAATTTAAAGTTGTAAAATGTAGAACAATATTTTTCAAATATTCAAAAATTGAAATTATAAAATTATCATTTGTGTTTTCACATTTTATTGGGATGTTTATAAAGTGATAATTTTGCGTGCTTTAGTTTTGGCCATCACTGTATGTAAAAAAAATTTGATTACAAATCGAAAATATTTACTTATTAAAAACATTAAACAGTTTTGAATTTTGAGCCCAATGAATATTTGAAAAATTTAAACATATTCGACTGCTATAGCGAGGTATCCGTTCGTAGCAAAAAATTCTCTAATTTTGTACCTACTATTCGGAGGGTTTTTGCTACGAGGTATTCTAAAGAACAGCTCTTCGAAATTTTTCTTCTACATACATAATATTATACATTTTTAACTCACCCGGAGAATTGAGTTGAAATGCGATGAAGTGGGTACGATTTTTGCGAAATTTTTGACTGCTTAGGGTGATGTTCTTCCGATTTCCTCCGACTCAAATTCACCACGAAGAAAAGTCGTCCGACAAATTGGTTTATTTATTCTTGAACTTAGCCTATTTAAATGGGTTCGTTCCATGCACAATTCAGTTCTTTTAAAATAAATTATGTTTTTCTAAAGCCTTTCTAGTCAACATAATCAAAGTTTTGCTGCGATTTTATACAATTCTATCAATAATGATTGTCTAACTTAACAATTACAAGGTGTCCGAAAATTCGAATTAATATTTCTATTTAACTTAAATAAATTTCAAATTTATTTGTAGAAATGAAAAAAAGAATATTTTCTTTCAATGGCAAGTTCAATCAAAATAAAATGTTGATCCAATAGAGACTTTTTATTAATCAATATGACAAAATGAAATACATAATAGACAATCAATGATCTCTGTTTCATATTTTATTATTCCTATAAATTAAAGTATAATTAACAGCAAGTGCACATGATGGCTTAATTTAAATCAATTCAGATCCATATAAATCTAATTAAGTTTTACTAGGAATTGAATCTCTCCATCAGTTCATTTATACGACTGTATGCAAACAAAACATTTCAAATGTCAAAAATTTGATAAACATCAGCTCTCAATGTGAGATGGATACGTACAAAGTATCACGTACGACAATTTTCTCTTGACATTTCTTTTAATTTTGAATCCAGTTGCATTATTCTATTGTGTACCTCAAAAATCTTATCACACTTTTGTGACAGCCACCACCACCGACCACCGACCGGCCACTCTCGAACAACATTGCCAACAAGTGATTTTTTTATTATTAATTTCTTTTGTTATTACAATAATACAAAACAAAAAACGAGGTTAATTTGCTCAGACCGATGACATCTGTCAGATCAAGCGTCAATGGCAAAACAAAACACAACAATCAGAATAAACTAAAAGATAAAATACAATTTATGCTTTCAAAATTAAAAAAAAAAAAATATAAATATATATCCATATTTTTATTTTTATTAAAATGCATCTGACCAAAAACAAAAATACAAACAACAAGAACAAAACAAAAATATTAAAAAGGAAAATAATGCGAACAAGAGGGAGCAAAGCAAAAGAACATCCCACAAAATAAATAAAAATGCCCACACGCTCTTGATTGTACTTCAAAAATGTATCTTTTTAAATTAAAAAAAAAAATGAGAAAAAGAAAATAAAAACACAACAATAAAAAAAAAAACTTAAAACATCAACATCAACAACTCGTTCTTGTGATGGTGATTGCGATAGATTGAACTGTATACGAGTCTACTCTTTCTTCCTCGGGGTGTTCGTTTGGTGATGGTTGTCTTTTGTTGTCTTTTATAAATAAATTCATTTTTATTTATCTATTTTGTTGTTTTGTATGCACAAAGCATATACTTTAAATTAAATAAAATAAATAAATATTTATTTACTTATATACTGTATCATTCTACGACTTTTTAAAAAGCAGGTATATGCCCCTCCTTCAAATCAGGAGGGTAATATTTCTTCCACTGAACAAATATTAAGTATTTTTTTTTTGTAGGTACATAATATACTCCTGATCATATGAACCTACGTTTTTAATGGTTTTTGAAATTTATTTTCGACTCCAGAAAATGTTGTTTTTTTTTTTTGTTTGTGCGGTGTGTTTTTATTCCTTTTATTTTCTCTCTTCTACACTTTTACTATACAACGCCCGCGAGAGCTGTCACGAAAGTTCTTTAATTTAAATCAATTTAGTTTGACGCGGAACACCAACGAGGTTCATTTGTACCTACTAAAAGAATTATTTTCTCTTCGTTCAAAATATATTTGAAACGAGCGCCTTTTATTGTTAAAATATTATACTGATACGCCATTTCAGTAAAAGTGTTTTTCTCCTTATGTACATATACATATATTGTTTGAAAATGTTTGTGGATACATTTTTATAAATAATAATAATTATTAATTTGCGGGAAGAATATTAAAACTGCACTCGTGCTTATATTGTATATTTACCCTTAGAGATATAAGAAGACAAAAATGTTTGTGATAAGAAACTTCAAATGCAAATGTTGTGCCACATCTGATGATAGTTTTATTGAACGCGATTAAAAGTGGCAAGTGACGACGCGACGTCGACGACGAAGCTAGATAGCTGAATTGTATATTCGAAACAACCGGTTGTCAGTTGAAGAATTAAAAAAAAAAAAATCTTCCTCCTTTTTGATTATCACCTTGAAATTCACATACTAGATACTTTTGTATCTTCTATACATTTTTTTTTGTTAAACTAAGAACTACTTTTAAGTGAAATGCCACCAAAATTGTTAAAAAAGTAAATTCTTTTGTTCGGCACGTGTTTTGAGTGGTATGTAGTTGGAAAATTTTAATTCAGTGTTTCTTGTTTTGATGAAACCGGTTAAAATCAAAAGATAAATAGATATCAAGTTAAAATCTCGAAATTGTTACTTAAAAATACTAAGCTAATAAAACCTTTCATCGCTTTCAAAGTGAATCAGCAAAAAAAAATTACTTTCAACCGTTAAAAAGGTGACGAGTATATCAGTTTAAAAAAAAAAATTATAACTCATTAACGAAAATGCCGACATTTTTACAAATGAAGTAAGTGACTTTTTTAATGGGTTTTATTTAAACAAAACTTAAACAAAAAAAAAAAAAATAAGGAAAACATTAGAAATATGTTTAATGTTAATAATAAACATTTATGACAGTTAGGTCGCGACTTTTCACAGTACAGATAACCTGAATTTTGGGTTTGGAGCGCGATGAAGAGATTCAAAAAATATGCGATTCTCATAAGGCAAGCTAATAAAATACCTAACTATACATATGAACACAAATTATGAGATTGCTTTTTGCAAAAATTAAAACCAGCTAAGATTTGTTGATTTTTTTTTTTTTTGGAGTGTGTTTTCTTTCTTATCAATTATTTTATTTTTAACTTTTTTTTTTTGACTTTTTAAAAAATCTATCTTTGCATAAGTGCTAAGCATTTAACAAACATTAAACACGTTAAGTTTATAATTACAAAATATATGATTAGTAAATAAAAAAAGATTATTCTGCTCTGGTGCATTTTTATCGAGACTAAAAATAATTCTCAAGGGTTTTGTATAATCGCTTAGAAAAGTCTAAACTTATAATCGTATCATTTAACACTTACATAGTAACAATTGCACAATTAGTAACAGATTTTATAATGAACTTAAAATTCAATTCCTTACAGTTTTTTATTGTTTATTATTATTAGTTATTTTTATTTTTTTTTTTAAATATCATTTAGTAAAGTTTTTCTAAAAATTGCAACTATTGTTATCGGTTAACAATTTTGATAAATAGAAAATGTTTTTTTTTAATAAGTTAAGACAACCAGAAAGCGACATTTAAAACTTTTGTAACCAGTGTAACAAATATATGCTGCAAACTGTCAAATTTAAATTCGTCAAACAACGCACTTTACAAACCAAGCCACAATTTAAACCGACCTTGTTTACAATACAATGACAACTCGCAGCTACAGGTGAACACTCATGTACATTTGCAATACAAAAAAAAAATAGCACGAAACTGTCAAAAGAAAGTGAAAGTAAGTCTGTTCACTGAGTTTTAGAGTAGGATAGAACAGAGTAGAACAGCGTAGGATAGGATAGAATAGAACAATAAACGTCAGACAACTTAGAACAGTCAAATATCTGGCATCTGAAATTGTAAACAAAAAATTGTTTTGCCTTGACTCACGTTTAATGAAAATTTATTACCAATTTTTGATAAATTAACCAATTATTTAGTTTCCGACATAAAAATCAACTAAAACTGTTCCAAATATAATATTTTATTTACATTATTCTCACACAAAACAAATATAAAGCACAACAGACGAAATGAAAACCAATCACAAATTACAGGCAGATGATTTTGACACTTTTCACAATTCTGTTCTACCTAAAAAGCAAGTGTAGAAAATGCTGTTCTAAAGTGTTCCAAACTGTTCTAGATTGCCTCATTGAACAGCAAACTAGAACACTTTAGAACAGCAAAAACCTCATTGAACAGCAAAAAGCTGTTCTAATCTGTTCTAAACTGTTCCAAACTGTTCGGAACAGCTTCATTGAACAGACTTAGTTAAAACACTTGGCGCCTAAATATTTGTATACTGTCACAACAAGAATAAGTCAGCTTTGGTCTATTTTTAGTTTAAAATGTTAATCAGTTGATAATGGCATTAATTTATATTTATTCAATGGATAAAACTGAGAGACAAAATATTTGATACTTTTCAATTAGGAATCTTTAAAGTAAGGTTATGTACTTACAAAACAAAAAAATATGCTTTCCGTTCCATTTTTCAAGGTTCCTCGACCAAATCTGTCAGTGTCAGAATTTAAGGACAATTTTCTGACATTTTTTTCAGCTATCGAGAGCTAAGTTTGATAGATGATGAGAAAATGTCAAATATAATAATTGTACTAGACTGCTTTTAAACGTTAGAAAAAATTTCAAATTCAAATAATTTAGTCACGTATATTATGACTCGATGACTGATGCGGCCCCAGATCTTGAAAATGTCGAGTACGCTTATGGCAGAATTTGATGACAGCTCTCGAATTTAATTATAAAACATTCTTGTCTACTGAATTGCAGTCTATCTCTGTCATATTATACGGTAAAAATTGTAACGGTAGCAGCTCATTATTCCATTCCATTCCATTAGATGGAGTTCATGGAACTTACTCCGGCCCATCTTTGATTGAAAAGAGAAACACAACCTGAGCGTTCTGGGATTTGTCTTGATAGATCAAATCCCTGCTGTGAACTTAAAAACAAAAAGGCCTATAATGTGTATAAAAAATACCAAAAACAACTTTTTCTAGTGGGGTGTGATGGATCAGGTCCTTATAGTGTCTCACCAATCATTATTAAAATATCTGGAAATCTTCCTTCCGAAACACATTAATGTGCTGTCACTTTAATCCTGATCTGTTCCAGATCAAATCACGTGAACCAAGAAGCTAATATGAATATCTAACAATAATACGAATATTAACTTACATAGCTTGTGATAATGTACCTTCTTGAACCCCTAATCAAATTGACTGTTTAGTGTGGTGTTTACTAATTAGCAACATTTTCAACAAAATACGGTGTAAGTAAATAAAAAAAAAATTATTTTTATGAACTAAAAAACCAAACAAATACTTAAGTATATGTTATCTTAATCCCAATCGCATAAATAATATATTTATTTCGATGAGCTAAATGAGTAAGTGATGACTTTATCCATATTCTATAATATTAATACAAAATAAAGTATTAATCTTAAAAACCAATTTAAAAAAAAAAAAAATTATTTATTATTTCAAATAAAAGTCAAGTATTATTTGATTGGTTATTCCATAAAGGTAATATATTTTTGTATAATTTCAGCTGGTTTTCATCTTTTAACGATGAAAACATACATATATTCAAGTGTTGATTAATCAGTAATTGTTAAATGTTTTATTTATCAATAATAAAAGATAATTATAAGTAGTACGAGGTGTGAATTTATTCAAGGACGTTTGATTTTTATAATATGATAGGCATAAAGGTACTTAGAAATATTAATTGTTAAAATGTAGAAAAATTTTATCAAAATCATATAGTCTAGGGAAAAAAGTTGCAAATGATAAAATTTTCTGGTTTCGTATTCGATTTCATTTATATTATTTTGCCCAAGAAGAAATATTTGGTCTTAAAAACTTTGGGTTGAAATTATTCGATTTTTAAATAAAATCTATATATGTAATAATTTTCTATGAGGTTTCAAAAATGAGTCCAGTTCCATTTGTTGTGAACATAATCTAAAGAGCTATAGTAATTTTCTCAGAGCCTTACACCGATAAGAATGTTTCAAAACGGTTCCATGGATTTTTTCCAAAAATGCAATTCCATAATTTCTGCCTGGTTGAAAAATTTAAATTGTTTTTGTGTAATTCATTAAAAAATATGTTAAATTATTATTTTCTGTATAACATACACAATCTTTAAATTACTTTAGAAAACCCCAGTTTTTCATTAAATTTTTCGTATGACTTATTTATTTATGTACATATGTAAGTCAATAGAATATTTAAGCTGAAAATTCAATTTCCTTCAAAATGTTTACTTTTATTGACATTTAAGACGTCACAAAATGGATGTAAATATTTTTCTATTTCCGACTTGAGCGAAATACTTCTTTCATCTTTTGTTTTTACGTTTTTTTTTGTTTTTGATATTCTCGTAGGTAATGTAAATGCCAAAATGTCAAAAACAAAAACACATTTATGTACATCTGCATTTTAACACATAAAAAAATATCATTTCAACAGATGGCAGCCATATTTATAAAAGAATATGTCTACCTACATTTTTCTGTTAAGATTTTTGAAATTTTGCATACTAAAAAATAAACAAAATACATTATGTATATATGTACATATATTAATGTATGAATGTGTGTATAGTGTGTACATAAAACAATAAATCATTTTTGTTTATCTCTCCACATTCAAAAGTCAAATGAAAGGTATTATTTTTTTTTTTCTTTTCTTTTTGGCCCACACCACAAGAGGTGCAATAAAATGTTTATATTAATCATAAAATAAATACATATCTACTATTTAAACAAAATAAATTCAGTAGACATAATGTCACATAAACTTATATTTTTGTATAACTGTAATTTGTATATGTATGTATGTATGTAGGTATGAATACTTCTGGTGGTTTCTCAATTTTGAGTGTCAATTAAAACAACAAATAGAAAAACATGAATAGTTTTCCCCGACACCTAAGAAGTTGAAAAATAAAATTCAAATAAATTAATTTGTTTATAATGAAACGATTAATAAAGAGCCCAACACACATACATATGAATGTGTACACACTAACAATAATATTGTTTCATTATCATTACCGCTAAACTAAAGTTTATATAAATTATGTAAACAATTAATAGTCTAAAATTAATTAATTCATGTTTTGCCATAGACATTTTGACAGTTGAGTAGGTAAGCCTAAACACATAATTCTGACGTTTAGTATTTGAAGTTTTGTTTTTATAGGAAACCTTTCAAAGTGCCATTCATTTGATTTTTTTTTTTTTTTTTTGTTTTTTGAATGAAAGGAATTTTTGTTATCTCGGCGGATGTCAATTATTATTTTTGTAATCCAGTCGATGGCGGGGCAGTGGCGATGCGGGAGGCGCGTATTTGTATTTTTAATTTGTAGAAGCATCATAAAATGCATTGCATCACGTACACGCACGAATTAGTTAACGTGCAACATGAAACGTTTTAAAATGCATTGCATGATTGTTTTCATTCAAGCTAAATACTTAGAAAACTTCTGTTGGAAGCATAATTAATACTCACAGGAAGATAGAAATAAAAGTAAATTATTATGTTGTCTAGTCTTTTGTATATAATTGAATAAAACATATAAAATATTAAAAAATTCTTACATCATGAATGTTTTTTATAATTAAATGACATTTTAATGGAAGATTAATGACTTATTTGAAGATACCACACCTTGATTTCACCACAGTTATAAGCTGTCAAAAGTATGGTGTACTTTAAATACTAATAACTTAGTTTTTAATTTCAATCGATTGAGTATGATGTTAAAGCATTTGGATTAAAATACAGGGTCTTTAATTTTAATATTTCATAGGCCGTGTGAGCGTATTCGAAATGTCAAATTTTGTCTAACTCTAACTCATTAGACTGAATTTGACATAAGCATGGGGTATGTTGGATTTCAGGGTCAAGCAAAAGTCAAGCGTTGTCAAATCGGATGATCTTAGTGGTAAGTTCACTCTGTACCGTTGTGTTGAAAAAACATGTCGTATGGTATCCGTTTATATAACCAAAAACCTTTACCGATTGTGGTGAGAACTATCAGATCCATTCTTTTATTTGACACATCATTTTCAATGGCCTTCACCTTCAGCTCCTTAGCTTATTTAAATTTTGTAAATCAGATTCAAGGCCAACTGCCGACACACAGTTCTTAAGTTTGTTTTAAATTTAGCACAATTTTTTTAGTTAAGACAACTTGACAGCCCATGAATAAATTTTATTTGACAGCTGACGTGTATTTCAAAACTATAGAATTGCACAATTTTACAATATTTCAAAATTGATATGAGTTTTCTATCTCCAAGTTGAAAGTTTGGAATTATGCCATTTTAAAATTTGACAGTTGACACAGTACAATAAAAATGGTTGGTGTTTTAAGATGAAAGTCCATTTTTAGAATATATCAAAGTGCTATCATTCGATATTTTATTTAACTTTAAATCTTCAAGTGTCTACTTTATCTAGAGCCATGTGGCACTTTAACAATTACAAGTATTAGAAACGGTTTGTTTGTCAATATATTGTGTTATAAGTTAAAAATCAACGTTGTCAATGTTTTTACATGTAAGAGTGTTTACATTTTTCAGTCAGATACAAAAACAACATTTCTAGGTTTGTTTTATAAGGTATTTGTATATTTTTAATAATATACCTATCTTATTAAATTTATCTGATTTTGACAATATAAACGACTTTAGAAAATATACAAATCAAAAACTTAAGTGGCCAGATGTTCTTTTATCTTATTTTGGTAACATGATAATAAAATGTCAAGATGTATGGAAAAATTTAACGATATAAATATTTGTCAGTTAGAAGATTAGATTTTGAGTGATATATAATTAAAAATAAACACATTCACATAAATGAATTTCAACTTGTTTATAAAAATTAAATTGGACAGAAATTGCGTTTTCCTAAATAAGTTTGATATAAGAACCAAATGTCTAGTGACGAACAACAGCTGCCAATGTCTATTTGAGAATAGTTTCCTTTGGATGATTAGGCCATTTCTTCCAAGAAGTATTTCCCGTGAAATGGTTTTCACGTCAAAATAGTTTTCAAGAAAATTGTCTTATTTTTGGTTTTTTTTTCTGTGAATTATCCCGTTCAAGTTTTGCGTAAAAACACCATTGAAAAGTACCACATTTTGAAAAAAAAAATGTCAAAAACCTCCTCTTTAATATGAAGTTCTATAAGCGGAAATTACTAAACATAACAACGGATTGGATTACCTTTTTCGACAAAAATAACCTACATAATTTCAAACTTACTATTTATTGTTTCATCAATGCATTTGACAGCCAGCAATGGAAACTGACAAGAAAGGTTAACGAAGGTTGTTTAAGCTCTTTATAAAAAACTGCACAATACATTACAAGTCTAAAAAGGCAAGTAGAAGGTCACAATAAACAATAACTGAATTATTAATTGATAATAATTTCAAAAACAATGAAATTCATTTATTTTGAAGAATAATAATAATTTGTCTCTATAAACATATATTTGTTTAAAACACACAAAACGTTATTAAATTTCATAAGTGTGGCTATGTGTTGTAGGTACTATGAAATAGTTTTTCGGTGCCTTTTAGGGTTTGTTGGTGTAGTGTTGCTGCATGCTAATACATAAATTACATATTTGTTTTAATATTCAAATGTACTGAGTTGTTTTTTTTTCTATCCAAATAAATTAATCAAATAAGACAGTCTTCACAAATTGTGAGTACCACCAAAAAAGTTATATGTTGGGTATTAACATGATGGGTTCTAATGGCTTTTAAAACAATGGGAGTTCTTTTCACACAGCACACATTTCTCTTTACAAAACTTAAAGTTTTGGGGTTTTTATTTTCGAAAAAATTTCAAATTCATTTTTAATGATAACGTTATTTCTAAAATTGTACCTGTTCTAAACATAATACTTAAAGCTCTTAGAAGATTTTACACAGAATGCTATGAATAATTTTATTAACCAAAGGTTATCATTTAAAAATTGTAATAACATTTCCTGATGTTAACTATAAATTTATATCTACTTAGCTTAAAAAAAAAGTACTTTTATCACTTTATTAATGCAAAAATCCCAATCTAGGTACTTTTAACTGATATTGACTCACCACAAATTTTTATTATCTGATAACCAAAATTTTATGACAGCTGTTGTCAAATTTATTACCTCAAATCAATAAGAATTTATATTAATAATTAAAAATACTCATAACAAGATTATTCGTCATTATTGTTCAATTATTATAAATCAATCATTTTTTTTAGACAAAACGTGAGAAATTTCGAAAGAACTTTGAATGGTCATAGACCTTTAGAACTTATTGAAATTTACTTTTATTGTCTTTGATAAATATGTATATGGTTTTAATTATATGAAAAACATTAATGAGTCAATAAAATTTGATAAATTTGTTTACATTTAAAAGAAAAATAATAGGGAAGTCCAGTTACCACTGCCTATAATGTCTATTTTTATCATCAAAACAACTTTCAGACGTCAAGAATTAGGTTCCCATTGATACAATCAAAATTTTCGTAAATCCGATCAAGGTTCACGCCACTGCACCGTGCGCAGTTATTTAGTGTAGAGGAGAATGTCAGTGTCATTATTTATAACCCAGTTTAAGTCCGTAAGAAAAAAACCTAGACGTTCTTAAAGCCGTTCTAAATCCAAAACAAAATACAATATTTCTCATGTGATTCAACTGAGATTGAACCAAACCGGCTGCTGCTGCTGTACCACGCAGCACGATTTATCTAACTCGGACACTCTGGCGTATGAGAAACCTAAAAAAATCATTTGTGTGTCTTAAAATAGATTAACACTGACTATACTTATTCTCAATTAATTTCAATATCAAACAATCATGAATTTTTAATTAATGTAAATCAGTAATTTATTCTTTAAAAAATTGCGCATTGCATTGCATCAGATCATTTGGAACTGAAAATTACGATCTTATTTTTTTTAATTGAAATCATTTGAGGATGGTCGTGGAGGTGGGTGGACGTTGGTGGGAGTGTATGAGTTGAAAAACACCACTATATCGTTCCTTGTTTTGAGTTTGACAATTAGGGTGAAATCTGGCACTTTATCAATATAATTAATCTTCACTGGGTATTCGAGTTAATAAATTTCAATTCAATTTCCATCATCGATAAATTCAACGATAATAAAGATCCTACATAATATTGTAGTAGCAAAAAACAAAAACAACTTACATAAACTAACACAAGTGGTTGGTTTATTAAGAGTGTGGTGAGTTAACAATTAGGTGTCATAACAGTCAGATAAAAGTCTGTTGAGTTTTAAGGAGCCAATTATATATCAGGAATTGGCTACAGTTAATGATAGAATGAGGTTTAGACCAGAAACTAATGATTTAATTATTTTTGATTTTAATGTGACTTATTGAATTTGACGTTTTTTTTTTTTTTGAAAGCTTCATGATCTATATCAGTATATGTATGTATGTACAATCTGTATCAGAATTAAGACGGATCTAGGATTGATGTGGCGTTTTTTTTAATTTTTACTAAAACTGTCAATTATGATTTCAACTCGAGATATTAAACTGATCGATCACCGATGGCGCTGTGCTGCCTTGGTGTCAAGTAGCGAGATATTTTTATCGAAATAATTTAATCTTGCATAAAAATTGTAAATAAAAAATATATACTTTCATAAAACATGTTCGTTGGCTTATATTTAATTTTGAGGCGAGTGAAAACGTGTGTTTCTTTGTTTTTAGATTATTTTTATTCAAAATACATATACGCATTATATTAATTTGTGTATTTATATATATTTTTTTTTTGTGGATACATTTTCATAAAAAATATAAAAGAAATAATTTTGATGGCAGGATTTTATGCTACAGACATATGTACATACATTTATTCCAAATTATTTATTAGTCACTTAAGCGAAAACGTGTGTGCTGACGGAGTCACAATGTATTATTATATTTTTGACCTATTTTTGACAGTATATTTTGTATTTATCTTCAAAAATGTATTTATAAATCTATTAGGTAGTTATACTTTTCTTATCTCGAAGCTATAAGTGTCTAACATACAAATACTCTTTTGATCAAAGTATTGTTTTCCAGTAATTTTATTTAGAAGGATATATCTTTGTAGTAAATGTTTTATTTGCAAGTACATATTTCAGATTTATATTAGCGGCAAACATTTTGAAAAAAAATATTTATTTAAAGAGCCGAAGTTTTCGTTGATAAATGCTTCGGATGCAATGTTATACAATTACATATTAAGGAACATTTTTTAATTTGACACTGTTTTGTTGTTCCCCGTTTTGTCTTCGATTAGAAATGTTTCGACAAATAAAAAACAAGGAAAATACAAAATTATTAGTTTTAAAAACTTTGGAAAAACTTCAATTAAGTTTTGCATTACTTAAATATTCATACGATTTCAAATGAAAAACAAAAAATTAAAAAAAATTGAAACCTTTAAAAAAAAAAAAATAGAAAAAGTTATGTTTATAAGGCAAGTCAAATGTTGGCCCAAATTTACACAATTTTTGGCAACCCTAGTATAACAATTCAAAAGTTGGCAGCATTGACAGAAATTGAGAAAAATTAAATAAATAAAATAGTAAATAAAAATGGACAAACATTGTTAGGAACCACGAATTTTTAGAAAATTAAGAAACAAACTTTTTTTATTTTATATTCATTTGGATCTTAGTTGTAGGACATGTCTTAAATTTTATATTATTCACTATCCTGTTTATAAGTCAAATATTATATTTCCCGAAGAAAAATAGAAAGAAACGTACACTACCAAATATAAAAATAACCTCAGCACTAAAGCATATAATAAGTAAATGATTAAACGCACACTCCTGTAACAAAAAAAAAACTATTAAGTTTTCGTTTTAATTAAATAATAATATTTATTTTTAGTTTTAAAAATATTTTTTGTTTTTGTTTTGCTTGTTTTTTTTTTTAATATTTAAAACTTTATGTTTGTATTTACTTTTTTGTTTGTTTTTACTATTTGTGTTTTTTTTTTGTTTTCTTTTTTTTTTTTTGGTTTAATCACACTCACTAACAGGTCACGTAGAGCTAGTCAGGATGTCACTCTTATGACACGTAGTGCTGACAGTCTAGCCGTAACAGCACGCAGGTAAGTGTTGCCTTTGGTTTTTTTTTTTTTAATTTTTGATTGATTTAAAATTTTGCACCGCATTTAATAAAAACAATTTATGTAAAAATATTAAAACGATTTTATATACTATATGTTTATATTAACATCCATAGATTGCTAGCATGAATATTGTTGTATTTAAATATTTAAACCGTTGTGAACTTACATAATAATATATTATATTAACAAACTAAATTACAAATTAAAAAAAAAAATTAATATATATTCCCCATTTTCAGCCATTTATTGAATTGTGAAAAATTATGAATATTTAATAATTTTATTAAAATAAAACATTTACTGCATTAAAGTAAACAAATAAAAAAATAAAAATAAAAGATAAACATTTACTCGTAAGTAGCCCTCAGAGAGAGAGCGTTCACTTGCATGCATTGTATTAAGTAAACGCCCACCGTTTATATCATTTTCTCGTGCAAATGCCGCAGAGATAATCAAATGAAAGTGATAATAATGACTGCATAATTAAAACACTTTCAACTTCAAATCAACCCGACCGTATAGCCCCCACTTACAGCCCCTGCTCTCTCTCCTCTGTCCCCTTCTCCCCTCGTAAGTGCACAGATGTGAATCTGTCTTCTATAAGCGCCCCTAGAGTTTATATAGATACATTTTGCATAATACAACTCTAGTCACAGTAACTATATAAATATCTTTTAGATGCACGAACTCAGGCGCGGAACGTGAAAAAGACGAAGCATTTACCTGTCGAGGGCTCTTTTTAGATTCGGGCGCCATTAAGTTTTTATTCTTAAATTTAGAACTTGATGAGCAAGACTAGTAAAAGCTGCACTATGAATGTTTACACAAGATGAGTACAAGAGCGAAGGTTAATGACATAGGAAAAAGTAGCCAGTAGATTAAGTTGCACGTTTTTGACAATTCAAGAATAACTGCATCCAGTGCTATTCGTTAATTAGAAAATTTGTTTCTATAAGGATTGAAAAATCTTCTAGCATAGATTTGTAAAAAAATGTGTGGGCCGTTTTATGAATTAATCCGCCATTTACTGCAGTTTGCAGTCGCGTCAGTGTCGACAATGGCGGCGCGGTGCGGTGGTCTAATTAAATTTATCGTTCGGTATAGTGCAAACTTTAGGTAGAAGTAGAGAAGAGCTATACGTGCATATGTATATAAATATAAGGTTAAGATACACAAACACATACACTTGGGTTCAAGGAATCCACTATAGAACAATATAATATGCACTCAACCACAGCCGACAAAAGCAAAATTAATTTCATAAGAGCAATTGTTCTTTCTTAAACGTATTTGTTTTGTTCTTACAAATTAAATAATTTTTCACTGCTAAAAGTCATCTCATCATCGTCATAGTATACAGAGGGTTGTTTAATTGCTTTAATATTAATAATTATGATTATTAATTATAATTTTAAGTTATTATTAAATGCACATACATATAGAAACTCCAAAAGTTGCATGTCAACTTGTATATTTGGTTTAAGTCTCCAAAGAATTAAAATCGATAAATTAAACAATTTCTAGTTTAAATGGATATGGATCTAATAAACTTAGCTATTTTAGTGTAAAGCGGTAATTTTATCGATATGAGTTTGTGTGATTATTTATTAATCCAATTAGCCGGTAGTTAGTTTATGAATTTGAGCTCGATTTAGATTTGATCTAGAGTAGAATTTCAAATGATAAAATGTATGTCATTATTATAGAGATGACAGAAAGACAAATTAAATCCATTAATGGAGATATTTGGGTCGAATTAGGGAGAGAAGCTTGTTGACATTGAAATGCGAATTCAAGGTTTTTATGTATTGTGACATAAGTAGATTAAATTTAGAAGCTAAAATAAGGGAGCAGGGAGCAAAGATTTTACTTAATATGAAAATGACAACTTTACCATGTTCTGACATAATTATTTTTTGACGTCTACAAAAAAGGTAGAGCAAGATAAGATACAATGTACACTTAAGTGCCCTCAAGAATATGAAGATGTCCTATTTCATTCATGCCATATGACACTTCCTTCTTTTTTTTTGATATTCTATTTCTATCCATCAAATATGAATTTTCTGTTGTAAATCTTCTTTTATTCAACAAACAATATTCGAATGAGTATATGATGGTGACACACAATTTTTATTTTCTGTAGAAATTCGAATAATTTTTTGTCTAAAATTAAATAATTAAAATTATGTCACCACAAAATGATTTATTTTAGTCGAGTGCAACAAATAAAATAAGAATACTTTGAGAAGAAAATAAGAAATACAAAAGAACTTGTAATGAAGAACTTGAATTTAGTTCCTTTTTAGAAGAATGTCAGAATTACAAACCGATCAAACTATATATATCCTCTATGACTGCTATGTCTGCTATTACACGACGACTCATGAGTCGTGACTCATCTTCGAATTCTACTTTGAAATTTCATCCTTTGAGTCGAACACTATTACACCTTGACTCTTAAGTCATAACAGCTCTCTTTAATTAAAATTTCGTAGTTTGGGAAATCATACATTCTGTCTCGCTTTTAAACGAATTTAAATAAAGAGGAAAAGCAAAATAACGAATGAATAAAAAAGAAATGAGTCGTGCAAAATTTGCCCGCAACTCACAGGACAGTTTATTTTCCGTTTCATCTTTTCGATTCTTGTATCTCTCTTGTACCAACGTAGTTCGAAAAGAGTCACGACTCATGAGTCATCGTGTAATAGCAGTCTATCTAGTTCTCCTGTCTGCAGACCTGTTAATTTGTCATGTTAAAAAAAAAATTTAAGAACTTTCGGGATCGAAAGAGTGATTGAAAATATGTTAATCTGGCATTTTGTTGTTGTTTATCTGGAAAATGACAGTTCATCTTCTAGAATTCAGAATCGGCCAGAGACGCGCAATAGGCGTTTTTCTTTTGTAGTTCAGACTAGAGCCTCAACTGTCAAACAAAAACTTGTGTTTTTTTTTGTTCTGAACATGTTCTGAGCTTGTTCAGAGCGCGAGTTAAGTATCCATAGCAAAACATATTGAGAAAAAAGATAACATTATTTGTATTCAATGATATCTTTAGTCTCTAGTACAGTCTTGCACACAACGCTACAATGATAACATATGTAAAAGAGATAATATCGTTTGTATACAATGTTGGAATATTATCTCTTCTTCATTATCAAGCAAGACGATTGTACGCTTGGGTCTCCTTGTAGATAGATAAGAAAAGTATATAAATACGACTGTATGATGAATTTATCAATAGTCTTATTGTAACTACATAGTAGCCTTAAGCTCCTTTTAGAATTAGTAAAAAGTATTTCAATAATAAAGGACATAGTTCCAAATAAATATTGTTTAATTTTAAAAGTAAGAAACAAGTGTTTTAATTGGCGATCCTGCCAGGAGGTTAAATATACTTTTTAACTTCAATCGAGCGGACCTCGGGAACAAGTAGTGAAATCTAGTATAAACAGAACACTCGCGTTACCGGTTACAAGAATTACCTAGCATAGCAGGTACAAATATAGCTTCTTCGTACGAAGCAGCAAAGCAATTCAGTGAAAGTGTATATGTGGAGGAAAAAAACACACAAATTCGACGACAACAGACACGAGTTCAAAATGGAACAACTCGCAGTATTAATGGCAAGATTAGAAGCTTTAGAAACCAGGTGCAACACAGTAACACAAACCCTAGAGCACACACGCACAGAGAATGCAAGGTTAGCAGCAATAATAACTAACCAAAATCAAATAAACACTAATTTAGAAACAAAACTAAATGAAGTAAAATCTGGATTAGGCATAGTACCAAACATACCTGCGCTAGAGGAAATAAGAACCACATATACAGATGGTAGTGAAATACAGTTAGACGCATTTAAAAGCCTACCTATTTTCAACGGCGATCAATCAAATTATCGGTCGTGGCGCGAAGAAGCATCCAGATTAATGGACAGCATTAAAAACTTCAAAACACACAGTAAGTACGCAGCAGCATTGACTATAGTGAAAAGTAAAATACAGGGTGCAGCCGCGAATGTGTTAACTAATTATAACACAATTTTTAATTTTGAGGCGATACGTAACAGATTAGATTATACGTACTCTAATCAAGAACCTCTATACGTGCTACAAGACATGATGAAAGCCATCACGCAAAAAAGAAGCACACTGTCTGAATACCACGACGAGATAAATAAAAATCTCAATTTAATAATATCAAAAATCACTATGTCAGGTGATCCGCCGAATATAATCGACAGACTAATTAAAAATGCTAACGACGACGCAGTTCGTATATTCATTGATGGTATGAGTGACAACTTTACAAGAGGATCATTATATTCAGCTACAATAAATGATCTAGAACACGCATTCGCAATTGCTCGCAGAATAGAACATGATAATGTGCACAGGCATTTACATCTCACTCAAGATAAGCACCACAAAAATATGCCACATGAACGCAGAAACGAAAGAAGACCAAATTATTCGAGCCAAACAACGAATTATCAACCCCAGAAGCAATACGATAATATGCAGCAACACAATCAAGGACCACGCCTAAACCCTTTCAAGAGAAATGACGGACCACAGCCGATGGAGATAAACTCGAGACAAATTGTACATGCACAGCGACAAAATTGGAATCAATACAAACCCGATGTATATAATCCACCAGCGAAACGTGAACACAGCGGGAGTTTCAACACACACAACAGACCGCAACGATCTTATCAGCAGAACTTCAAGCAGCAGAGAGTAAATAACTCCCGACAACAACGCAGAGACGATGTCAGCAGTACATATGCAGAAGCAGATGAAACGGAATGTATGGTAAATAATAACATAAGAATAGATCATTTAAACTAGTAGACGGGTTGCCCTGCTTAAATTTAACTAGTACTATTTCTAAGAAAATTTATAAAATTCTTATTGATACTGGTGCAACCCATAATTACATTAATAGAAAATGCGATTCTAGCGAAAAAATTAAAATTAAACCTATAAAAATAAAAACAATGCATGGTTATTCTATGGTAGATACAAAGAAAGTAGTTAGGATATTAAAGAAAAATATAACATTTTTTGAATTAGAGGATATTCAGTCTTTTGATATGATATTAGGATATGAAGGACTTAAAGTTCTAAACGCGGAAATAAATTTCAGTAATATGACTCTAACTACCATAAGCAGTGTCGAATCTATTCAGAAAATTAATTACATAATTGGGGAAAATAATATTTATAAAGCAGACATAGATAGACTGATGAAGATTAATAACAGCATAGGACCGTTACCCTTTACAGATACTATAGAAGCAAGCATTAGGACGACCAATGATAATCCGGTTTATGTTAAACAATATCCATATCCCATAGCAGATAACGAATTCGTAAACAAAGAAATACAGAAACTCTTACATGACGATATAATAGAAAAAAGCCATAGTCCTTATAACAGTCCCATATGGACAGTACCTAAAAAAGGTTTGGACGAAAAAGGAAAACCAAAACGGCGCATGGTTGTTGATTTCCAAAAACTTAACGCTCACACTGTAACAGACAGATACCCCATTCCGGATGTCAACATGACAATTCAAAATTTAGGTAAAGCCAAGTACTTTACAACGTTAGATTTGGAGTCAGGTTTCCACCAAATTAAAATCAAAACAGATGATAAAGAAAAAACAGCTTTTGCTATAAATGGCGCAAAATATCATTTTAAACGAATGCCTTTCGGGCTCAAAAATGCACCAAGCATATTTCAGAGATGCGTGGACGACATTTTGAGAGACTTTGTAGGTAAATTCGTACACGTTTACATTGATGACGTATTGATATATTCTTCATCTGAGGAAGAACATATACAGCACATAAGTCAAGTATTCGACGTACTCAATAAAGCCACATTAAAAATATCTGATGAGAAAAGTAAGTTTTTTCAAGAAGAAGTAGAATACTTAGGTCACATAATCAGACATGGTAGAATCACTACGAACCCTGAGAAAATAGCAGCTATAGAAAATTTTCCAGTCCCACAAACGGTAAAGGATTTGAGAGGATTTTTAGGTCTTACAGGTTACTATCGTAAGTTTATAAAAGGATACGCAAGCATAGCCAAGCCCCTGACATTATATTTACGAGGAGATAACGGTAAAGTAAACAAAAAACAAAGTAAAAATATTAAGTTAAATCTGAATGATTCAGCATTAGAAGCGATTAGAATTTTAAAAAATTATTTGAAAGAACAAGTCGAACTTTTTCAACCGGATTATAGTAAACCATTCGAGCTTACTACTGATGCATCCAACATAGCTATTGGAGCCGTACTAAGTCAGAATAAGCAACCTATACACTTCTTGTCAAGAACACTGAGTAAGACAGAAGAGAACTATAGCACAAACGAGAAAGAGCTATTAGCGATCATATGGTCCTTACAAAAACTCAGAAACTACATATATGGTATAGCAGACTTAACCATATATACCGATCACCAGAGCCTTATATATTCTGTATCAGAAAAAAATCCCAACACAAAGCTGAAACGTTGGAAGGGAATCATTGAAGACTTTGGAGCAAAATTAGTTTATAAACCAGGAAACCTAAATCTTGTAGCTGACGCATTATCACGTCAACGCATAAATACTTCTACCATAGAAACAGCACATTCAGCTGAAAGTTCTTCTAATGATATAATAAAAACTGTGAATCAGCCTTTTAATGCATACGCTGCACAGTTCGAACTTATTGAAGATATAACAAATAATATCGAAACACAAATCTATTTTAGTAACAAAATAAGACTCATAATAAAGTTTAAGGACAAAGACTCTTTACTAAGGCAGATGAAAGAAGTTATACAACCCCAAAAGATTGTAGCTTTGCATACGAAATTTGAAAACATATACAAATATGGTGAAAACATAAAAAAAGAATTCCCACTAGTAAGATTTATATTCACACCAAGAAAACTTCAAGACGTGACAAATTTGGAGGAACAACTAAAACTTGTAAGGGTAACTCACGAAAGAGCACACCGAGGGTTACGTAACAATATACAAGAAATCTCAGAGAAATATTACTGGCCCGATCTAAATAAACAAGCAAAGAGTTTCAACAAAAAATGCATAGCATGTCTATTTGGAAAATATGAAAGAAAACCTATCAGAGAACCTCTGAATAATTCAGAAATACCAACACATGTGGGAACACACATTCATATGGACATATACTTCAACGACAAGTATACTTTCCTTGTAACAGTAGATAAGTATTCTAAATATACAATCCTTCGGGAAATCGAAACTCGAAACAGACTGTACGACGTTATGGAAGAGGTCTTATCTAATTATTTCCCAAAATGTGAACGACTCATGACAGATAACGAGAAGGGATTCAAAACAGAAATGGTGAACCAAATGTGTTTGAAATACAACATAACTAAAGTAGAAACTCCAGTATACAGATCGACAGCGAACGGTCAGGTAGAACGTGTAAACGGTACAATAACTGAACTGTCTAGAATATTCACAATTCAGAATAAAACAAGACTTATCGAAGAAATATTTAGAACAGTGCGTGAATTAAATAATTCTATACACTCAGTTACCGGTTTGAAACCTAGAGACATTTTCTTTAATCAAAATAAATATAGCAATAGTGAAATTATAATAAATAAACTAAACTCAGCATCCAAAAAAGTGATCGAACGTCTAAATAAAGGAACTCGACACAGAGAGTATAAAAAAGGAGATAAGATAATGGTAAGAATCACAGGTCTTAGAAAGAAATCTAACGCCAGATACATAACAAGAATAGTAGAAGAAGATAAAGGAGACACTGTAATCTCTAAAGAAGGAATAAAAATTCACAAGGATAACATAAGGAATTATCATTTTTCAGATGACGAAAATATTAATATTCCTAACATTACTAGGAATTGTACAGAGTCAAGAAGGGCAAGGAAACGTTCAAATAACTGAGTTACTAAACAAGAAGTTTATACTTACGCAAACAGATGACGTGTATTTATTCAAAGAACAAACTTATTTGTTACATGCCACCAACCTGACTTCGATATTTCAACCTTACGTAAATATCGTAACTAGTAAATATCAACCTACACAAGAAGAAAAAATTTGGTTAAGTAAAATTAAGAATTTAGCAGACCAATTACAAGAACATACTAGGCATACTAGATCAATTAACTTTTTAGGAACAGCTTTCAAATATGTGTTTGGTAATCCTGACCATTATGACTTAGTTAACATAGAAACGAGTATAAATAATCTCATAGAAAACAATAATAAACAAAAAACTATAAATTCTAGATTTGAACAAATTTTGCAACAATTCGAAGGTCAGAGCCTTAAAGAACATTTAGTAATAGAACAAGTGTACGAACAATTATTATTATTGACCAGAACAATTAATGCAGCAAAAAATAATGAATATTTATCAGAAAGCCTAGACTTAGATGACATTAAAAATATTATTCAACATGAAATAATTCAAGTACCCATAATAAATATACTTCAGTACTCTAAAATATTATTAGCTAGAACTGATGAATTCTTCATCACAATATATAAATATCCAGTTCTAATTAAATCATGTAAATTGTATAAAGTAACACCTTTAAATTCAAAACATGGAAAAATCATTACAGATAAAACAATTGCCTTATGTAACCAAACTTATTTAAGAACAAGAAATTGTCAAAATCATCTAAGTAAAAACATTTGTGAAATTAACTTTGAAGAAGAAAATTGTCTTATTCCACTTTTAAAGAATATAACTTCAAAATGCAACATTAAACAAGAATACGATTACGACTTAGAAATTGAATCCGGTGTTATGTTATTAAGCGGTAAGCATAAGTTAAATAATCAAACAATTAATGGTATAAACTTAGTTACTTATGAAAATACTATAAATCTAGACGATAAAATATACAAAAACATGCATAAGCAAATTAAAGAAGTTATATTAAGAAATCATAATTCAGAGTCTTACATCGACCAAATAATTAAAGAAGATACAATGTACAAATTCGATAACATAGATACTTTAAAAAAACTAATTATTCCTTTTGAAGAAAAACCGATATTATCAACTATATACACAATTGTAACACTGATTGTTATTCTAGCATTTACGTACGTAATGATAAAAACTATACAATGTATAACAGATCGTCAAAAACAAAAAAAGATTGACGCATATAACAAAACTTATGAAAGAGAAATGTTAAAAATAGCGTCGAAAAATCGAGACGATTTCGTTTAACAAGGGGGGGAGTTAAGTATCCATAGCAAAACATATTGAGAAAAAAGATAACATTATTTGTATTCAATGATATCTTTAGTCTCTAGTACAGTCTTGCACACAACGCTACAATGATAACATATGTAAAAGAGATAATATCGTTTGTATACAATGTTGGAATATTATCTCTTCTTCATTATCAAGCAAGACGATTGTACGCTTGGGTCTCCTTGTAGATAGATAAGAAAAGTATATAAATACGACTGTATGATGAATTTATCAATAGTCTTATTGTAACTACATAGTAGCCTTAAGCTCCTTTTAGAATTAGTAAAAAGTATTTCAATAATAAAGGACATAGTTCCAAATAAATATTGTTTAATTTTAAAAGTAAGAAACAAGTGTTTTAATTCGCGCTCTATGAGCTCAGAATAAAATAACTGAGCAGACTGAGTTAAAAAATGAAAACCCCAAATGAAAATGAGTAATGCAACCAAATTCGACATTAGGTCTGTTTATTAACTTTTCGTTCCCGCACTAATCTTAAAATATCTGTCAAATGTAGAGAAATGAAAAGGCAGTTTTTTTTAGAAATGTGTTATGGCCAAGAATTTAGCTTTCTTAAAGAGATAAGGGTTTGGTATTACTTTTAAAAATGATTTCGGGCAAGTGGCCTTCGCGGCTGGCTCGAATAAATTGCAGCCGATAGCCCCAATTTTCGAACACTTTTTGCAGCAATGGGGCCACCGTATGTCAGCAGTACATCTATTCAATATGAAATGACAAAAAAGGGACAGCTGTCAAAAAAACCAACTCCAAAAAAAGTATTGCTAGATTGAAAAAAACACCCTTTATAGCTTCAATAAAACATTTCCGAGCTAAAAACATACGCCATAGGTAAAAAATTTGAAATCCTTGTTTGGATAAATTTCATATCGTACAATGAGGTTGACACCAAGTTAACTTGTCAACAAGTTCAAAAGTGTCACTGACCAATAATTATGCTAATTGCATATGTCGCTTGTACTTGCGTACTTCAACATTATTAATTATATTGCCGCTAGCTTAATGAAATAAGTATCTAGTACCTACACCAAGCCGCTTGTGATTTGCATCCGTTCGCAAGACTGAATGAACACAAAAAAAAAAAAAAATTACAAAACCGAAACTAGAATTGCGTTCCAAGAACGATTTATGGATCAGGTTGGAATTTTCTTGGTCAATTGTTCGTTTTATTAAAACATGAAAAAAGAAAAAACAAATCACTTACGGCAAGTTATACATATTGCCGCAGTGATGAACACAGTGGAAATGCCTGTGGCTATGTTATTAAGCTCATTTATCAATTAGTAGAATCAGATCTTTATAATATATGTGTAGGTAAATTATTTCCGCATGCTGCGGGTCTGCAGTCGGTGCATTTTTGAATGTTCTCACACAGATCGGAATTGATAAAATTCAGGAAGTTCAAGTATTTATGATTTTGAATCTTGGATTTGAATGCGTGTTTAATGATGTAGAATGCATCCGGTGGAGAAAGGATCAGATTCAAGGTATTGACCATGAGTGTGTTTAGTTTAGCCTGTTTAAACTACAATTGAAAGTTGAATCAGCATTAACATAGGTAGATCGTACCAAAGGCAACATACATATATTTATGTAGGTTTGACAAGATTCAAGATCTATCAATTAATTTTCAACTAAAAGGCCAATTTTTCACCAAACCTTTACTTGTCAAAGCTGTTTATAAAAACGGAAAACTTACAATGAAGAAGCAGTCTTCAGTTATTTGTTGATTCCGTGTCTAAGGTCTTTCTTCTTCACTACACTAGGCTTAAATAAAAAGGTGCTAAACTTGAAAGTGCCTACTTAATTGTTGAAATTCTTAAGGCCATGTTCATGCGAGTTACAAACGTATCAAACCAGAAAGTCTACACAAAAGAAGACGGGTATTACTCTTGTACTTCATATTTTCAAAAATAAACACGACATTTTGTTCTTAACTCTGTGAGAACATTATTTGATAATCGGTTAAAATAAATGACGTGTCATACCTTTGACAGAAAAGAAATCTGAACAGAGTCCGAGCATATCGAGCATGGTCTGAACATTGTCTGAACAAAGCGTGTTCTAATAGCCCAAAATTATTTTTGATACACATCTGAGCACTTAGCTGTCACTATTTGACATTTGTCGATTTACTTTTTTCATTTTCTTTTACAGAAACAATAAATAAGTTTCAAAACTAAAATTAAAATGAAATAAATAATAATAACAATCAAACGCTACTGTACTCTTGCGCCATTTTAATTGTTTGAGTTTTTTTTTCAATTTCACCTGTCAAATTTTTGTGTTTCAGCGTTTAACTCGGTCTTATCAGTTATTTTATTCTGAGCTCATAGAGCGCATTCAGAACGAAAAAAAAAGCATACATTAGAAGCACTGAACGCTTAGAGGTAAAAAAGAAACACAACAGGCTCGGCTCTGAACTGAAAAAGACCCCTTATATATGACATCAGCGAATGTCATTCTAAATGCGAAGAAAACAGAAAACCACAAAATTAAGTCGAGTACCTACTTATGTGCTTAAAACTACCGTAACTCCCATCAGCTGAAATTCTATGTCATTATCCACCATAACCTAATGACATACAACAACATTAAAATGAAAAGCGGATAAATGTAAAAATAAGTTTCAAATAAAAACAAAAAACAGAACAAGTTCTCTGAAAAACATCCCAACAGCAACTACGACTCTACGAGTATATCGCATAGATATGTAGGCATATAAGCGTCACACTTATGACAAACATCAAACTTCCTCATAAGCACTACTGTCACTGTGCCTGTGCCATGCCACATATGACTATAATGTGTGCTCCCACTTGTTTGCGCTTTACAAAAAAAAAAAAAAAAAGATTGCTCTATAAGTTTTTGAAAAGTGTATCACGCGGAAGGTCAAGTTCAATATAGAAAAAACCTTGAGCACAATGCACACTTTTCGTTTGAGTGTTGCAAACATACTTATTTAATGAATGAATGAAAATACATTTTTTTCTACTTCAAGGAAATTATTTTGAGGACATTCGATAGCACAAAAACAATAAAAAAAAAAAAAACAGCTATCAGAATTTTTTGCAAGCCTTTCAGAATTGAGATCTAGTTAGATAACCCGTGAATAATGCATATAAGGAGAAACAGAACTCTTCTGTTTTCTCTATTAAAGGGGATTTTGAAACTCGTACACAGTTGCACTGTTATTTGAGTTGACATTCTTCAAAAGAACCAGATTACAAAAAGATTGTATGGATTAATTTCTTGGCAGAATGAGTGAGGCTCTAGATATGGTGATGGAAAAAAGGAAATACTCGTATAAATTATTGACAAATAAATGATTTTCTGACATTTCCGCTGTCACATAAATATAAATACTTGATGGATATTGTGAGTGTCATCTGTCAGATGTCTGAAACAAGGTCACTTGATGAATTTAACACAATAATGAAACGAATATTGTTGCAGATTAGGAGAATAGCGTATTTGAAGAAAAGTTTGTAGTATTGAATACTTTTTTTTGTTATTTTGTTTTGATCTAAAATGAATTTACTATAGGTGAAATAAATTATTTCTTTTTATGTTATTATGTAACCTGCTTACTGCAATATCGACAAAACTGTATTCACTGTTTAATCACGTGTAATGTCACCCAAAACAACAGTACTTTTGCCAAATATAGGTATACTGAGCACAAAACAGATTTGAACAAATTTTCAGTGTAATCGAAAGATATAAAATAAGTTATTATTTGCGAATGAATCGAAAAATTAATCAAGCTACAAGTTCTGCCAGCAAAGTTGCCGACAACTTATGGTGTAAACAGGGCCTTTTTCTATATAAGCCTATGCACTTCAACTAGAAGCAACTCAACGCAACTTTAAGTTATGTAGCTACGTAGTGAATTAAGATGCTCGAGTCATTTTGTTTTTCAAATAAACTCATGTAATACCTTTTGCTTATGTTTATAAACTCAAAACTATTACAAGAAGACTCATTTAAGAAGCAAATTACCATAGATTTATAAATTGTACAGTTAAAGTGGTAAACTATTCAAATATCTTTATAACCTTGACTTTCAAATGTTTTTTTTTTTTTACGTCAATCCAATACATTTGTGTTGATTACTAACATTATATCCACTTCAAACTGTCTTGTCTTGAATACAAATGATTATCAACTTTAAATTTTTAAATCTTTTTTAGAAAGTATATTGAAATAAAATGTAAATGACGGTTAAATTTTGTTCAATCATGAACAGACAATTTGTCAAAAGCTCACGTTTTTTGAACTATCAAAAAAATATATGTAATGTATATTGCATATAAATATACAAGTAAATAAAGTGCTTATGTCAAGAGAACAATAAAGTAAAATTAAACAAAAATAAATAATTTGATTTATTAAATGTTAATTTTAGCTAAAACGTGTAAGAATTCCAAATGTACTAGGTACTCAAAATTGACGTAACAAAAAACAAAATATTGAACAGCTTAAATTTTTTGTAAGTACCTACTATTTCATAATTTTTCACAATTTCAATAGATGTCATCTTTATCATTCTAAAATGTTTAAATGAAAACAAAAATCTATTTTAAACTAATTTGTGTTTTGTTTTTTTTATCTGAATAGGAGCAAATCACGCAGTGTAGATCATGGCCTAGCGGCGCCATTTGATTTGGATTCATTGCGTTCAAAAGTTGAAGGACGTTTTGAAAGTGTTGATCGTTTGACAAGTAAGTATATTAATTTAATATAAAAAAATAACGTAAATCAAAAATTAATTATATCAGAAATAATCGTTAAAACAAACAATAACCATAATTGATTCTGGTAACCTAAGAGGAACTACATCTTATTTTTGAGTTGAAATGAGTTTCAAATCTGACATTTATGTATGTTTATATTATGTTTTAATTGTTAACAAAATAAATCTATTAGAAAAAATGTATTTAAGCCAAAGGAATAAGTGACTGATTGACTGACTTGCAACAAACTTTCGTGGATAAAATTTCTCACATTTATTTATATGAACTGCCCCTAATTTGCTCATGTTAAATACAACCGTAAATTGTTGTGTCTAATTTGGATGCATCACTTAATGTTGACTATTCAATGTGTGGTTAAAATTAAACCTGGATCATCTATTTGTTTGTAGATCTCTATAGTGAAGGTTATTTTTCGTAACCACAACTGTATAAAACTAGGCCTTAAAATAACATTGTCATTTTGGGTTATTTGGATTTTCGACTAAACAAATTAAAATTAGAAATCTACCGATTTTTATGAACGACTTAATTGTCTCGTTTACTCTTTTATTTAATCCGCTCTGGATCCGATTTTGAGTGGTAAAATCTCTCCCTCTCTTTTCAACAATGCATACACATGCATACATGCACAAAGTGGGTCCGTTCCGTGTTATTCTGTATACGATGATGTAATACAAAATGACAATACTGTCTCACTTGTTTAAAGTTCTGTCAAAGTGCTTCCAAAAAAAAAATGACAGTCTTAACTAATTGTAATTATAAGCCGTTTTGTATTAGTAATTTTTCTCTAGTATAGCGCAATAATGCGAGTTCTGATAAAACGCTTTATTCACTTCAAACCTCACTCTTAATTTGACTCCCTAAAGTTGGTATCCCTTCAATATTTGTCAAATGATATGTGTCAACATTTCAAGATCTTCTGTCAAAAAAAAAATTGCTTTACCTTATATTTACATTATCTATTGTTATGTTCGAAAAATTTGTAATTAATTTCGAAGATCGATCGAGTTGAATAATACATGAAAATGCAAGTCAAGTTGAAGTTGAAGAATGCAGACAGAGCTCGTTAAGTGTTTTTGTCATTAACATATTTGCAGTAAGACTATGGAAATAGATCAATTTTATTCTAAGGCTTTCTGCTCATATAGTAGTTAATCACCCGAGCAACTCTCAGTTAAATTTCATTGACTACATTTCGCAATCGAAAATTTATCTTCTCTAAAATACTTGTATTGATTACTGACTTTCTTTTTGTTCACTTATTCGTTGTTGTTGTTTTTCTTGTAAAATCATCCACTAACCAAAAAAAACACGGCTATAAACAAAAAAAAAAATATAAAATGACACACCAAATAACTCACTCAATATGTTTTGTTGAGCTATAATTTTATTTTCCTCTTTTTTAAATAACAATTATTATTTCATACCTTTAGGCGAACTTATTATAATTATATGAAAAGCTTCTTTAACAGACTAAAAGCTTTTATTATTTAATCTTATCACTTCTTGTGTAGTAAATTAATAATAATATTCATGGAAGCACTATGTTATGTGGTTGTTAGATAACGAAATATTAAGTAACCATATTATTTCTTTTATCTACTATCATGTTATATTCTTGATAACCCTTTGAGTATTCTGAGAATTATATATTATATATAGCCTTACTATCTTAGCAGTAGTACACAAGAATAATTAGCTATACATGTTAAAAGTCCTATTTCGTTTTTGAATTCAAATACTCCCAATTAGTGTGAAATAAAATATGCATGGTTCTATTGTACCTACTGTGATGATTTCTTTAACTTCCCATAGGAAGTTATTGTAATCGGTCCGATTTGTCAAATTGAAATTTTTCACAATTCTAGACGTTTTAAAGATCCCTAGAATCTAGATCCGTCATTTGTGAAGAGATGTCTGTGTGGTCGTGTGTACGTACGTTCCATGGTATCTCAAGAACGAATAAAGATATCGACTCCAATGAAATTTTGTTCGACAGGCTCTAACTTCGAAAGTTGAGAAAGGACTTTCATTAAAATTTGTCAAGCGATTTTTTCACTAAAGCAATTTAAAAAAAAAAAAACAGTGAAAATTTTGGTTTATCGCAAATATCTCAGGAACGGACAATGCTATTGTTTTTTGGTATAAACTAGAAAAACCAAAAAAAAACGTAAAATTTTGGAAAAAAATAAATTGACAGTGTTTTTTTGCAAAAAATAAAAGACTACAACAAATTCGACCAAAAATTGGTAAACAATGTTTTTTAATTTGAATATTTCGAGAGCTGGCAATGATATTGACTTCAATTTTATTTTATTTTATACATTATACAATTTTAAGTACAAATAGTACATTTTTGACACATATCAATTTGACACTTTTTATACGAAAAATTTAGCAAAAAATAGCAAAAGTTGTTTTTTGATTTGAATATTTCGAGAGTTGTCAATTATTTTAATTTTCAATTTTTTTTTATTTTATACATTTTAAAACTGTTAACATATGGTAATTTTTTGAAGAATTTCGAATTGTCAGTTTTCTTACAAAGTATAAAAATTAAAACTAAAATTTACCAAACAATTTCAAAAAGCAATTCATTGACTTCAAATATATTTTATTTTCAACAAATTTAAAGTACTTTTCAATACCGAAATAATAAAATAAAAAAAAAAACTGCAAACAATTATTTTTCCACGTCTCATAATAATTTTTTGTTACTAAAATTGTTATCAATCAAAATCAAGTGTTAATCGATAATATCAAGAATGAATCGATTGCATAGTTCTTACAAAAAATAACAAATTCACAAGAACACTTAATAACTCTTTTTTTAGTTGGCGTTGTACTGTAACAGAAAAACTCAATTAAATGCCAAGTTTCCTAAGTACAATGGGAAGTTATCAGTGTGGGTTGCACCCAGCCTCTTTTTTTTTTTAATATAAAATAAAATTCAGGACTATAGTTGAGTTCATAAAAGTTATTAACCCGCTGAGGTAGAATTTAAATTGAAATATCTAAAGTAACAGATTCGTGAGTAAAATAAGAGAATGCGTTACAGGGTGAGCTGAAAATTATATTACAATCATTGGAAACCAAAAAAACTAATAAAGAATGTCCCAAAATTAACATACATATTTACATTCTTAACTCTCCGCCATTTCTTTAGTAAAATGTTCACAACCTAAAGGTTAAATGAGGACAGAGTACCTCTAGGTGATATTAATAAAAAAAATTGCTCACTGTTCCACGGTAAAAATTGTAAAACAAACCCTAAATTGGAAACACCCTATAAAAAGTTTTTAAAAAGTTCAGTTTGTTTTTTTTATGTCGGTAACGGATTTTAATTGCGAATCACTTTTGAATTTTTTGAATGAAAATAAATTGCTATCAATTGATCGATCTCATGTACAAACAAAAAGAATTATACGAATATGTAGGTTTTCAACTTTCATGCATTGAATACCTATACATATATAAAAATTGATTTATTTTAATTAAATTGTTACGTATTTTCATATGTAAAATGAAATGCAGTGCATCATTTGAACTTGCTCTTTTTTAAATTCTAAGGTCGTGTGTTTATGCTTAAAAAAATGTTAGTAAATTTTTTACTAGGATTTATTTTTGGCGTTTGATTCGTAGTGTGAATACGTAAAAATATGAACACAACTTTTACTTAAATTCCCAGATTTAAAAAAAACCAAAATCATTTCATTTTATTCACCATTCTTATGTCAAAATTATACCATGGTAGAAAATTCAAACTACATTTTCATGCAATTTACACTTTAAGTTAATGTGAATTTCAATATAAATAAAAAAAATGTTATTTCATTGATGCATTTGCATCTGTTCTCATAATGTACAGTTTGGGTACAAACATACACACATAACATACATAGATGAGCTAGCTTAAACAAATGTCATGCTAATAATTTTTTTTTTTAAATTGTCTTCTTTGATTAAAATTTTAATTTTTTGATTTTTTTTATAAATCCAATGCTCACTTTGACAGTTTCAACGTACAAAGGCACTAAGAAAATGGCGCTGAATTACACATCGTTTTTTGTTGATTAAAAGTAAATATTATATATTTTATTGTTCCAGAAAATTTTGATATCAAAATATAAAAAGTTTTTCTGTGTGAACTTTTTCTTTTATAGGAGGTGCATATGTATCTATTTATTATTTTTTGTTGCAGAAAATGTCATTTATAAGAGAACTTTTCGTCGAGCCAGGATTTAAGTTATATTTTATTATTATTTTACATAAAAATGTGTATGCAAAGACTCATATCTAATATATATAAATTTCGTGTCACGTTGTTTGTCCGCGATGGACTCCTAAACTACTTAACAGATTTTAATCAAATTTTTACACCGTGTGCAGTTTGATCCAATTTGAAAGATTGGATATCTTATATCTCAATTTATAATCGCAATGTTATTTTATTGCAAATTGATCTAATGTCTTTTAATTCAATCGATACTGTTGTTAATGAAAATGGTAAATTTTCCAATTTAATTTTGAAATTCGTGGTATATACCACTATGCCACTACATAATCTTCGATCAAAGATTGGTTCACCTATTATTCTCCTGCGTAGTTTGAATTCACCTCAATTATGCAACGGTACGCGTCTAGGCATCAAAAAGATCACCGAAAATATTATTGAAGCAACCATTTTAGTTGGAAATTTTAAAGGGAAAGTGGTCTTTTTGCCACGTATTCCAATGATACCATCAGATTCTCACATACCCTTCAAATTCGTTTAGCTTTTACCATGTCTAAAAATAAGTCTCAAGGCCAAACAATTTCCATTTGTGGTTTAGATTTGAAAAATGTTGCAAGTTCATGTGTAGGAAAACCGCCGAACCTTTTTGTGTTAGCTAAAGACAGGTTAACCAAAAATACTGTGCATCGATTAGTGCTACATTAAATTAAAATTAAAAGTACGCATTTATAGTTCAAAATAATAAATATTATTGTTAGAAGATTTTACCTGCCTCATTTATAAGTTTAAGTGTTACATGTTATGTATTTAATAAAAATTTTGTAATATACTGATTTTTTACAAACTTGACTAAAAGTAATAATAAATTTTAAATTTAATTCTTTTGTTTTGATTTCTGCTTTGCATCAACTGTACGAAAATTTTGATCAATTGTGTTCAAAGTATTTCCCTTTCAAATCCAGCAAACCAATACATTTTTATACCAGCTTTAACGTGTCCGTCTTTTTTCGTAGTAGAAAATCAGACATGAAGGTCGCTATGTTTTTTTACAAATGGCATCTATGTAAAGAAGCATCGTGGTGCCCATGTCTGATGTTCTCCTTCCGTTCCAACAATGTAATATGACAAAACGTTAGCTATAGCAACGCATGGCCGGGTCAGCTAGTTGTATTGTATGGAAAAACGAGCATCTAAAAGTCTTTTTACAAGATATTATTTTAAAAATACTTATAATTGTAAACGAGCATTATGAATCATTTTTAATGTCTGTGTTCAGAGAAATAATTTTATAATTCAAATCATAGTTTAACTTTCAATATTATTATCCCTATGTATACCTACATGTTATTAATTGAGGTATCCCTAATACGCAAATGTTGTTTCTTACTGTCCTACATTTCTTATCTGTCAAAATTTTGCGCAGGAAATGAATATCCAGAACATTGTTCTCGAGCTTTTTTATGACTTAAATAATCATAGGTATTTATTAATTTTTATGAAAATAATAATAGTAAAAAAGACTCCAGTTGCCAGATCAACCAATCCTTTGTCGTACATCTTATGGTAGGTGACAGGATGGCAGTCCATGCTTACACAGCTGGAAACGTCAAAACTCTAATCATAACGAGATAGTCTCAAAAACTCTTAAATTTTCATAAATATACATTTTTATTTCTACAAAATGAAAATTGTTTGGCTGAAACAAGTTTTAACTCAATTTGTCAATTCAACATATTATAAAATAAGATGTCAATTTACAGTGGAAACTCAGTTATTGAACACAAACTTCAAAAGTAAAGCAGGATGATACAAATTTAGCTATCGTCGTTTTGACGGAATGACCCCCAAGTCGCCCGGAGTCTTGGGATAAGGAACAAGGTGACGAAAATAAAATAGAGTTTTTAACTAAAGAATCTATATCTGAATTACAACACGGCTTTATATCTGGGCGATCTACCACTACCAATATGGCTCTGTTTTCTAATTATATTATAAATTCTTTAGAGGGAAAGAGTCAATTTATTGATGCCATATATACAGATTTTAGTAAAGCTTTTGATTCTGTGAATCATCGCATCCTGCTGCAAAAACTAGAAATATTTGGCTTCCACTCTAAATTCCTTAGTACCTCACTGGTAGGTTTCAAAAAGTCGTCATCGATAACTCTTTTTCTAGGTCTATTGAATGTACTTCTGGTGTACCACAGGATAGGCATTTAGGACCTCATTTTCTTTGCTATTGTCCTGCACTTTCACAAAAACGTAAACTACACAGAGGTGTAGTGAAAGTGAAGGACAATAGCAAAGAAGATGAGGAACTGACTCAAGAAGAGGTCCTAAATGGCTGCCCTGTGGTACACCAGAAGTACATTCAATTCAAAACTACTATGATCCCAGCGATCTAATTAACGTAGATATTCACCGCTTTATTGTTAGCTCCAAATGGTTCAACGAGTAGGAGGATCGTATGATCCATGTGGAAGCACAATGGACTATTGATGGTGTAAGTGTGCTGGCCTTCTTTCCAGCAGCCACCTTAACCTAACCTAACCTAACCTAACCTAACCTAACCTAACCTAACCTAACCTAACCTAACCTAACCTAACCTAACCTAACCTAACCTAACCTAACCTAACCTAACCTAACCTAACCTAACCTAACCTAACCTAACCTAACCTAACCTAACCTAACCTAACCTAACCTAACCTAACCTAACCTAACCTAACCTAACCTAACCTAACCTAACCTAACCTAACCTAACCTAACCTAACCTAACCTAACCTAACCTAACCTAACCTAACCTAACCTAACCTAACCTAACCTAACCTAACCTAACCTAACCTAACCTAACCTAACCTAACCTAACCTAACCTAACCTAACCTAACCTAACCTAACCTAACCTAACCTAACCTAACCTAACCTAACCTAACCTAACCTAACCTAACCTAACCTAACCTAACCTAACCTAACCTAACCTAACCTAACCTAACCTAACCTAACCTAACCTAACCTAACCTAACCTAACCTAACCTAACCTAACCTAACCTAACCTAACCTAACCTAACCTAACCTAACCTAACCTAACCTAACCTAACCTAACCTAACCTAACCTAACCTAACCTAACCTAACCTAACCTAACCTAACCTAACCTAACCTAACCTTACCTAATCTAACCTAACCTAACCTAACCTAACCTAACCTAACCTAACCTAACCTAACCTATCCTAACATAACATAATGTACATGTATTTGAAAAAGACGTATACACGTAGTCCGTGTGATTAGAAAAACCCAACAAAATTTTGCTCTTTTTTAGTTTCGTAGTTTAAGATAACTGAATGTTTTCTTATTTTATTTTAACAAGTTTCAATAAAATAAAACTAAAAAAATGGAAAGCCAGAAATGTATTACTATTCGTGTATTTGTATCCGTGTAATCGGGAGCTCTAATACCTACATTATGTTATGATGAAAATTAACAGTTGAACATTTAGCAGAGAAAATAAGATAAAGGGAATAAACATTTATCGACTTTAAATGGCATTACAATTTATCTCAGTTCTTCAAAAACTAAAGTAAACTAAAAGACTAAGACTGGATATTTTTAGCTTAAAAATGCAACAAAAAAAATACAATTTTTCAAAAAAAAAAAAAAAAAATAGTAATTAAAATAACTATTTTGTTGCTATAATTGGATACAAAATATAAAAAAGTATAAACAAATATAATTCATTGTTTGTCGTTTTCTTACCAAAACTTTGGTTCAGGTCAATCGGTTTGGCAGGTTAGTGAACGAACACAAAAGGTCTGTTTCTTTACTTTTCGGGTAAAGTTTGGGAAAAAGCTCGGGAAAAAGTTCGGGCTCTAGCTTTTTGATGTTGTTTTTGTAATTTGGTGCCCGAACTTAAAAGTAAAGAAACGCATTTGGGATGTTTCTGGGTAAACTTCAAATTTGAAGACCGATATGTATGCATATGTAGCGAAACAGTTTTCTTTCTGTTTAAAATGAGCCATTTAGAGGAATTTAAAACAAAATTTAAACAATTGTTCTTATTAATGGATGATAGAGAAGATAACAGTAGTTCCATATTTGTTTACTTTTATTAACTTTAATTTGCAATCTCTTCACAAATCACAAACTTCAAATTTTTCGATCAGTCGATTTAATTTTGACAAGCAAGAAAGTGCCCGAGCTAAAATGTTCGGATAAATTCTTGCTGGAGGGGAAACGAAAAAAAATGAAAAGCACGAAAATGCCAGAAAAAAGTAAAAAAACACGTTTTGGAGAGTTTTGGGATCCCGCGGGCGAGTAAAGAAACAGACCTAAAAAACAGACTTTCTTCTATATATGTATATAGAAGATAGAAGAAGATGTAAATAGACAATCAGTCATTTCTTACAAAAGAAAACTCAGTTTTTCGTGATCTATTATTATTAATCATATAGTATGTTAGTTAATCTAAAATCTGATTATAAATTCTAACGTAGTTACATAAATTGTAATCACCTCAAGAGGTTAATTGTAAAAATTAAGTTTTTTTAGGCAAAGAAATTCAATACAAGTCAACGGGTGAAGAGTTACCCAGTGTATACCTATGTAACGTTTCAAGACCTTTCTTTAATTTTTAGAATTAAGAGGCATATTGTTAATTTACACAGCCCCTATTCAGCGTTTTTAAATACGACCCAATATCTTAACGATTTGAAGTTATCAAAATAGACAAACAAAAAAAAAAAACATGGAAAACTTTTTGTAAATGCTAAAAACAATATTTCGTGTTCGAAGTTCTGCTACTTTTGACTCACCGATATTTTGTATCAAAATATATTCTCCTTCAGCACCACTGTTCTTTTTGAAGAGCCCTACACTTATAAAAATAAGAATAACTACAATTATTATGTTATCAACAGTTTTTTTTATTTATGATAAAAACTTCGCAATGTTGAACCGAGTATACCTCTATTTATTTGTTTAGTAAGTCTCCACTGGTGGACGCAAACAATTGCTATAGCTCGCTCCAGCAGACTTACATAAATCTAAGATACTTAAAACGAAACCAGTGAGTTTGGCGGGCGATAGAGCTGACGGTGCACTTCCTACCAAAAAAAAAATAAAAATAAACAAAATCAACTCTTGACCACATACAATACATACGAGTAAAAAAAAAAGAAGAAAAAACCAGCGTGGGTTTCGTTATTTGAATCGTGAGCTTGAAAATCTGTATGTCGGTTTTAGAAGAGTCACTTGTAATTCATTTTCCATGGAGAATAGTTGATCATTTTCAAGAACTGTAGTGTTACCGGCTTATTAAATATTGTGATCCTTTGGAAAGGGAAACTACATGATGGAAAATATAGAAATTTATCGACATGAAAAACATTCGGAGTTTCTTGTGTTTGTTTACAAAAGCGGTGTTTACAATGACAATGACATCACTTTTGCTTTCAATGAATTTATTCGGTTTCAACAGACCATAAAAGGTTCATTTTATGTTCGGTTTTAATGATAAAAAAAAAACAAGATATTAATAAATAACTTTGAATGAAATTTATAAATAACTTCCTTTCATTTTTTTATTTTAGATGAACGAAAAAAATCATCGCTACCATCTATACCTACAGTTACATATACGGTTGGCAATCGTGATACATTAACATCAGTTGCTGCTCGTTTTGACACAACGCCATCTGAATTGACACATTTAAATCGTTTGAATAGTTCATTTGTATATCCAGGACAACAATTATTGGTGCCAGATAAAAATGCTAAGGATGACATATCGATTGGATCAGGGACTGGTGATGAGAAGGGATCAAGTGTTTCCGGTAAATCCAGCCCAGTGGAGAGGAAATTATCAACAGAGGATTCTATGGCCATTGAAGAAAAAGGTATACCTAAACCTACTGCTAATGTGAAAATTTCATATTTTACAAAGTGAAACCTTAATACGTGCGTATCCATCGACCATCGAGTTAGAATGTTGTTTAAAATATTTTGATGTCTTGATTATTTTTTGACGTTTCTGCTAGAATAAATTAAGTGTAGTTACATAGATATATACTTTATGAATTTAATGTTTAGAAATATCGCACGTTGTTACTTAGATATGTGTGATGTTTTAAGTTTATGTGTATGTGATGAAGATAGAAGGCAGCGTTCCGAATCCGAACCCTTTTTTTTAGATGTCTAGTATTACATACCGTGTTTTTTTCGTTTTCAGTTCGTTGAAAAGCAACCACGACGTTAAAAATTACGTTCTAAAACGATAAAATAGCAAACATAATACAGTTTCTTTTGTTTTTTGTAGACATTGGTAATTACCGATTTTTTTTTTTCATAAGACATAGCCCTCTTTAGTACCTGAGCACATAGATATGGTTAAAAATTTTCTAGAATTTTTTCTAATTTTAGTATTAAAGTTTAAAACCTTTTGAACCTTATTATCTTAAAGTAGACATTAATTTAAAACAGAAAACGATATAAAATTGTGCTTCGTAGAAAGATCCAAATTTTCATTAGAAGTTTGCATGAAATATCCTAAAAAATTACCAAGTAAATCTTAAAATAAACATGTACTACATATCTACATAATGTTTTTTTTTACATTTTCAATTTATTTTATCCCATAATAGTCAAATTTGTATAATTTTATATTATTTAACTTTACGCATCAATTTAGTAAGAAATTTATCCATATCCAAATTATGACAAATCATTTTTGCAGATATAATATTATCTGGTTTGTCCGACTTATCCGGGTTTTCCACCGTTGCTTCAAATGAAAACCCCTTATGAAAATATCCATAACTTAAAACTGCATAAGATCCTAAAGCTTCGAAATAAAAAAAGAACTTATCTCCGATCTGTTTTTATTTTCGTTTATAAATATTCAAATATTTAAATGAATTTAATGATATATATAATATTACTCAAAAATAAATGCAAATAATAATAATAATAAATAGGAACTCGATTGGCATAATTAAAACACTAGCAAAGAGGTAACCCATGTGACACTAATGTAAAACGAAAAGCTCATAGAAATACATTTTCCAAAACATACCTCATTCACAACTCTGGCTTTCATTCATAACTACCTTACACCATCCCTGTAAAAACAAAAAGCTTTTTCCCACAATTATATTCCAGTTGACATCGTCATTCCAGAAAAGCATTATACAACCATCTCTCTTCCACTCTTGCTCGGCTAACCTGCTGGAAAAAACACAAACAAAAAAAAAAACGTAAACGTACTGTTGCTGTCAAAGTAAAGTGTCATTGCGCTGCCGATAATTTGAGAATTTTCATTGTGCGATTCAATTTATTTTTTCAATCAAAATATTTCAATTAAATCGTCACAAATATCTCTAATCAAACGTAATATTTAGAAACATTAACTATTTGAATGAAATATTCATAGTTTTTCACAAAAAATCCATTGTGTTGTTTTGTAGAAATTCGCAAAATAAATTAAGACCAAATCTTCCTACGTAGAATTCAATATGCATACAGCCGTGTTTTGGAGAGATGGAGGTATGTATGGATGTGCATATGCAAATAAATGTTTTCATTAATTTAGTTTTTTTTTTTAAACATTATTAGCTACCTTTAATTGTTGATTCAAATGGTTTTATTTGGTTCATTACTACTTTTTGTTTCTTCATTTCACTCTTATTCTTTTTTAACTTTTTTGTCTTGGTGGCGGTGAGGTTATTTTTCTTTATTTCATCTAAAATTCCATAATTTTTTTCTTGAATTATTTTATGGTTTATTTATGTTTACTTTTGAAATGATAATAGCCACAGATTCTGTTGGTAAACAAATGATTTATTTTAATTTGTGGGTTGCTGTGATAAGAAACTCTGATGTCTTATTCCATTGCTTTTCATAGCGATGGAATACTTAAAACTTTTGCCGGTGGCATTAATCTGTTATGTTTTAATTTAATTATGTACATAAATGTAGGTATAATTCGCATTTGTCCTGGATTTCGAACAGATCAGAATGCGAAACTGTTTCATAAGGATATGAAAATTATGACTCACATAAATTGTATAATATCCAAACTTATCAAATGTATGTGCATAAGGTTTGAATCATTCAAAATAGGAAATTTTTTAGTTAGGAATTATTTTCATATTTTTCAAATATTTTTATTACTTGAACAAATTACTGAAAATGACGACATCAAACAAGTCAAGGTTTTTTAAACCAAAAGAATATAATTATCAATCTGAATAACTGCCACTGACTCATTTTCGGAACCAGTATAAGTTTGCCCGTCGCTTTTTAAAGTAAATGAAGTATTGCTTCTTCAATAGCATTGATAAGTAGGTATATTAACGACAGTAAAATAAACAAATAAATATTTAAAATATAGGCATTAGATTTTCCAATAAAAAGTTTGAATTCCTTTTTTAGATCAAAGAACATAGTACTAACAAGTTTTACAATTTCACTAAACCAAGCATTTTAAAAGAAATTGTGTAGTAGTATAGCCAAAATCTGTTTTGTTTGAACTTTTAATAAAAAATTATGGTCTTGCCGATGTATTTGTTTTTTGCCTTTTAAAGACATTTGTAAATTGAATATCAACATTTTGTCAATAATAATTTAATAAAATTACTATTTTAGTAGTTAAGTGCACTAGAAAATGAAAAATAATAAAAGATAAAGAATACAACTTAAAGTTCTCAAAAAGTAGCTCTTCACAAAAGGAAAGATAAAGAACTTTAAACTAAATCACTATGAGTTAAGTCATCTGTTGATCAGCCAAATTTTTAATAAAACACTAAATATGTGCTCAAGACTACTGTCCTTATCTCGGTAATGATACCTTTTGCAGCTCACTCCAGATATTGACCGTAAAAAATCCTAAAACTTAGCAAATGAATACTCCCTACAAAAACTTGAGGTGAACATACTAGTAACACTCATAATACAATATCATTTACGCGTTCTACTCAAAAGATCAGAGATTCAAGGGCTATAATCAAGGATAATTTTATTCAAGGCTTGCGTCAGGGTGGTCAATTCCATGGTACGAAAATTACTTTACTGTGTCTAGGGTCTATGCACTTTTCAAATGGTTTGATTAAAATGACGGTAGACTTATTTAACATAGAACCACAGAAGAGTAATTCAGACGCTCAATCGACAAGACGAATATAACACTTTCATCGAATTGGAATTGGACGTTTAGCCAAAATTGCATTTCATAACTAAAGATTATTTTGCATTGAAAATTGCTTGTATTAAATGACAGCGAAAGTCAAAGAGTTGCCACGTTCCAAATGAAAAATCCTACATACATGCAAGAATATCATGAACATTGGGGAACATCTAGAAAATGGTGAAATGGTGGCGTGGCAAATAAATCGTTAATTGAACACTTAAAAATTGATAATAAAGGTTATCAAAAAATTCGATAAAATATATTTAGAATGATTTTTATTGTTCGTTTTTTCGTTCATTTGTTTAAAGAAAAAAAAAAAATAAATAAAGTGGTCTTTTTAGATTAATAAATAATCATCAGATTTGTGATAAAAATTTGTTGTCATTCTAGAGGTAAAAATAAACTCTGGGTTTACTTTGATTTATGAACATATTTGACAGGGACTAATCTTATCGAGACTTATACTTGAATTTCTTGAAAGTCTGAATGCATACAAAAAAAATTAGTAATGGCGTTGTACTTCGTTATTAATGTAGGAAAATATATGTACATGTTTTTTTTTTTTTTATCTTATAGATATTCTCGATGGCCTTCGACCAGGATCACCAAAACCTGGACACATTGAACGCATCTCACCGAAAAATGGCTCCGAAATATCTGGTGATGATCCAGTTATAACTCAACGTTTCCTAAAGATCAATGTTCGTCACATTACCGATGGCCAAGGTGTTGTCGGTGGTGTTCTTTTGGTTACACCCAATGCAGTAATGTTCGATCCAAATGTATCTGATACTCTTGTTATTGAACATGGACCGGAAAGTTATGGTGTTATTGCTCCTATGGAGTTGGTTGTCAATGCTGCTATATTTCATGATATCGCTCATATGCGTGTCGCTGGTGGTGAAGCAAATACTACAGAAAAAGCTGAAATCTACTATCCAAAGTCGGTGTTGGAGCAGCAACAACCAACATCGTCTAGTCATTTAGAAGGTACGCAATCAACATCTGACAAAGATTCATTGATGATGGTTAAAGATGATGATCTTTCTGAACTAGGTGTAGGTTCGATTGAAACATGTGATGATCAAGAATCGATTTGTTCTGGATCTGGTCGTGATGGTGATGCATTTCCAAAAGCATTTGATAAGGAACGTGTTACACCGATAGATGTGAGTTAATCAACATATTTTATAAAGAGTAAAGTAAGATATGTTTTTCTTTTTTTTTTCATAGAAGGATGATAAAGATGCTGAAGCCAAAGAAACGTCTAAGACTGAATCGAAGTCGGGAGCTGAAAGTGATGATACTGAGGATAAGAAAAATTTATCAATAACAGACAAACGTACTACACTCGAAGAGAGACGAAAGAGTCTTTTGGATCATCATTGGGCCATTCCCAGTAAGGACAGGTAAAGAGAAGTTTCATTTTATATTTACACAAGTAGAACCATTTTTCACACTAAAACGGCATCCAAAACAAAAAAAAAAACTAACCCATTTGACATTTTTTTGATTTGTCATTAAATTAATTTTTCAGTTTTATTTTTTCTAACGTTGCATGAGGGTATTTGTCCAGTAGTAACTAATTTCGCTATCTCTAGCATTCTGGAATTTGCATTACTGCCACTGCACGATTCTATTCGATGTTAATAATATTGCTACACGTTTTCCTATTGTCTTCGTTTGAAGTAAATTAGCTTATCTTTTAATAATAACAAATTTAGGTTTTGCTTTTAAAAATTGAATGAATATTTAAATCAACTACAATTTATTTTGAACAATTTTCCAATATTAGGTCATTAACTTTATAAGACCTTATATCAATATTTTAGAACTATCACAAATTTAGGTATTCGCCTAATTTGATGTACAATTTTTTTAATTGTTAATTCAACAGTCATAATTATTATTTGCTTTTAAAACATTTTACATTGGTCATTATGTGTTTTTTAATTGTATTATGTAATCAAGTCCCCATAAGCTAACTTTTAGTAAAATCTAATATAAAATAACACAAAAAATATATTTATTTACATACTTATTAAAAAAATGCATTCATAAAAATTAATCCCGCATTAATTCTTGTACTCTGCAAAAATGTTCAGCAGTAAAAATAAGGCTATAAATCAGATTTCAAACATAAAAAAGATTGAACTGACAACAGTACAAAGGTCTTTAGTGACGTTTTCAATTTTATAAAACATCCTTCTGGTTGTATAGTATTTTTAACTTTTCTTAATGAATTTACTTCAAAAGGGTTTTAAACTTCAACCATAGAAATACGGTCTGAGACTGCAACGATTTTTCAATTTTAAATATGTCAAAGTGCTTGCAATCGTGTACCTTTTTTATGAACATCATAAATGCACTTTTTTTTTAAATTCCATTAATTTAAATTTATAATTTGATTTAAAAGCAATAAGAAAACTCGAACGCAGGTTTAATGACTAAAACAGGGATAGGTGGTTAAGGGTTATGTGTTTTTCAAAATCCATCTTTCTCATTCAATTTAATCCTAAACGAACAAACGAATTCGACACCAAACAGACAGATTTTGTATAGAAATTGTGTTCATGAAACTGAAGTTAACGAGATCGCAGTGTATGCTGTTTTTAAATCTGAGAGATGGCAGTATATGAATTTATTTACATATAAGAATAAAAGAATTGAAAATTATTCATATCTACATATATACTAGTTGGGTACACCAATTTCAAAGTTCGAAATTCTGAACACTTAATCCCTTCAAATACAATACTATAAAATAAAAATAATTAAAAAACTAATGATGGGGATTAAAGTGCAGTGATAATCCCAACAAATCATGTAATACAGATAAATTTCGATTGAAGCCAATGCATTTTTAGGCACTTAAAGTATTCAACAGAAAAGGGAAGACCTATTGTAATAAAAGTTTGATAAAACGGGTACCAATGATATAATTCAAATAGGATCAAAGAACTTTTTTCAAGTCAAAACTGCAACCCCGTTTTTTAATATTCAAGAGACCTTTTATAAATTCTTTTCATTCTGGAACAGAAGAAAAGTAAACCAACAAAATTTATCGTTAAATGAACACAATCGATTGTCTTCGTTGACTTTTGAAAGTAAGATTTCTAATAACTTTTCATTGGTAAATTTAAGCAATTCGAAAAAATCTTCTAATCTGCATGATATGTACGTAGTTATATATAAACAGCGAATGCAATAAACTTAATGTACTCGTAAGTCTTGTCCTGGAATGCAAAGAAAAATAAAGTACTAAAACATGTTTTAATATTTTATATGTTACAGTTATTAATATTTTTCTGTTTATTTTTCATCTTCCTCTCAACCTGGCACATTCCCTTGTCAACTACTCGCTTTTATCACCGACCAAAAAACAAACCTCATTCCCTAATTTATTTCAAAATCAATATGGCTTTCCTAAACATACACCACGCACACACAAAAACACATCATTCCACACACAATTCAAAAAAAAAAAAAAAAAAAAACCCATCCAATCGACAAAAAATCATCTAGATTTTCTATATCTATATCCCGAAGATCATCGGACGAAGAAGCCGATAATGAGTCAAATACAACAGTTGACAGTGCACGCGCTCAGGATCCCCATTCGGCTACATCATCGCTTTGCGGTGTTGTTGGTGGAACAGGTATTGGTACCTTAGCTGGTGGCATTGCTGCCATTGATTTGGAGCACTTGGAAGAACTATCCAAACAAACACGCTATGATTCTGGCATTGATATTCGCGATCCTATTCCAAATGTACAACCCATACCAAAGAAATCCGTCTATAGTGACGCTGATATTGTATTAAGCTCTGACTGGGTACCACCGAAAACTATTTCACCAACAAAAGCTACCGAAACTACAACAACTGCATCAAGCTTGGATATGCCATCGTTTGGAGGTGGTCGCAAAAAGACATCCAGTGTTAGTTTTAGCGTTGATGAAAATGAAACTCAACAGGGACAACAGCAATTACTCAATCAGAGTCAAAATGAGAAAAAGAATAAGGTAAGATTGTTTTTTTTTTTTCCGGTACTAAAATGCATCGTAATTGATTTTGTAGGTTCTTCATAAACAAAAGTGTTTAATAATTATGAGTATATCTATTTACAAAGCTCTCAATTGTGGCTACAGACCGCGTTGTTGAAAAAATGTTATTTTCTTTTAGGTTTATTAGATAAAATTTGATATGCTTCCGTAAAAGCGTAAATTATAGTGAGAAAAATTATCAGATAGCATTCTCCCAACACCATCAATTTTGTGGTTTATTATCAAGTATGTTTAATACAATAAGAATTATGAATTGTTAAATAAAGATGAAACTTAATTAAGAGCCAAGGTTTGCCTATTGTGCGTCATAACATTAAAGATATTCATTAATCAAGACCTTAACACTTTTGATTTCTGACACCTCTTGGTGGATAAACCTTATTCTGTCTAATGTTTTCGTTTTCAATTTTCACGTTTCGTACAATTGGCTATGTTTAAAGGTTACACTAAATATCGACCATGGTCTTGTGAATTCAGTGTTATTTTTTTATTGCTACAAAGTGTGAGTTACAAAATATTTAAATATAATATTCATTATATAAACATATGTATATATGAGATGTTCCGAAATAGTTTTATGATTATAATTCGATTACTCTACTGGCTTGTCGATTGTGCTTCGTATATAAATAAATTACAAAAATATAGGTATTTTATCGTTGATGTCTAATTTATCTCACAATGATCTTGTAATAAAATATTTCACACGCTTTAATAAGTCGCTAAACAAGTTAGAAAATAGTTTTTTAGAATTTCGTTGAATCGAAATATAGCACTTTTTGGTGCACATGTGGAAGTTATGTAATTATGTATATAATTGTCGACAATAGCATTAGACTTAATTCTTACAGATTTTTCTAATAGTGGACAAGGTATAGTTTTTAAATTGTAAACTTTAAAAAAAGAGATTTCAAACTTTACTGATTGAATATAAATTTAAACCAATGCTACTGGTTAGTTTCTTTAAATTCATACTTGAAACTTTACTTCAAAAAGCTCAATCTTCGGTTGTTGATGCAAAATGAACTTCACCAAGCTACAAATCCACTATAAGTTAATTTATTTACATTAATTAATTGATATTTGACACAATTACAATTGACTTGATATAAACGGAAGTTACCCTAACTGGAGGCCATATCCTGAAAACTGACTCAGAGATTAAAAACTTGTCTTATCTTCGTAGACAAGAATCCACGTGGAGAAGCGTCATTTTGATAGCTGTTTCTGGAAAATAAACAAATGTAATTTTTTTTCAATCATGAATTTTAATGCTGGGTATTTAGTAAAATAGTGTATATAAGACTTGTGCCAGTGTTTCTTTTTTTTTCTATCTTCGATGCAATTCTGATATGCATTTTTTAGTATGTTGTGCAGGGATGCCAAAAGCTCACATTTCAGCTTGGCCAACAGCTCATCCAACAGCACTTTTTTGTGAAAGTCGAGTGTACATTGCACGGGATTTTTGAAGATGTAGGTTATTTTTTGAACACACCTCGTTTAAAAATATTCATTAGTCTTAGAAAAAGAATTCACTTTTGTTGTTTTGTATAAACGATCTCTTTACTATATCATCATTTTAATCTACATATATACTGTTTAAAGTCATGGTTTCGTAATAGTGCAAACTGCAACCTTAAACCCTGGTTGAATATCAATTATTCTTCCTAATGTGTGGCTTCTTGACCCGTTAATCAAATAGCTAGTGCAACTTCATATTTAGAATGACTTCTGATCCAATGACAAGGAAATGCAATGACAACAAGGAAATGCAATCACAAGATTTGTTTACCTACATAAAGCAGATAAGTCTTTATCTAACAAACGTTTCTTTTCTTTCTTAATTATTTTTAGATGCTTAAAAGACTATCATATCCCCTTACTTGGGTGGAAGGTCTTACCGGTGAAACTGGTGGCAATGTCGGTGGTATGAGTGGCATTGGCAAGTCCGCTGACACTGATTCCGCCCCTAATACTGGCGATTCAAATCAAAGTGTCTTTTCAAAAGTATTCTCAAGGTAAGTGAAAATAAATGTTCTTATTTTTATTTTTGTTTCTTTGTTTGATTGTGCATCATTATTTGAAAACTCTTTGGCAAAATTAAGTTATTGGAGAAAAAAAAAACAATAATTTTTTTCTTTTATTTTTAATGCTCACCCTGGGATTTGGCTATTAAATTATTTCAAAAATACTTGCACACATGAAAAAAACTTAATACACCAACACCACTCTATACCCCTTGTTCTTTATTTTATTTTAAACAAAAATACTAAAACACAATTTAAAACAAAACAAATATCATCAAAAATCTTTATTATTTATTTTTATTTCTTTAAAAAATTTTATTAAAAAAAAAACATACAAACAAAAATAAATAAATAATAATAATAATAATAAAAAACAAAACAAATAAATAAAAAAATGAATAGCTCACCCATTACTTTGGTATCTGAGTTGGGTGGCAATTTGTTTTCGAAAACGCCATCTGAAGAATCTGGTGGTTCGCCAGTGCCTCCATTGACTCCACATTCGACACATTCTGAGGGTCATGTTACCCCCGGGTAAGGGATCAAAATTTTTTAGTTGTTGTTTTCCTGTCATTTGATAAATTATGTTCGATTTTACAAAAGAAACTCTTTGTTTACAAAAAAAAAAATAATTCTTTTAACAAACAAACCTTGTGTAACCTTTATCGATGTTTAGGGAATGTTTTTTCCTTTGTTGATACATTTATTTTAATTTTTGTAAATACAAATAAAGTTAAATGAAAAAAAAGAAAACAATTTATACAAATTTTTTGTTGTTCTTCCTTACAAAATGCTTAAACTTGCCTTAAATGACTGTAAGGCATCATTTGTCTTCTGCCTTCAAAATTTTGTAATGTTATTTTTAATTATGATTTACAAAAATTGATGTTCATGTTAAATTATTATTAATTAGTTCATAAAATTCAATTGAAAATTTTGCACGTAGTCGACTTCGTAGCACCATTTTATTATTTCTTTTTCTTTTATACAAAATTGGTAATTTCACTGTTTGCTTTGTTTTTCAATGTAAACTGTTGTTAAATTAAAATGTTAAATAATGTTGATTTTGTTTGTGGGTCAAGGCAACTCAATTATGGATATAACTTTAAATATTTGAATTGAAAACAATAGGGTTGTGATGTGTTTCTTGTTTAATATAAAATAGGAGTCCAAAGATGTGTGTATTTTAAAGGTTATCCGCTTTTCGTAATACTTTGTTACCCTTGAAATTCCTAAAATTTAGTCAGTTTCCGAAGAACTTCCAGTTCTCAATAAAAACATTTCTGAGAGTAATTTGGTGAAATTCTCACAAGCCATTGGGCGATTTTGACTAGCACATTGGTGTTCAGTAACATTTATTTATATTATTTAGAGCAAGGACTAGATGATATTTCAGAGTGAGCATATATTATCATCAGTATTTTTGTACCAGAAAAACTAAAAAATCGATTGACTGATCTAAAGAAATCTCATTAACCATCATGTTTGCAATGTTTTGTTCAAAAGTTCCCTTAATTTTTTTCGGATTTTGCACAGAAACTCAAAGATTGTCTAATTGCCAAAAACTTGGATTTATAAAAAAAATGCTTTCATAAAAAGTACGAAGGAGTCCAAATAAACTACCAATGAAATATTTCCATAGGCAAAACTTCAATCTGTTTTATAAAATTTTCCAAAAATTTAAATTTTATCGTTAGGTATAGTATGTTGACAAAACTTCTATCAATCTGTACTCTTTCTGCTTTTTAACACTGCTATTATTTTTATTGACTAGCACACTTTGTCTTGTACTATAATTCTGTAGGTTTCCCTTGTTTTGTTGCATTTGAAAAAAAAAAAATGTTAATGTGTCCAATAAATCAATGAGAATTCTTAATCCTAAAAAATATTTTTTCAGCCACACAATTGAAATGTTTAAATAAAAAAGAACATACATTTAAAAAATATATAACATCATACTAATAAATTTGAATATTTTGTAGGCGTTCATCGATTGGTACTTTTATGCGTCCGCATTCTTCTGAAGGTACACAATCGACAACAAAGCTGAATAAGGAAAAACCACAAGTACCCAAATTGGACTATCGCTCAATGGTGTCTATTGATGATAAACCTGAATTATTCGTCAGTGTTGATAGTAAGTAGAATGTCATTTGATATTATTTTTTATTTTGTATTGTTTTTCACTTTAAAATAGAATTTTTGTACTATAAAACAGCACTAACATGTTTCTTTGTTTTCTATTGTTAATTTTTTTTATAAAATTTCATCTACACTACCAAAAACATACAAAAATAAATCATGTTTCAAAACTATTTGTATTTAAAAAATTTAAAAACCAAAAATCAAAAACATCACATTGTAGTTCGGGCACCATTTTTTCCAAATCTCGATCAACTTGGTATGTTAAAAAAAAAAAAAAAGCAGTACGTTGTGTGAATTGTAAAACAAAATCATTTCAACTATTCTCCTCAATGTTCTAACCCTTCAATTTCATTTTTTTTTTTAAGTTCACTCTCTTTTCTTATGCATCTTATGTTTTTTGTTTTTATTAGGTCCAATAAACGTAACTAAAATCATAGAGACATTAATAAAAAATTGTAACAACATGTAGGGGAATTTTCAGATTATGTTGAAAAATTGCTTTTTGTTTTGTTTTCAATAACTATCTCCCATGCATGCAGTAAATGCATCCCTTTAATTTAAAGTATATTTCTTAAACACTTCAAGTTATCTGATATATTTTAAGTTAATTATCAAACTTATGTTTAAATTTAGCCTACGAGTATATGGTCAAATAGTTTCAAAGAATGACGGCTTCTCAAATTAGATCAAATGTAAATTGCTACCAAAAGATCAATGGCGCCCCCGTTCTGTAGTATCCAAATCAGAAATCAAGTTTAAGTATTTCACTTTTTTCCATTAGGTGGTATTTCAGAGCTAGGGGCCTCTGGTGCTAAAGTACATCGAATTTTCTGGTTATGTAATTTAAGGACCTTTTCTAATCTGCTTCTTATTTTCGTGGACAGAATTTTGAGCCTGTACTCAATCAAGTGTGTGGGTTATTTAAAATTTAACATTTCAAAATTTAATTTTCAAATTAAAACAATACTTTTACTGTTGTTAATTAAGTGGCTGGTTACATTGACGCAAAAAAGAAAGATAAAGGACGATTTTTGTAAAGAAGAAAGGGGATAGAAAAAAATCTATCCTTTTCCTTCTTTCTAAAAATAATCCTCTTTCTTTAGAAAATTAATTCTTTTTTGCCTCAATGTAATCAGCCCCTAAAAATAGATCTTTCATTCAAAATTTAACTACACGATTAAAGAATATCAAAAAACGTCATTTCAACAAGTTATTTATGGATGTACAAAGAATAACATGCATAAAAAGTTCTTAAATTTGTATTATAATGAATAAATTGATAACCTATGAATTAAATTTAACTCCCTGATGTACACATGAAAAAAAAAATAATAATAAAATTATAAACATTTTGCGGGAGTCTCTTTTTTGATAATATATTGCCTTGATCCCTGACATTTTTATAACGGTAAATTTTAATGAGCAGAGATTAAGAAAAGTTTAGTCTATCACGTGTGCAGAATTGCAAGCGCTATTTTTTTTATTTTCGATTTGCAGAGGTCGACTTAGAGTAGCCAAGGTATCATGGCGCACAGTGGTGAAATTTGAGAATAGAATTAGACAAATGTACTCTTGGAGTTGGACGGATTTGAACTGCTTTTCGGTCGAATTCACTTTTACTTTAGTTTACACTTAATAATATGATTGCTCTTAATTTATTTAAAATTCTCAGAATTGAAAGAAATAAAACCTTTTTTAAGATCATTTTATATATTAATTAAAAAAATAAATAAATAAATTGATTTAAAACACATTACTTATTTCTTCTATGTAAATTATGACTGTCTGTCTTTGTATGAAAATAAAACTCTTCTTACTAGACAAATATTTAAACGACACAATCTTAAACATTTGTCAATTTAATTGTAAAAAGTTCTGATCTAACTCAACATTTTCTTTATTTATATTAAGTATACTTAAAACGTCACATTTTATAGATATGAAAACAAAAAGGTCAAATTTTTAAATTATTATTTTAGTAATATTCCATTACCAATTAAATGATAATATTAGAAATGTGTCTTCAAAGAATTTCTTATCATTGACGTAGTTATTATGGCGTAAAATCAAACTTTTCAACTTGGAAAGGAAATTTACCACAGCTTAATTTCTATGAAATGACCTTCTTCCATGTATGTACGTAGTTGGATTTCTCCCATAAAATCTTAAAGAGATACATATTAATAAAAAGTCATGAGGCACGTGTAACCTGAGCTTTGTTTTGATTTTTGAGATAATAGATAGTTAATAACAATAAGTATTCATTTTGACCATTATACAAGTTTCTTGAAGGCCAACTAGCTTAAATACAAGTTTCTCTACTGATCCAGATTCCATCAATTAAGAGTTCTTTCAATTATAGAGTCCATTATATTTGTTTGCCTCCATTAATTGATTAAAAGGCGCCTAAATGAGTTATTAATTAAAATTCCCAAAAGAAAAAAATTCAAAATGTATTTGGGAACTCTTTATTTTTTGTATGGTCGTTCCTTTAAGACGCCACCCTATTTTGAGAATGTTTGTTTACAATATTTCTCTTTGAATTGCACCGGTTTATAATTTTTTTTTTAAACTTATATGATATCAAAATATAAAAACAAAATATTATGTGAACAAATGATAGCAAGAACAATAACAACAAAAGAAGATCACGTAGCGATATCTCGAGGCGTTCTTTTTATTGACTTGTTAAATTTTGATTTCAGACTTCTTAATACATTATATTAGTTAACATAATTCTTAATATTGATTTAAGCAAACATCTACAATAGAATAAGAAAAGAAACAAAAGTATTCAAAATATTAATATGTATTAAAGAAAATTGTAAACAAATCATTCAGACTGAAACAAACGATCTGTAAGCAAATGAAAAAAGGAAACATTGGACAATTTTAATTAGCACTAAAATGTTATTATTAGCGTATTTTATTTGAAAAACGTTAAATGTATTGGTACATGTGACATTAACAAAATGTTTCTTAACAAGAATATTAAACTTGTTAAACAATTTTGTTTGTTTTTATTTATACAAAAATAATGACACATACAGGAAATCCTTTTTTTTTCTTTATGAAACAATAATACCGTTAAATACTTTGGGTTAAAAATAAAGAAACCGTTATGAACTTATACAATTTTAATACATATTTTAATTTTATTTTCGGTTCACTTAAGGACAAATTGATTTGAATTCCGTTTTAGTATAATGCAAGGGATTTGCCTTAAACTTATTAATTTATTGTTCGCCCTTGTTTAGTTTCAATTATTATTTTAATGTTGCAATTATAAAGGATGTCAACTTTTAGGTGAAGCGTGCAGACCATTTTTAGTTTGAAGTCTCACTGTATGCAACTACTTGTTCTGAAAAGAAATTTTCTTTCTAAAATATATAAGGAAACTCTTTTTAATCAAGTCCCTCACTTTGATTTATTCAACCCATTAAAATGTGTTTTTTACGCACGATTTATTTTCAGTTAAGTATTTTTTGTATTGTTTATTATTATGTTTTTTTTTTATACTTACATTAATTTATCTTGAAAATCTATTGAAGTGCATGTACCTAACAAAGAGCTACTTAAATCTATACCACCTCTGTACCACATCCACTTCTATTGTGTGCATCTATTTAAAATAAAAAAAAAAAACTAAATCAATTATCAACCCGTAACTATGTATAAACTTCTCTATTTTATACTCGTACTACCCTCTATCTACCACACCCACAATTGTATTGATGTCAATTTTTCTTTTGCATTTACACTCTTATTTCTTTAATTAATCAAATGTGTTTTCATTTTTCTTTTATTTTTACGTCCACTTCAATCAACAACAACAATGAAAAATAGAATTGATTCCGAGGCCAGCAAGAGCTTGTCCTGATCCTCCACTGTATCTGCGATTACGTATGGGAAAACCAATTGGAAAAGCTATCCCACTACCGACGTCAGTGATGTCGTATGGAAAAAATAAATTAAGACCAGAATATTGGTTCAGTGTACCAAAGAATCGGTAAATTTACACACGTCATTGATTACAATGTATACAGAATATGTTTGAATAACTGACTCCACAACTATTGTAATCCTAGATATCACTTACTCATCTTAAATGGAATATTATAATCTGCTGAACAAAAAAAAATAGACGAGCTACGTAACTTTTGCCATAACACAAGAAATTGATACTTATAATTACATACCTAAAAGTGAATTTTGGAAATATGTAGCTAGTGACTGTCGTTTCAATTATTGATATAATCTTGGGAAACAAAACTGAACCCCACCATAGAACATGTCAAGTGGCAAACTAGGTAATGTGCAATTTAGCAGCATTACACGAAAAAAGTGTTTAAGACATATTGACAATTAGAAAAGACAATTGTAAATGCAAATTGATCGATGATAAATATTTCTTAGATAAAAAGTGAATTCAATCCAGTTCAATTATAGTAATATCAGCTGAGTTCTTAAGAGTTCTACATCACGGCATTTAATATCAATTTTGTGATTTGGTTCCTTTGTGTTCATTACACACAAATGTTCCATGAACGATTTCTGAACATTATCCAACTGGTATTTTGTTAAATGAATAAAACACTAAACGAAAACTGTGTAATGTTATGTAATTCAATAGTTCACATCGCTACCCTTAAGTTCATTTCAAAGTAAAATAGGCAAAAATGCAATGCAAAATGCACAAATCACTGCATCACAGTGGTAAAGGCTATCAGATAATATAACACAGGACATTTATACGATACACATTGACAAAGAGATGAAGGTCTACCACCTTTCTACTCAATGTGCTCACTGATGCTTGATTTTGATGATCGAAGAGAACCGTTAAGTTAACATTTTTTAAACTTACTTATTTTGTTCATTCAATAGTACCTCTGTCTTACAATAATTTGTCCATAACCCCAATAAACTTGAATTAACAAATAAATGTAACAGCTAAACCGTAAACCAAAAGGTACAAAACCAAATTGTTTTGTGGAGTCAGAATTCAATATATTTTTTTCATAAAATAACTATTTTCTAAAAAATTAATCATTTTTAGCGTCGACGAACTATATCGTTTTGTTAACACATGGGTTCCCCATTTATATGGTGAACTTGACGAAGAACAAATTAAAACAAGAGGTTTTGAATTAATTCAACACGATACAGAATGGACAAAAAGCGGTCACATCAAAAATGGTCGCACCAGCAGCGAAGAAGGCGAAGGAATGGGTGACATTACACATGAATCATGGGAGGTGAGTTCTGTCAATTACATTTACTTAAAAATTTAATATTAATTAGTTTATAAGCTTTTAATTAATTAATAATTTTTAAATCATCATCTTGTCAAAATAGATAATGATGGTGAGGTGAAGAAAAGTTTTAAAAATTAAGATAGATATTTGCAAAACATCTATATTGTTTTTGTTATAAAAATTTATTTTATAATTTGTTTTTGTGTATTTATATTTTCTTTCTCCATCGATAAATCTCTCAAAAACAATCCAAATAAAATTACCAAAAATTGTGTGATCAACAAAAAAATACATAATAATTAAAAAATCGCAGCTAATAAAGGCGCCGTACGTTAAAATCTACAACATAATTAAAACTGCCGGATCCCATGATTTGGATTTATTGGGTGGCGAGGTTAGGATATTTAAAAATTGTATTTTTCCAAACTAAAAAAAAAGAACATACATACATAAATGTGTTTTGGTTTACAAACAAAAAAAGCTTTTAAACAAACTTAAACTCCAACTGAAATATATACTATAAATATAAATTTTTATTTGTAGTTGATGACGACACAATAATTTGATGATGGAACACACTTTTACTGCACGAATTTTTTTGTTCGAATGCATACTCGCGTCCAAATGTATGTTCCATCATCATCGATTGTTATGTGTTTTTTCCCTGTTTTTTTAAGTTAATGTTTTTTTGTTTTTGAAATTGTAAAGAAAAAAACTAATTAAAAACAAACACCCACCCACCACTAAAGTTCTGTACTGAATGTTAGACAGCACAATTTGTTATTGAGTTTTGTATATTATTATTTATCGAGCCCCAGTAATATAATAATTAATTTGTATTTAATTTCTCCTTATTTTGGTTTCTTAATTCAAAATTAATATCTATTAATGACGAAGAAAAAAGCTTTTCACTCTCTATTAGTGATGATTGTTATGTATTATTCTTGGATTCTTCTATTTTCTGTTGTTTTTCTTTTTTGTGATTGGGTTAAGTTTTAGTTTATGGTACGAAGTTATTGTAGTACATAGTTTATAATATGTATATTTATCTAAATTTTTCTGTACAAACAAAATCAGTACACATGCTATTTAATTCTAACTATAAATATACAAAAACTAAACATCAATCAAACTAAAAATTAGGAATTATCAAAACAAAGTAAATTTTAATTCATGGGCAATATGACGTTATATTTTGAAAACTTTTATTTTTCTTTGCTCATATATGTATATGTGATGTTATCACATTCGAGTTACAATTTATTCTTCTTCTGTAATTTGTGCAAATTTTTTGGATATCTTTTTTCCTATTGGGTCTCAAAAATGTTTTCAACGAAAAATCTTTTTATATTTCACATTTATTTGATCTTTTCAGCTATCACATGAGGTCATAAGACAAAATCTGAATGATTGATTTTTGTATATACATATTTGTTTTTGAACACGTAAATATCGTATTTTTTGTGTTTTTGCGAAAAATCGGTATTTTGTTTATCTTTAGGTGTATTTTTAGCTGAATTCGAAAATGTATTCAAAATGATTGAAATCTTTGAAATATAATGTATATTTATAACTGACCGAACTCGATATTTTCAAAACGGTACACTTTAAAATAACGTTTTTTGTACTTTGTTCTTGTTGTTTCATTAATTTACATATAGTTCGAAGTTTTCTTCGTGCACGTGCTTCTTAATTTATTTTAGGTATAAAAAAAGACATTTTAATGATGTTTGTTTGAATTAAAATTCTTCTTTTATATTTGTGTACATTTAGTTTAAAAACAAAATGTATAAGATGAAGACAAAGATTAATTTTTGTATCTGCGCCAGAACAAATATTTAAGTCCCCTTTCGTCATTAGCCACATGTCACAATTGAGTGTTATTTATTTGTATGCTTTTTTCTTTAAGCTACAAGTTTGACTCTGAAAGTAGTATAATTTGTTTTGCGTAGTAAAAATTTAAATTACAACTGTCCAAGAAAGATTTTTTATATAAAGTTTAGTTGTATTCTGTCCCAAGGATCATATAAACTTAAATATTCAAATGATTACGAATTTATTGCTTTGCTATGACAATTGCTTATAATAATTTTTTTATAACTTTTCAAAATTGTTAAACTATTTATAGTAGATCGGCAACATTGTAATTATCCAACGTGTAAATTTGTAACACATAGAATCCAGATTCGATAGCAGCTTTCGGTCCATTATTTTATTTTCAGTGAGACGAAATCATTTCCATAATTCAAAGCCACTTTAATTTAATCATCATCTTAATCGTGTTAGGGTCGTAACATGCATGAAATGAGATCTTTTAAAAAATAAACATATCAACTATTTGTGAGATACCTGTATCTAGTTGCACACTTCACTTGAGTCATATTTATTTTTGATAAGGGAAAGCCTAAAGAAAACACAATTTATCTGTTTAAACAAAATTTACGTAAACTGTGTCATCTCGACCTGCCTTCATGTCGAAACATCAATTAACATGTCTAATTCAAGTTTTAAAAAGTATTTAAATCAATTTTGTTCCCCCAGCCCTGAATTATTATTTCAAGTAACAAAACATTTTGCCAATTTGTATTTACTTACACCTATACCGATAAATAAGGAAATAAAAAATAATAATATTGACTTTAGATGCTGATCTTTAACTTTACTATATTTCTCCTCATCACCTCTGTATCAATATTGTGTGTTTACAATTAACAATTGTTAAACAAAAAATTAACATAATAACATTAACGTTTTTTTTTTTTTTTTTGCTGTTAGCGCTGGCAGACTCATAATCAAGATAACATTGTTTTTGTAATCGTTTACGACCTTGATCCCATTCACACAAAAATTTCAAATTTATAACAGCATGTAAACAAATTGCTTAAAAAAATTATTTGCATTGCAAATGAAAGAATTATTTACTATACATAAATTAGATAGAGCTCTCGTGCGTGAGGAATCTTCATCTACAGCAACAACAACAACAAAAAATATAAATGTAGATTTTATTAACTTCCAAGTATGTTTAATTGATTTGAGACTTGCATTGTTTGTTTCCATGATGGTCACTCTTCAATGAATACACTCTGCCTCACTCGATTAAGGCTTTATTTTTTTGAACATTGTTTTTTTCCTTCAAAGTTTAATCAAAAATAATTGAATACTATGATTGATTAAATCTTAAAATTCTAAAATTTGTTTTTAGTATTGATATGGGTGTAAATTAATTATTTGACTTCGATATAAGATTGGAGAACATTTTTCAAGTAAATACCCACATTTTGCCACAAAACAAAAGTTGTTAACTCATTTCAAAAATTGAGAGTGTGCAATGTGCTGTTTGCGTCACCAAAGTCACAGTTGTTCTTCTTTTTCAATACAAATTTTAACAAATTTAAAATACTCTTCAATTTAATCACGTTCCTTTGGTGAACCCTTGTATTGGACTTTATAGATTGGACTATAAACTCAAGAATCAATCACGTGCGAATGGGGATTTATCTTTTAAAATAAATTAATTCTGACAAAAAATAAATAAATTGTTCCTTGTTCAAGCTGGTGTTTGAACTTTTTAAAAGTATTAAATTTTATTTAATTTTATTTGTGAAATAGAATTACAGATGAATTATCATATTTTTATTAGGTTTTTGTTTTGCTTTTGTTATACAAATATTTATTGACTCGTGCAAACTAAGTTTTTAATGAAACTTGAGATCAGCAGCTGTCAAAATATTTAGCACACTTAAATTCAGTGTTAAAAACACAACACAGTTTCAGGCGGACCGACACAAGTTAGAAAGGTTTTGACTTTTGTATACTGCATATTGACATTTCAATGGCGTGTGTGCCTTCGAATGAACAGAGTTCAATTCAATGCAAATACAACACGGTTCAAGGTTACAAATTAACTTAAAGTTCTTTTGTATATTAATATTATCTAGTGTTTAGTAAAATACCTTCTTTGCGGGCTTAGAAATTGTGACTTTTGACACTTTTTACAGTTAGTGCGACTGTAGCTCCTATTCTATTTGGAGCACTCTTTTGTTTAACCATTAAGATAAATTTAAGCCAAAAAAAATGTTTTCACTAGAAAACAAAATATCCCCGTACTGTAAATTACCATAATTAATTTTTACAGAAATATTTATACATGAATATTTTTAAAGAACATTAATTATTTTTATTCGCATTTATGTACATACTTATCTATAAAATATTAACCTTTGAATATTTTATTCCAGACGATGAATCGTTTCTCCTGGTTATTATAATAATATGTAATATTTTATTACATTCGTTATACATATTTCAATTATCACTATTGACATGTTACCAAAGTTTAATAATTCAAAATAAGATTTTAAAATAAAAATGAGACCATTGAATTATAATAATAGTGTTTGTTTTTGATTCCTTTGAAATTGTGTGACATTTAAAATCATTTTTATTCAATTGGACCCTCATATTCTTTTTCGAGGTTCCGTTTGTAAACTGTAACATGTCTGCTTTCAAGGGATTTCAAAATACAACTGTCTCTTATAATATTTATTTTATTTTAAGACTCTCATTTTTAAATAATATTTTGATTATCTTAAAAGCTTATCAATTCTTTCCAAACTTTTTGATAAGAAAATATACAAAATTAATAACTTTTGGCATCAGCAGCTACCTGATATCTTTACGATTGTCCTAACAATAATTTATTAAATTAACTACAAAAACAAAAAATAATAAACTTGGATGAAATATTTTGTTCACTTATATCTGATATGGAAAAATGTACATGTCAAATTGAAATGTCATCCGTCACTTTGGTGAGATATGAAAGCGAGCAAAGAAAAAGTGAATAAAGTCACCTCCCGACAATTTATAGTTTCGGATGAATTATTATGAAATGTCATTAATTCTATCCTCTGAATAAGAAAAAATAAATATATGTATTCTAGAAATTAGAATTTTATAAACATAATTTTTTCCCACTATTTGACAGTAAAAACTAAAATGTTCTGCTTGACTGTTCATGGAATCAAAAAAATCATTTGAAACTTATATTTTAAAAATATTATCTTTCAGAATTTAACTATCAAATAAAAATGTTGTCTAATTTTTATGATTTTTGGTAAATTTGAGACTTGTATATATTTTTTATGATAAATCAAATATTTTAAAGAGAATACCTATTAATGAAAACATACAGCACTCAATTGATGTTTAGTTCTTATACTGACAGGTAGATGACATTTTAGATCAAAATCTGTGTTTTTATAGAACACTGGCAAACCCTATAAATATATTCAATAAGTATACACAATTTATCACTTGTCAACAAAAATGTCAAAGTGTCAAGTAAGCTCACCCCATAGGGTTAACATTTTATGATTTATTTTAATTCACTGGCGTTTCGCTAACTCATCTCAACACTTTTTTCAAAGAAATATTATTTTAAGTAATAAAATGTCCATCATCTCTGGAGGTTGATCTATTATTATTTATAATTTATTATAACCAAGAAGCATTTATTTTTTGAATGTGTTCCGTTGCTCCATGCGGAAATAAATGTCTCCTATGTTGTTTCTATGATAATGCTCATCAAAATTAAATTACTCAAATAAATTGTATTTAGTTTACTCGTGGAAACAATTAATAAATTTATATTTTATACCCACTTATTATGACTTATAGTAAATTTATAATCCATCATTTAGTCTCGAGTTGTGAAACGTTTTAACTTTTAAGTTCTAATCACTTATAAACTTACGGTTCTTTTAAAATTAATCTTCATTTTTTGTTTGTTTCCGGTATTAATCAATTAGGCATACAATTTCTAAGAAATGTTAATTTTAGTTTGTACGTATTATTGAAACAGGAACCAATAGATATGCACATTATAACAGCTCTAAGATTAAACTGGTCTTTACAAAAAAATAATATGTATGCTTAAGCTTATGAATTGATTAAAATATATTTTGATCTTAAATTCCAATTTATGGCATTCCTCTTGAGAACCTGACACAGGGAATACAGATTGTGAGATTATTTTTTTTTTCGTTTGGAATTCTATTTTATTTATATCATCATTGGTTAAAAAAAAAATAACTGGTTAAAATTTTTGAACATTGAGAATTCAAATTTATGAATCTGATTAAGTAATAAATTAATAGAGCAGAAGATACGAGTAAATGCAAGTTATTTCCAATTGAGTCGATGAATATTTAGTTTATAATGAGATATCATCTGTCCATACTGCTGTTTTTGAGCAACTATTTTGACAAACGAAGCGCCATTGTTGAACATTATTTGTCAAGATTTTTTTGGAGACAAAACTTTCAACTAAAATTTGTTGTATAATTAAAAAACGAACGAATTAATGAAAAACTGTTGAACAATAGTCATTAACTTTAAAACCTTGGTTTGTTAAGTTTAATATATTTCCATTTTATGTTCTAATCATTTTCATTACATATTAATTAAATGAGAAAAAAAAACTTAAACTTCCTTACTGAAAGGTTTATTCACAAGTCTATTATTATTTTAATGAATATTTATTAACTTATTTTACAAACATAATATGTCATGTAAATATGTTAGTTCAATCAGTTTAATTAATTTATATTTTTTTCCTACTCATCAACATAATACATAGTTTAATTGTTTAAAGTGTTGTTTTATTTGATTTGAAAATTGCATATAATTGATTCTTAATTAAACAAAATTGTTTAAATGGTGTTTAAAATAAAACAATCTGAATAATTATGAGGCTTGTGCATTTTTATTCTGAAATTAGTAGAAATGCCAATCAGACCATGTCTATCAATGATATTTTAGTTCACTATTAAACTGATGTACCATAATTATTTTCTTCGTGAAATTCGCAAGTGAAATAAGATTGTTTATTTAACATCAAAATGTTCATTCTACAGTGGTTGTGTTTTTTATTTTTTATTAATAAAATGGGGTATAATGATTTTTGCAATTAAGCCAACTGCTTAGTATTTCAATTATTTTATATATTTACATATCTTCCAAAATCTTTTTTTGGAACGGAACAAAAGTGGTTATAATGCGTAAATTATCCAACATTTGCTTGATTGACAATTAATTCAAAATTATGTGCTAAATAAGTTTTAAATAAATATTATGGGTTTGATATTTGTTTTTTTTTTTTATATATAAATAGAAATATTAGGTATAACAATTTTAAGATGCGTACGTTTGATGAATTTAAATTGTCTTAAAGTACCTAAGCCTTTTTTAAAATTATAATTATATCGAATTGTAAGATAGTTCCTGTCCGATTATTTGATGGGTTAGGGTTAGTGTGTTTTTGAATTTAGAAGATATTATTTGTATCGGGAATAAAATTGTTGGATTTTTTTTCTAATAATACTGTGTTTGCATTTGTAATTGGACTTTTTGAAAATGCAACGAAAAAAGGTTAAACAATAATTTTATTTTACACTTTGATCTAATATAAGTGAAGCAGGCAGGTATCATACAAAATTGTTTAAAAATAGTTAAACATTCAATGAAAGTCCATTTTGAAATTTGTGATTTATAAATATGAAAAGAAAATTTAAACATCCAAATTAAATAAAAATGTGTAATACATTGACAGTTGTAGGAAATTATCTGTTCGTTTGAAAATTTCACGAAGAATTGATTAATATTGATAAGTTTAAAGTTTAATGGAAAAATATTTAAACAAGTATTCTTGATTTATATTCTGCAATTCTGGAGAACGATAAAATTGATAAACTTATTGCAAACCGTATACATCAGCGTTTTCAGACGACAAGTTAAAAATCTTTCAGAAAAAAATTTACGTATCAAGATTGAGCTCATCATTTTAGTCGATTTTTGTCATTAAATTGGACTTACTTGTGGTAGATACTGTCCTATATTTATAAGTTCCAGAAAATGTTCTTTTATGAATGGTCTTGGGTGTGTTCAGTGATGGTACTATAATAAATAGTTACTAAAATTAATCTATTGTGACTTTTGACATTATCGTTAACGAATTACAACACTAAATTCAAGTAAAATGTCAAAAATATCCATTCGAAAGTTTTTCTTTGCAACAAGGTATTTTTCGAAACGTTTACCTTGAGTCGTTGCTATTCATAATGGTGCTTTAAACCTAAGAGGCTAAGAGGATATCAAAAAGTGACTTTAAAGTAACGAAATGTAATTAGTAGCTATGTTTTGTTCACTGCTGGGTAGCTAGCGCAGCAAAAGTTCCCTCGGCAAACAACAACATTTTGGTTGCTGGCGATAAAGGCAGTTGTGCTGGTGATATACTTCTGTAAAGTGAGTTCGATCTGTTTATTCACTTGAATGTTGCACTAGCTATACAGCAGTGAATAAAACAGAACTATTTCTTTTGAAAATGCTTTTGAGCTGATTTTTAAAATTACAGAAAATAATAATAAGACAAAATCCAAAACTATTGATCCTAGAACTGAGAAGAAGGGAAATTTTCAATTACTGCAAGCGTTGGTCTTTTTGTTCTGAGTTGTCATAACAGAGTTCCGAATCGTTATTGCTTAGCAACTTTAAGTTAACAACCTCAAGTTAAGTAGTTAGCTTCAGGTATAGGTCAAGATAATTATTTTTTTTTTTATTATAATTAATTCTTAATAACCATAACTCTCAACATTATTTTAAACATTAATAAAACGCGGCTATTAAAACCTCGAAACATGGCTAAGAAAACACTTGTCCGACCAAATTATAAAACCAAAACAAGGTTCTTTGTGCTTTCGTATATGTATATGAAAATATGTATTAATTTTTTATTTAAGCAATAATTTACCACTCCAAAAATTTGCTCTTTCACAAAAAAAAAAAAAAAATGAAAACTTTGATACAAATTATAAATATTCCCTTATTTTTCAATATTCTTTTTAATAGTGTGTTTTTTTTTAGGAAAAATTTCCACATTGAAGTAGGATTTCCCAAAAAAACCTATCGGCAGTTGTGCGACTTGTTTTGTGTATTTTAAAAATTTTTATTTTTGACAGATATTAAAACAAAAGTCTCGTTAGTAACTTTTACATGTTACTACTAAAATATGAAACCATGAGTTACTGAAATTAGACAGCTAAAACCTTGCTACAAAAATGCGTCAGTTTAAGAAAGATTGCACAGCATTCTATGACACCAACACGATACAAAATAAAACGTTTCTCTATCAACAACGTTTTCAATTTTGTCGCGTTTTTGTTTTCCGTTAGTTTGGTTGCAGATAAAACATGAAATCTCAAAAAGTTTACTTTACGAATATGCCATCGAGATACACAGGAGTTACCAAGTGTACCAACATTTATATTCGATACTCGAGGATCCTACTTCTACTGCTACTGCGTATATTTTTCCTCAAAAAAACACACCTAATTTTGATAATGGGTATTTTTATTATTTAAATATGTAAATACAAATCATCTTCATTCTCAGCAAGCAAACAATCGAAGTTGGACCTTCAAGTCGCATAATATAAGTTACATACGAGTATATCTTTTAGGCTTCTAAAGGTAAAAGATAAAAGCATATACAATACTGTACTGCTTTGCTATATAACATCCATGAGTATGGCGTACGTGATCTTGTGCAGCAACCCAACGCGCTGCAAAATATTTCATAGCAAAGAATATAAAGATACATTTATTCAATAATCTTTTGGGTAAAATATGTCATTTTGAAAATAAATTGATAACTTTGTTGTATAAATTTGTATAGGACCTAACTTACCTATATGCGATGGCTACCGGATATGATAAAATGTTCTACTGTTGGATTCACATTTCAATTGCCTTTTGCCTATTTTATTTAAAATCATTATTCGACTTTGTTTTTGGTTACAAATTTTAGGGTTGATTTGCTTGCAAAGTCTTAAAATCACGCGCCATAAAAAACCATTAGTTCTTCTACTTCCACGACATTATAAAATTAACATTTGTTTAAAATTTTATATTTCCATGTTTGTCACCATTTTTATTATCTACAAATTAAAATAATTCTATATATTTAATTGGACTATGAATATTCTCAAAAAATTCCACTCAATTTAAATTGTTGATAACAACTTTCCTAAGAGGTCATCTTCTTTTTTATGATCACAAAATTTTCCTTTTAGAAAGGTTTCATCAGATTATTTTATTTAATTTATTGTTATTACAATTTCGAATGCAATCAATATTCTACCTATCGATAGTTGTGACTTTAGTTTTTTTTTTCGTATACCTGCTCCCAATTCTACTTTGGTTCGTTGCACCTGGTAACTTTCCATAGACAAAAAATAAACCCTTGAATTTCTAATTTCTTCTTTTTTTTACTATGCCGAGTATGCGTGTAGTGTGTATATGGTCGTGGAAAATTTTGAAAATTTCGAAAAATTTTCCATTCTCATGGCATCTTATTAAAATACAAAAAAAAAAAAAAATATCCCATACCGAGAAGGAAGCTGCGTGAGGACATTAACTTCAAAATAAAATTTGACTATCGTATTCGATGTAGTGTGCCTTATTTTATTTTAAGGATATGTGTTTTATTTGATACTGATACGGATATAATTAGAATTAATTGTTTGAAATATAAGACTTCTTTAAGTAAAAAGCGTTTACAAGTATTTTTTCAACTTTTGTTGTTAAGAAACTCAAATAATTTGAGATACTATAACTTGAAAATTCATTACAAATGGGTATGGTTCCTAGATGTGAATTTTAAAACTTAAAACAATGCCTTGTTTGTTGCTAAATATTGATTACAGCGAATTTTAATAAAGATCCTTAAATTGTTTATTAAGAAATTTGGAAATATTGAAATCGTTGCTTATGGCAACCCTATAAATTTACAAAAAATCTACCTAATTTTAAGGAAAGGAAAAAAAAAATTAAACATAGTACAGTTTTTTATATATTTAAAATTTAAATTAAAAACGAAAATTTAAATTTTGTAATTTATAAGTTCCGTAAATTGATTATTAAAAAAACAAAAACTGCAACCGAAAATTGTAAAAAATAAATATTTTTCTGACTAATTATGAATATTTAAAAAATTGTTTTTAAAGATTTATTTATTTTTTACCAAATTAAACAGCTGATTTTTGTTTATCTTAAATTTTATTGTGTTGCTATCTAGTATTTCCCGGAAAGAATGTAATCGATAATGTTAAACAACTTATTTAAATAATAAACAAACTAACAGATCAATTGATTAAATATTTAATCAAGTTACTTCATTTGAACAGTTTTTCAAATGTGTCTCTAAATTTAGGCCATCATTTTTGTTTTTTTAATATCAAATCCTTGAATTTTAAAAATCTCTTGGTGGCGTCTATTCTTCTCTTTTATTTGCTATAATGATCAAGATATTTAAAAAATGTGTGTAAATTTATTGAACTTGTTAAGCGTTAACAGATTCCGCTAAGCAAATAAAGTTTTCAAGGTCTTTTACTCAAAATACATTATATGTATGTATATTATCTCTAAATTAACATGTGTTTTTGTGTAGCATAATTTAGTTTTTTTTTTTTGAAAACATTTTTCCGGTTAAAAAATATTCAAACATGGCGGTAAAATGTTTTCAAAAGTTTAGTAGGGAGGAATGTAATATTTCAAAAAAGAGATCGGTTTCAAAACGGCCTCCGACTCGAATAAAAACATATTTTCCAAGGAATACTGCAAAATTTTGGTACTGTAATTTAAAAAGCATTTTTGAAGCATTTTTTTTTTTTGATAGTTTGTTTAATGAAAAATTAAGCTACTTTATTTATATTATTTTTAAATGATATTGGTTGTTAGAAATTTTAAGCAAGTATAAATCAGTTCGATAGATTGTTAATTAAAAAAAATATATTAATAGGCCTTAAAAACAAAATAAATTTGATGTCATAAATAAATTTTCATTATCCACGTGAGAAATTTTGCATCAAATCATCACTCGAAATGAAAAAAGCCAACATTCTGTTATTAAACTTAATAATAAAATTACTTGTACAAATACAATTTTTCTTAATTTTAGTGTCTGTGAAATTTAAGTACATTATGCATAAAAATAATAACAATATTTGGAATTTCCAATGACATTGTGTTTACTTATTTGTGAACGCATGCTCTTTTTTTAAATGCAAAGTAAATAACTTCGAAATTACGCACTTGTTTCGTTTTAAACAATTAATTAAGACCACCCCTTATTCAAAAATTGTTTAAGTATTAAGCACCTGAATTAAATTGAGATACCTTATACCCACATAACATAATCTTACAGACAACATCACATGCCTATTCAATATCTACGATCTTATGAACCGGACTTGTTGCATTTTTGAATTGAAAAAAAAAAAAAAAAAAAAAAAAATAGACCCCACCCTTGTTTTTGTTTTTGCTAATATAAACAAACATTTGACATAAACATTCATTTAAAAATAAAGGCGAAGTAAAACAAAACTTTTGAATTCCTATCCGTGTGAAGTTGATTGGTAAATGATTTAAATTGAAGTTGATCTACTTGCGATCTAATTGTTGTTCAATTGAAATAAAAAAAAAAAAAAAAAAAACGAAACCAAAAAATAATATTGTTTTAATTTTTTTTTCTTCTCTTCACTCATATTATGTTCCCCTATACAGACTGAATTTCAAGCTACAAAAAAAATAATTACAGTCTGGATCATTTAATTGAACACATTCTGATAAAATATAAAATGTCTACTTTTTTTCGTCAATTCATTTTCGATTTTAGTGAATTTTACTGACAACAGACCTAACATGGTAACCATTCAGAGAAATCAAAAAAAAAGTTTCGATGAGAAGATTAATTATCTTCGTGATAACCGAACTGAAGAAGACAAATACGTCATTGAACATTTACCAAACTTTAAAAAAAAAGTTTGTATTGAAAAAAGTCGCAAATGTCAGGAGAGAAAATGTATGTTGTCAGCGCAAAACTTTTCTCGAACAAGATATTAAAGAAATCCATCAAAAAAATTTTTAATCCCCTATTTTTTTAGGTATTTTTTCACTATTGTTCCTTTTTGGGACAGAAAGAAAAATATCGCATGAAACGCCAGTTGCATATGTTATGACAGTTCGTTGGATAAATTCTCAAAGCACCTTAAATATTTTTCGTTGAGCTGTCCGATTTAATTATCGGAAATCTTAAGAAAACCGAACAGTTCGAAGAAATTGGACGAAATTTTCTTCCGAATACTGCTGAAAATGTACCCGTGTGTAGTACCCGTAGCGTGATGGTTAGTGCGTAGGACTGTAATGCTATAGATCTGGGTTCAGTCCCTGCCTATGCCACCTGAAAGTTTTTACGGGTACTGCCCCTTGCGAAGAATGGACAAATCCTCCAAGAGTAACTTACAACCATCCTTGGGTGCGAGTAATGTCATGAGGAAGCCTAAAATTTACATAGTTAGATTCTATGCTGAATCCGAACATGCTAATTTTTGAGAAAGAAATTTTTCTGACAGTAATAATTACCGTTAAAGGATTTGTTAATTCGTCACATCGAATTAAAAACAAACCAGAAATACAAAACAATTCAAAGGTCACGATTGAAAGAAAATTACAAAATTAAAAAGTAATTCGTATTTTGAACCAATTCCAATGAACCGGATTGTATTCAAAAAAGAGGCACATCTTACTCGCAGCCACATGAGACATCCGCAAAGCAAAGCAAACTCGTTCCAACCACACTGATCAATTGGTGAATTGGTGCGCTGCTCTCCGTGTTGATCATCATCATCATCAGCGTTTAGTTGTCTTTTTCTGTTGGTGTTGTTGTTGTTTTTATTGTTGTTGTGAGCTGCGAGGAGATTCCATACCCATCGTGGTTGTTGTTTGACTTTTAGAGGGCTTCACTTCTCAAGTAGACTGTTTAACGTCACACAACTAAAACCACTGCTGGCCGCAGTAGACGGATAATGTAAACCTGCTTCGCGCGCTCATTTTACTTAAAGAAAAAAAAAATCTTTTAAAACAAAAAATATAAATCTTTTTCTTATTTTAAATAACAATTAAAAAAAGCGAAAAATCTTAAATTGTGTCATTCAAATTTTTGTTTGGAATACAATTGAATTTTGCATCCGCTTCGAAAAGAAATTTGTTCATATTTCTAGAAGAAAATAGAAACTATACGTTTAGTGAATTGAATTTTTTGTTTAAATTTAAATTAAAAAAATAAATAAAAGTGTGGTATTTTTGAATTGAGCTAAATTTATAAAGATCGTGTTAATTTTTTTTTGTTGTTCTCAACATACATACATAAAGTGCATTTTATATAATCATCATTGAGGCGAGTTTATAATATTTATAAAGATCCTTAATTGCCCACTGTGTAGAATTTTACCAAAGAAATAAAAATAAACCAAAAAATCCATCATCATGGATCAATCATCAGAAAACACAACAATTACATCGGCAACGACGACGACGACCACAACTTCGACTACAAAAATGGGTGCCAAAAGCATTAGATTTGCTAAACTTGCAAAATATATCAAAAAGAAGGTAAATTTCAAAAACAAAAAATAATGCGTAAATTTTAAAATTGCATTCAATCGTGAAAGTGTTGTTTTATTTATTGAATAACTACAGCAAAGTTTACATACAGTAGGTACGTCGAATAACGTAATTCTATAAAGTGAAATTTTGTTAGAAAGTATTAGCGATGTTAATGTCTTGCATCACAATTTGTAAGTGACAAGTCCGGACTTTACGTTAAAGGAGCCCTGAGTGTCTTTTTTTCTATTTTTAAATCATTGTTAAACTTCAAGCAAAGTAGGAGAATATCGAGACAGTTTGTGTCTCAAGTTCAACTCCCAAAAGCTGACCATAAATGTTTGTCATTTTTTTTTTATAACAGTTGCCTGAATTTTGAGAAAAGAATTTGATGTTCAGCCTTGTGCACAATGAAGTGAGGCAACTGAAATAGCTGCCAAAAAAAATTATACGTGACATTTTGTACGTGCCGAAAGTGTTTGCTGTAAGGCGGTATTTTAAAAGAATAAATATGTTTATGTATGCTTTGCAAAAACGCCGAAATTCGTTCAGACTTCAATGTTAAACCGGAGGAAGTTAATCTAGTTTTAATTTGACAGGATTGGAGAGTTCGAAGTTAGTAGTTTGACAGCTCCTGTCTAACCATTGAATGTTGAAAACTTGTAAATGTAAGATATATTTATGATCTGAAATTTAAAAATCTTTTAAGGTAAAAATATGACAAGCATTACTGTATTGAACCTGAAAAATTAAAAAAAAAACTGTAATATTCCCTTCGCTTCAAAATTCAAAATAGTTGCCCTAAATTAAGGGCAGATTAAGAAAATGTCATTTTAGATACATTTTTATTGGCTCAAAAATGTTGAGCATTTAGTTTCGACTTAAAAGCATTTTTTTTTTGAAAAATTGTATTTTATTGAGTATCATGATAAAAATCAGATGTAACTTTGAAGCTTATAAATGTCATAAAAGGTTCGTTCATAAATTGTTTGAAGTGCGTACAGCCGATGTTTACAAAGAAATAGCTTTGTTCGTATTGATTACAGAATTCAATGTCTAAACTGCAAGAAAAAAAAACTTAATGTCAATTTTGACACTTCTCCATCCTAAACTCATTATTCGGATTAGAAATTAGAAGAGAAGAGAAAAACAAAGATACAGTTTTGGGAAAAACTTTTGACATTTCCAATTCAATAATACAGTACAGCCTCGCTAGTCCGGACACTCGCTAGCCCGGACACTTCAGTAGTCCGGACACCTCTATGTTTCGGACATTTTCAAAAGTTTACCTCTACAGTCCGGACAGCGTATTAAAATGCTTATGTACAATACACATACATATATTATTTGTCTCTGTTTCTTGGAAAAAACGTCTGTTCATACGATTACGGGGAATCCCCTTCTAGTTTTGTCGCTTGTAGTTGGCTCTGGAATCTAGACATTTTAATCGTTGCAAATTTACTCGTTGGAAGTTTATATTTGTGGTCGTTGATTTTTCATGCTCTGTTACATTTCATCGTGACTCGTGAGCTTTCTTTAAGGATAAGGCATATTTTTTGGTGTATAATTTGAATTTCTCATTGAAAATTTTTAAAACATAAGTAATTACTTATTATGGCTTCTACAAAGAAAAGGAAGCATGTTACTTTGACACTTTCTGAGAAATGTAAAATATTGGATGATATTGAAACTGGCAAATCAGTCAGGCAAGTAGCAGAAATTTTCAAAGTCTCAAAGTCAACTGTTTTTGATATAAAAATGAATAAGATGAAAATTCGGAAATTTGTAAAAGTTTTCGGTTGTCCATTGTATTTAATTTTTTCTCTATAGTCCGGGCATTTCGCTATTCCGGACACGGTAGAAACTTTATGTGTCCGGACTAGCGAGGCTGTACTGTAATTAAATAAGTACAAGCGTGCGTATGATTTGACATTCATTTTCAGAACACTAGGCCTTTAAAACGGTATCTCTTTTCACCCACTGTTTGTACGACACTGATGAAAAAAGCAACCAAAACAAGTTGATTTTAATTTAATTTATAAAATATTAAATTTATAAAATCCAAAGCCGTAGTAAAAACCATGTGAGATGCATTTTTGATTATAATTTTTCTTTTCTTTATCCATTCGTGCGTCTGTTGCAAGCGTGATTAGCATAGATAAACAATATCACACGATGAATACTTAATCAATTAAATTCTTCACACATAAAAAAAAAACAAGGTATAATGGTAGAAAAAAAAATAAAAAATAGGTACATATATTGCATCCAATGGCATTGAAGTAAATATACATTGTAATATATTGTTAAGGTTTTTGTTTTAAAAATAAAATTTACAAAATGTCGCAAAATTCAAATTATGCGTTTGCAATTAAGGCACGAGTCTGTACAAACTCATCAAGTGTTGCAATGCGGTTTGTTTACTACCTGTATGGGTTTTATGTACCTATATATTTATAAGTATATGAAATATAAACCAAAACATTGATATTGGTTTTATTGGTAAATGATGAATTCGATATGACAACTATTTTTATGTAATCAATGCAAGGTGTTAAATATTATTATTGAAATGTGATATTGATATGGTAAACGAAGTTAAGTTGGAAAAAATAATTGAAAGGAAAAGAATTTTGTATTTATTTGAAAGAATTCAAATTCATGAATCATGATTATTATTTTCTTTTATAGTTTCAATATCAACTTTAAAGTAAATTACAGTTCATCAAGTTGCTACATCTGAACAAAAAAAAAAATATCTTGAATATTTCAAAATCAAAGTGACTTTACAAAAACTTAAGAAAACGCTGTCAAAATCCTTCTATAACAATCAATTTATTTTATTCAACAATAATTTTATTGAAAGAGTTAAACAACAGAAAGTGAGTTGGTTTTTGGGAAAGTTCTGTTTATTTGATATCTGAATTTTAAAAGAGTCTGATTTGTTAACTGTCATAAACCAAAAGATGACTTTTATAACGAAATCTCAAACAGAGGACTCAGTAGTAACGTTACCGCTATGTATTTGACAGATTCTACTCTTATTTACGGTTTACTTATACACAAACACATTCGATTAGATAAATCATTTATTTAATTCAAATCTTTTCAGTTTAAATTATCTTAGCATGATTGTACTATTTTGTGTAAAGTTTAATGGTGAATCATTTCTATTTAAAAACACCATTTTCTACCTTAGTTTTACAAACAAAAAAAATCAAAATTTCACCTTGACAGGTGTTTTTCAATTGTTCTGATTTTTTTTTTGTTGAGAAATTCATCATCAGAAGAGTAAATAAGGATTATTTTCTTAGTTATTGAGAACAAATCTATATAGTGTCATGGCTAAAAATGAGAATTTGTTTTTGTTCTTTTTGAATACTGTTTGTCTTGTGTCAAGTTGTTAGGCTAAAAATAAAACTATTAATTAAGAAAGAATTTGAAGACAACACAATAAAAAAAAATAAAAAAAAGAGTAATAGATATGTATCTCAAAGTTCAACACAAATGGGCGACAATTTTTTTTTTTTTAAGTAATTGTTTTCGCATACATGAAGATTTTATGTAGGTTTTTGATATAAAAATATTTATAGGACTCTTTTGGCTTTTTTCCAAATTTGCAAAGAAAAATATATTTTATTGCTTTTGATTTATATAAACCATCATGGAAATGGAAAATACGTATCTACAAAAATGAAATGCAAAAAAAAAACATTAAGAAAAAAAAATGATTAGTATGTCGGACGCAGTTTAAATAAAGATAACGTAGCTATTTTGGCTTTGGTCCAAATACAGATTCGATGTATATATACGAATATCATCAAATCCAAGGCTTATTATAGCCACAGGAAGAGCTTTAGTATAGAGTATAGATAAATTTAAATTCTAAGAGAATAATAACGCAAAATGTTAATTTATAAGGTTGTCATATTCATGGTTTATTTTAGGAGAGGTTAAGACAATTTTCTTTAGATTCGTCTGTAGAAATTTGATGTGAGCTCTATATGACCTGCCTATAGAAAGGCTATCAATTAAATAATTTATAGTTCTACCATCACCGAGATAAGAATGTTTATTGCAATTAAATTGATGCACTTCATCTCATAATACGAGATAAGACTGAAATATTAGTATTTTTTAATAATAAAAAATGAAATATTAGTACTTTAGAGCTTATAATATCATGTTAAATTCATCAAATTTGATAAGGTTCTATTTTTGTCAATTAAATTGGTTCTGTTCTTAATAAAATTAACTATTCTCAGTTATCAATTTGAAAACACGAAAAGTGCCTTAGTTCAAATATTCTGACGTACCAGATCGAACTTCTGAAATTGAACGAAGAAAAAAAAAACTTATTCGCAATATTTATTTTAGGTTAAGGTACATATGTGCATATGTCTGTTTTTTTCGCAATGACGCCTTTCAATTAAAACAAAAACACATCTAAGAAAAAGCATCACATCATCATATTGCTATTGATATAACAGCTGGAAAAATGGCTTGTCTATATATGTATCTATATGTATTGTGATGAAAACAATGTTAATTCAAATAAAAAACAATTTCATGAGATCCTTGATTTTCTTCACCTGTTCACACAGTGCAAAAGTGTGTGTTGTTTCTCTTTCTTTTTTAAAACGCGCCTAAAATTGTTAAAGCTAATACAAAAAAATAATTTCTATATACATTCCGCATTTTTTGTATTGTCTTGTTTTTTTTTTTAATTTTTTGTATATCTACATATTTACCACATAAATATCTATGTGTATTCGTGTTAAAATTAAACAATAATTAAGACACAAACAATGCAGCCTTGGTTGAAAACAAGCCGCGCTGAACTCCAAAAGTGGGTTCAGTCTTCAGTTTAAGTATTTCATTGCCACATTTTGACATTTATATACACCATGTCACAAAAGTCTACATACGATGCGAAATTTCTTAATAATTTTGTTGAAATAAGAGAAAGCTTTTTTTTATATGCACTCTATGCATTATAAAGATTTCCAATATTTATAAATAACATAAAATAGTAACATTTTCTTAAACACCGCAATAAAATCTAAAATAACTGAAAAGAGACGCAAAAGAAATGTCACAAAAGTCTACATACGATCATGAAATTGCCCGAAAATACCGTTACCGCGAATGAAGGTAAATATTTGCATGATTAATCGTGTTGTCGTGTTTGAGTTACGTCTATTGCATTTAGTTTATTTTTGTTTTGGAAGTATTATAAAACATAAAATGTCTGGAAGAAAAGAAATCTCATCCGAAGTGCGAAAAATCGTTATAAAACTTAAAAACGAAGGAATGTCAATGGCGAAAATTGGGAAAAGCTTGGATTTATCTAAGGCCTCAGTTCAGACCATCATAAAAAACTATAACGAAACAGGTAACTATGATAGTAGGCCAAGAAGTGGACGGCCGAGGAAGTTGGATGATCGGACGCAAAGGAAAGTTGTGCGAAAAGTTGTGGAGAATCCAAAACAGAGTGCCATAAAACTTGCGGCTGAACTGCAATCATTTGAAAATATAACAGTTCATCCCGAAACTGTTCGTCGTGTACTAAAAAGGTCTGGTTTGAGCTCACGAGTAGCAAGAAAAAAGCCATTGATAAGTTCCAAAAATAGAATTAAACGATTGGAGTACGCCAAAAAGTATGAAAAAAAACACGTTACCGATCCAACATTCTGGGAACGAGTGATATTCACTGACGAATGTAAATTTAATGTTTTTGGACGAGATGGAAGGTCCAAAGTATGGCGAAAGCCAAATACAGCGCTCGCCTTGAAAAACATTTCTCCAACTGTTAAACATGGAGGGGGATCTGTTATGGTATGGGGATGCATGGCGGCGAAAGGAGTTGGGGAGTTGCACTTCATAGACGGGATAATGGATCGGCATAAATATCTTAACATTTTAAAGACAAATTTAATCAGGAGCGCCCAGAAACTGGACCTTGAGTCCAATTATATATTTATGCAAGACAACGACCCCAAGCATAACTCGTTTCTCGTCAAAGAGTGGCTGCTTTACAACGTTCGATCAAAACTTGAACATCCCCCACAATCGCCTGACCTTAATGCTATTGAGCATCTATGGGCCCACCTTAAGCAGAAGCTTAGAGAAAGGACCGTAACATCGATTCCAATGCTCAAAAGTGTTTTAGCTGAAGAATGGGCCAAAATCTCACCCGAAGTTACCCAAAAACTAGCTCTTTCTATGCCATCACGATTAGGAGAGGTGATAAAAGCAAATGGTGGCCCAACACGTTACTGATAGCTACAAATTCATTACCAAGTAACACCGTATGTAGACTTTTGTGAATACCAAAAACAGACTCGTATAACCTTTTTCTATTTCAGACTTCTAGTTTTGAAGAACTTTTTGTTATTTTTTATTTATTTTGTTATTTTAAAGAAATGTTAAATATTTTAATGAAAAAATCTTATGTTGACTACTTTTTTAATAAAAAACAATACAATTTGAAATCGTATGTAGACTTTTGTGACATGGTGTACATACAATATAGTATGTATTACTATACAAGGATTGAGTTAATTTTTTGAACAAACTGAATTTGTGTTGAACTCTGACATTTTATGAAATCCTTCATTGCAAAAATCAAAAAATCACAATGTTAATGTTAATGTCCCATAAGTTTTTCAACGTTCATCAAATGTCATTCAGCTTTGACAATTATGCTGATCGAGTCCGTCCATTCGATTAAACAGAATTTTTAATGACCGAAAAAAGAACGCTTTCCAAATAAAATGTATGCGTTCAATACATACAAATTCGAAAATATCTGAACGTTTAAAGCCTCTGATTGGCTAGCTATCAAAAAAGTTCAGTGACATTAAGTAATGTTTCATCCGAAATTTTAGAGACGAGTGATGTTTGACATTCAGATCTGGAGCATGGTTGAACGTATCCGAAATTCATATCCTAGAGATATTGATGTACTGTAGTTGCAGTATTAGTACTGTTTTTTTTTTTTTTGAAAATCCGCTTTATTTTATGTAACTGCTTTTGACAATAATGTTTGACCACATTATTTGTTTATTTATCTATTCGATAAAGCAGGTCGTAAGTGTCAAAAATCATCAATATTTAATTATCTTAAAATGTCACTAATTAAGAGTGCACAATGCACTCAAAACCTTAAAAAAGATATTTAAATAAACATGACTATAGTTATGTAATTTATTTCTTGTCATTTTTAACTACAACATTTTTGTGATAATCTGGAACAAACCATTATGTTGAAATGTTATTTTTGTTTGTTTTTTTATTCAAGTTTACCTACTTATACATGATTTGATTTTTTTCTAAAATGTTCATCATTTATTTAAATTAAAAAAATAAAACCAGTTGCAGACTACTTTAATTTGGCTATATAGTAAATGCTCCAAATACGAGATATAAATATATCTGTCTATGACATTCCTGTCTGCGATAAATGACGATTTTATATATTTTTTTTTTTTCTTTAATTTGATATTATTGCTTTAAAACAATAAAACAAGAAATTTCTTGAATTTAATTAGCTTTTTTTTTATATACAAAAATAATACATCCACTCTACATTAATTTGTTTCCTCTTCTTGTTTGGGAGACACAAAATCTGCTTAAACCAGTTTAAATTTTTATATTAAAATGTGCAAAGTCACAAGATTAAATTTATAGGTTTCAAATATATGTACATACATATATTTTTAATTATTATTTATAATTTTGTGTTATTTTAAGTTCTAGATCTAACAAGAAGCAAGTACCATTATAACGGTATTTTGGGTCTTAAGATTCTTGAATAATTGAGATGCTTAAAAGCAAGTCGAACTAGACAAAGTTTTTATCAGGTTAAATCTACTTTTGAGTGTTTTAATGTAGATTAAAGCCACAATCATGTGCAATCTGATTTCATTTTCTAATCCATGTGTGAAAAAAATAATCTATACGAAATCCATATATAGTTTTCTATAGAGGTAAATAAGTACATATTTTTATATTTAATGTTTGTCTTTTAAATCCTTCTAAAATGAACAAATATTTATTTGTATTATAAATCTTATTCAAAGTAGAACTATCTGCTTGCCTTCAGATATATACCAAACGAAGTTATAAAGTTCAACTTTCTATAAATCAACTTGGTACTCAGCTAGGTATATGTACCTACTTACTTTTTGAATGCAACTTTCTATTTTTCATATTCAGTTGCAATCTGATTCAATTATACCCACACACACGTATTTTATATGGTTTTTTTTACGAACAAGTATGCTGGGGGCAATGGAATCTATTGCCATTCAAAACGGTAATTTATATCTAAATCTGCTGCAATTCTAACATAGTTGCCATACTATAAAATGGCAAACAAATTTTAAATATTTTCCGTCCGTTTGTCAGATTTTTGTCTATATTAAGTTTTTATCTTAATTTCAATTATAACACGTGATAATTCTTTATATTGCTACATTTGTGAAAAGATTTCAATGAAATAGCAATTTTCGGTTTTCTTTAACTGTCAAATTTGTCAATGCAATAACCTAAATTTGTGTGATTTGCCTAAAAACTACTGACTTCTGAGTTGTGCGCCATTTAAATTTACCTTATCAAAGATAATATACAAATTTCCTTTTGAATTTAAATTGTATGTGTCTCAAAAAATCAACTAATCAATTTAAGTTATGGATGTATAAACAATTTAACAATACAATTTAGTAACGAAAGACTTGAAAATATGCCATCATAATATCATGCTTATCCGCGGTTTATATTTTTACCATAGTGGTAACCGTGCTTTGAGTTCAATATCCACACCCACCCACATTCCAAATCATCTGAATAAATCCAAACGACATGAACTTTCAGCTGATTTCCTTTTAGACAAAAATAAAAAAGATTTTCACCACACTATGTGGTAGAAAACATTCACTTCCTTTCAATAATAATTTTCAATCGACATCCGCGAACGAGAAAGAAATGTCAAACTCAAATAGTTTTGCAATTTATCTAGCTATTACGATTACCTTCCCGTTGGTCGTATAGCTATTAGACTTTCCACAAATATTATCAACTTCTTGTTTCACCACACCAACCCACCCAGAGCCCCTTCTTCATAAGCTCATAGCCATGGGGAACCAGAACCAATAATAATAGCCCAATAACAGCAAAAAAAAAAAAAGCACAACCATAGTAGTTTTGACAGCACCAGAAGTGCAGGTATTTTCTTTTTTGTTGGTCGTGCCAAATTTGTGGAATCAAAACGTGGAAGAAATTGTTGTGATTTGACATAATTTTGTCAAATCATAGAAGTTTTATCTGTTTTGGACAATCCATGTACCTATTTTAATTAATTGTTGAATTAAATTTCAACGAAATCAATGAAAATTTTCTAAAAGTCACAAGACTAGACTTGAAAAGTGAACAAAATTCCATCGATTGTGTGTGTATGTGATGAAAAGTGACTTCATTCCAGCTGAGAAACGACAATAAAAGCTCCGAACACAAAATAAATGTTGAAGTATACAAAAGTGACAGAGCGAGAGAGAGAAGGAAGTAGTTGAAACACGTTTTTAGTGGAAGTGCAAAGAAGCTTTCTGGAAGTAATTCTCCCCACATTGTTTATTGTTGATGAAACAGAAACACCGGCTCGGCTCTGCAAGCGACTTAATTTCTGTATCACGCTGCTATTTCAATAAATAAACATAAACAAGCTCTTTCATAGTAGAAACAAAAAGCTCTATTTAAATACAACTTTTTTTTTGTTTACAAACATTCATTCCAAGATAAAGACAAACAAATATTTGTATATAGACCACATACTCGTACTCGTAGTTCTTACTTACACCACCGCCACCTGTTGTGTTGTTTGCTCCTAAATCAATTAACCTCTCATATACCCCATTTATTTAACTAGACATATATATTTATAAATTGAATATATACAACGAGTACTTCCCTTTCCCATATCATAAACGAGTAAAACAAAAAAATGTGGTTTTTTATCGCAATGGTTGCGGTTGTCGGCGTTGTTGGCGCTGTCAGTCGAAAATGGGGTCGATGGCTTTATGTACGTTACGGTAGATTTATTTTGCCACGATCGGTAATGGCTCCGAAGAGTCGACCTGCCACACCGCCATTGCTGCTGGATGGGAGCAATGATGGTGGGAGTGTTGAAGGTCGATTGGATGAAAGCGGTGAAATGCTCGAAACGGTGAGTTCTTATGCGAGGTGAATTAAATATGTATCATTGTTTTTTTTTTTTTTTTTGCTACTCAATTTTATTGCTGACAATATGTCACTTGGTTGTCGGTTTAGATTGTGTTCTCTCTTTTTTGAAAAACATATACCTACTTACCAAAAACTGTCACTAAAGTTTGAACACGATGAAATTACCTACGTTACGTTACGTCGCGGAACAGTCAAAGAACTTTTGGTTATGAAATTGAACTAGTCATCTGAACAAAATAACAATTTGTATTACATACTTTGAAGTTTTCATCAAGTGCTGTTTCAACGACATGTTTCTTTGATTCAAACTTATGAACGTGCATCTTATAAAATTTAAAATTGTAGTTTCTCCTAAAAATAAGGATTTAATTAGGTTTACTACGTCCACAACATAAAAATAATTAAAATATTAAACCAAGATTCCTTAAAAATATTCCTTTCTTAATTGATGATGTTCATTAATTAATTTGCTCTTGACACTTTTTTTCTTGTCAATGACGAAACGATGTCTTGTATTTTTCTTCATACTTACTATGTATGCGATCTTCATCAAATTTATGATCATTTTCTTTATTAATAACTCTAGTTCTATAAAAAATAAGAATACGTAACTTTGACGTATGTATGTATTTTGATTTGTGCTAAGTTTTTTTTATATTAGATCTTCAGATAAATATGACAACAGCAGAACCTTTAGTGAATCTTTTCAAAACTCGCAATATGCTTTTAAGTTGCTGATATTCAAACGTGAAGATATATAGCTTACATACTATAGTGACACTTATGACAAAACTTCAGATTGTACATTCATGTCAAAATCAAAATTGTTTGAAAACCCATTTTGTTTAATAAAATTATCTTAATTTTGAAACTTGTAATGAGATGTTTCTATTTTTATAATATTTTTTGAGAATGGTAACCCTAAAACGGAAAAGTCAATTTCGTAGCAACTTTCTCTGTCATCTTTGAGTATGATTGTATTTATTTGTTTTGCAATAAAAACTTACCACACAATGATTGAATATGAAATTTTCGATGCGACACTCAAAATGTATTACATATGTATATATGTATATACACGGTTGAGCTACGTGTCTGTCCGATTATTCAAAAAGTACCATAAGGTGTACTCTGAATCAAAATACTGCTCTCATTTTAATTTATTTTTTTGTATTATTATGTTCTCTGACCCACATCGCGTAATGCGGAAACGAAAATAAATGCAAAACATAAATCAACCTATTGCAAACATTTTCCCAGACCGGTTCTTTAGATATTTATTTTTAGAATTTTCATCTCATCGGATAAAATTCGAATACCCCAACCATAACTTCAACAACAACAACAACAAACCGATGACGACGGGACGTTAACCTTCAAAACCGGCTTATTTCACTTGCAGCACTTGCTTTAGTTTCGTCCCTTAAAGTAATTAAAAAAAAAACTGTCTGTTTTGGATAAGTCTCTAGTCTTTAATTTTCTTTTTCTCTTTTTCTTTTTTTTCTACATAAGAGTTAACCTATCTAGATATCAATAAAGTTGACTACTTTTCTGGACTTTGCCCTTTTTCCACCTCCATTTATTTTATGTCAAAAAATAAATAAATAAACTGTCAACTAGGTAAATAGCGCATTGTTCAACGATACGAATTACTTGAAAAATTAAATGTTTTCTTTTCCCCATAGAGATTTGCACTTGTCATTTATACTCGTTCTTTCTAATGTCCAACAAATACTCGTAGACCTCTTTTCGTCAATTTTCTCTTTCACATGATGAAAATAAGGCTCCAACTGTGACAGAAGTAAGCAATTAAAGATTAAAAAGAGAGTTTAATCGCCAACAAATAGTTTTCTTATGTAATCGGGAATTAAGTTATTTCACGCAACGTAACGGAAGAAAATTTAAGTTTAACAAGTACCTACAAAAATGACATTGACATTTAATATACTTTCAGAACAGAATACAAATGTCAATAAGTCGAAAAGTCCATTTTTATAGATAAGAATTTTCTAAAAATTTTGGAAACAAAAAATACTTCAGTTACTAAAATTAAACGCAATTACAAAATAACTGAAAGATGTCCTGATAATAATTTGTGAAAGTGGTTTGTAAAAAAAATGTTAACTGTCACATATTTTGTCTGTACAATAAATGCCTTTTAATTGAATTGCGTACTAGGCGCCACGACAAAAATGTGAACAATAATTTATTTGTTGAATTGTTTTGTTTTTTGAGTTTTTTAAACAAGTTCTTGACTATGTGTATATTTTGTACACATATTCAGATACTAAATCACTCAAACCAGATCATTGAATCAAGTCAAAGATCTTGTTCATGACTTCGAACTGGAATCGTACATATTTTCTAAACAAGTCAATAATGTTTTAATTTTGTATTACTGTCATACCTTCAATATTTTGGTTTTCGATAATTTTTTAAGCTAACAAAAAATTGCTTTAGCTAAGAGATTTGTCGTGAAGAAACTTTCGAAGAAGCTCAACTGTTGCTTGTAAATCTTATAGTGATAACCCCTTCACAATTTTTACCTCATTAAAAGGAATTCACCTCTGGTTCACACTACACAGCACTACAACTTTCATGTCGAAATACTTAAATGACTTTTCTCTTGTCCCCAGCAACGTTTTAAACGAACTTAAATTAAAACAAAATACAAAGTCAAATCGAAATTAAAAAAAAAGAGTGTATTTTGTACCGGTCAGTCGGTTGTCCACCAAAAATTATCCCGTCGCCGCTGCTGCTGGTGCCGCCGTTGCGTTGTTCCACTAACGCTTTGCGATATTTTAGTTGGTTACGTTACGAGTATATATGCGTACATTGCAGCAACTAAAAATAAAACGAAATTCTGCTTTAAGTGACACACATAATAAACCAAAAAGTGGACTGGTTGAATAAGAAAATTTTGTGTAAGGTTTGCTTCAGTTCAAAAATAATTTTGAAAAATCCGTCACACTAACCATCATGCCACAGTTAAATGGAATTACATCCGAGGTAAATCAGTTATAAAAAATCAGTGAGTTTCGCGATATACTTTGTGCGTTTACTTTGTTTTTACTACGTATGTACATATTATGCGTTGTTCATATTATTAAAGAAGCTCAGTAAATGATTCGATTATTTAATTTGCAATTTGATACCTAAGTTCATTAGAACGGTCGAATGAATCTAATTTGTGATAATCATATTAACATAGTAATCCACCTCGAATTTCCATACAAACTATGCAGTTATAAAATTTATTAGATGATCCCAAATGCCTGTTAACACTTAATTAGTTTGTCATTGAATTTAATGGTATAGTGCACTTGCGGTTATAGATTTCAATAATACATACACTCAAACTCTTATTTAAGAGCCAATTTAGTGTTAATTTAATAATGTGATTTACTTAGACAATGATTAAATTGGTTTAAAACTCATAGTGTACCGTGTTATTAAAAAATAATTACTATTTGTAAACAAAGTACCTTAATCAGAGCTTAATTTATTTGTTTAAAATAGGCTTTAGAGTGAAATTTATTTAACGCAGTATGAGTGAACGAATTCTTTTTGCTCGAAACTTTAAAAGAATTTTTTTCACATTTTATTCTTGCTTTTGACAAAAAAAAAGGATTCATTTGTGTGTGATTTCGCAACGTAACGTAAGAAAAGTTTTGTTGAGTATTCCCAAGTTTGACGCTTTATGTGTCAAACTTAAAAAAAAAACTTCAGATTATTGAATTTGGCATATTTATAATTACAAACCAGTAGATGGTGTGATATTTGGGCCTATTAAAAATTCGGGGTCATCTTCAGAAAATTGAAAAATATTTTAAAACTTTTGTTTTTACGAAACTGGAATTTAATTGGCGTCTCAACACTCTAACTAAATTGCTTAACCATAAATCCCTATATTTTGTTATCTTAATTATTATTATTATTTTTTTTTTATTTATTCTGCCATTGACCGGTTTATTTATGACAATTTAAATGAACTCAAGTGCATCAGTTTAAAATAATCGTTAACCAAAACAAAAATTAAAACAGACAGTATAAATTTTTGTTAATTAAACAACAACAAAAAAAAAAGACTAATTCAATTTTGCAAGGAATGTTAAAAGTCATGTTTGCTTGTTTAATGTTATGACGTGTTGTCTCAAAATTTAAAAATTATGTTACGAATATTCCACAGAATGGATGAAATATTATACTTGTGAGTTGTAATAAAAACGATTTTAGAATTGAGTTATTTTACAGTTTGATAGTGAATTTGTTTTGAATTATTGCAGAAAAAGAAACCTAATACATTATTTGAATTTCAAGGTTTAGGCCATTAGACTTAACTCTAGTAAAGACTTTACATATAAAAATTTTTATTTCAAAACGCAATTTACACTCCAAGGAGCATTTATACTTCTAAATGCAATGTTGAACTTAAAAAGTACGCCTTTATTTTATTTCATATAAAAATCACTGCAATTCTTTTGTACACTCGGGCGTATACGCACTTTTTTTGTTTTAATCTTTTGTTTGTGGAACAGCAGTTATGCTTTGTACCAAACTTATGAAATAAGAAATAATGTAATATTATCTATGCATATATTTTTCAGAGGTACCACAACTTTGCTGATTTCGAAAAGTTGAGGTTGTTCCTAGGCCAGTGTATGATGTTTCTAATTTCATGAACATTATAAACGGCACAATGTTTCATTCATTCTTTGCGGTCGACATTATTAACAAAGTTAATTTCTTAAGTTTGGATTCAATTTCATAAAGGGGCCTTTAAAAAGATGAAAACAGCTGAATGTATTTAAAGTGCTCGTAATCCGACACTGCCTATACCGCATATGAAAATTACGAATGTTATTTCAGCAATGTGCTTTAGTTTTAATTGTTTACTTTAACAATAATTATTGTTATGAGTGAATCCATACAAAAAAAAATTCTCCAAATCAAATAATAAATATACTGAGAGAAGCTAATTGCTACATGGTATAGAAAGAAGAGAAAAATAGTACATAAACATAAGAAAAGGTAACAAAAAAAGAAATTAAAAGAAAAAAAAAAAAAAACTACACTAGAAGCAGTTGTAAAGATTGTGTTAGTCTAATTCAAACCGTAGTACAATTCAGACGGTTAAAATAAACTCAATACATTTTTTGAAAGGTTTCTTTTTGTTGTTTCTCTGCCCACGTTTTCCAATTAAAATTGTAAAATTGTGAGTGATTTAAATCAGTCTAGAACGCATTTAACTATAGTGTTTTATTTTTTTGCAACTCAAATTAAATAGTATAACACATTTTCAGTTTGAAATATATTTTACAAACAATATTGATAGTTAGATTTTGATTTACTTTGATTCGAAATAATATTTGTGTTAAACGAACTGACAGACATATTCATTACGCAAAAATGTGTGAATTAATAAATCCGGTTGTTGATCGGCAGGTAAATATTGTTTTTTTTTTTTTTTTTCAAATGTAGATCATGCATTCGAATGTCAAAGATCTAAGTTTGACATTTTTATAAATGGCCAAGATCGAACACAAACATAAGTTATATTGAACCCGAACATATTTTTTTTACTCTCCATTAATTTGCTTTAAACGAAAAAATAAATGGAAAAGCATTGACGATGACATTTGATTCCTCACATTAAACACCAAACCTACTCGTACCATCATCACTGTCATTGTCAATGTTCACTCAATGTGAATTGTGAATTTTTAATGTGATCACTTTTATACTAAAGTTTGAAGTTTCTCTCCTGAACGATGTCAAGGTAATACGGTGAACGATCATTGTTAAGATCACAATGCACAATATTATATTATTTTTTAAAATGAATACCCGTATATAGGCTTTTTCACAAATAATTAAAATGGTATTTACGAGATAATTTTGCCAAATGTAAAATTTGTCTATACTCTGTCTGTACTCTTAAAAAGCTTCATCATTTATTATTGTTTGATGTTTCTCTCTATTTTTTGAAGTGTTTTTAATCATTTTTAATTGCATACAATATGTAATTAATTGAGATTGTAAATATTTTTTTGTTTTCATTTTGTTTGTTAGTAAAAACAATTATTTTGCAATATAGGCACATGTGACACATGTTTATGTAGAATTGATTCATATGCAAATTGTTTCTATTGTTTTTATAGATGATTTGCTTTGACATCACGTGAATTGCAAATATGACTCCGTATTTCGGAAAAACTTTCAGATATTTTCTGTAATTTCAAATTGAAAAAAATAATTAAGTATTTCGTAAACTCATTATGAGAACGACAATTTGATATCATTTGATGAAATAATTTTGTTGACTCAGTAAAAATTTAATTAAAGATTTCTAAATTTCGCAAAATGCTATTATTTTTGCAAACTGAGACAGATGTGAATCATTTGTACTTCTAACATTTGCGAAATATACCGGTACCCAGTTTACTTCACCACACAAAACTATTTTTCTAACTTAAAACTGAGTAAAAACATACATTTGTTTTGTATAAAAAAAAACGTCTGGAGTGTCATCATTTCTTATCTTTCACACAGATAATGACTTAATTTTTTAAAATTTTGTTTATATTCAAACTTAAAACTCAAGTTATACAAATATAAAATGAACATTATTTAGAAAAATGTTTAGCATCTTGTTGTTCTAGCAAAAGTATAAACTAATAACATGTCAAAACGTTATGCAGATACATAAATACTCGTATCTTCAGTTTATCAGCTCATTATATTTTATTTAAATCTTATAATAATAAATTATAAATTCGTATGTGACATGCGAACAAATTTCAGTAAATCTTTAAGAAAAAGTAACTCAAGGTTATTAAAATATTTCGAAAGAATCCAAATTCTTTTGTATGTTAATAAAAAAAAAATAATTAAGGGGCAAACGATAAGTAGGTTGGTGTGATAAAAATGATATTTTGAAGTTTTCAAAATCAGCTTGAAAATATATAAGTTATTAATTTATTAAACCTAATTCCTAGTTAATGTGTTAAAACAATTTTTTAGTCGTTTGACTAAAATTTACTTTATTGTAAATTGTTTTATATTATAATACATTGAGTGGAATATTTGATTATAAATGATTTGAACTAGTTTTTTTTTGGCTGCCGGCTTTCGAAATGATTATAGGTAATTTACTATAAATATACATTGGCATAAATTTAATCAAAATTCGTCAACCGTGATAAATGATCTACTTGTTCACCATTTTATATTCAAAACAAATTACACAACTAAAGAGTTAAATTCGTTTAAAATTCATTACCCTATTGTGAAAAGATTAAAATAGTGGACAATTAGCACTTATCCCAAAACTAAATGGATTTTCGTCACCAGTTTAAGTTCATCAAACTAAAAACTTTAAACCGATGTTAATTTTTGGCAATTTAAATTCATGAACAATTGGTTTATAAAAATCAAAAAAATTAAAGTTTATGATTTTTCAAGTACTAGCCTACTTTTATAAGGTGGACATTTAGTCATGTAATCTCTATTTATTTTTCATTGAAAAGATTTAAAGTGATTTTTCAACAATTTTTAAAATTTAAAATTATAATGAAAAACGTTTTTGATTTCTTTTGAGTGTCAAATTAACAGCTACTTCATTGTTTGAACTTAAAACGAATTTAATAAATAGGAACATTAAATTTGATTTTGCGTTTCTTGACTGAATTTGACTCGATCGATCTTTTATAACAGTGCCATCTTTTTCCTTAGAGCTTCTTGTGCCAATTTTATTCTTCAAATTAATTTTTTTTTATCGAAATAGAAATGGCATATTTTCTTTTAGAATTTAGAAATAAACCAAATTCAATATAAACTCTATAGCTTGCCAAGAAATATACGCCGCAATATTTTTGAAATGACTTTCAAGTCGCAAAAATGTTGACGCTTTCATTGTTTCAAAAGATAAAATAAAGTTCAAATAAAACAACAGCGAAAAACCCACAGAGGTGAAAAGATCTGCAAATAATAATTTGTGTCAATAACCTGCTGGTTTTTCAAAATGATATTATCTTAATCAATTTTTGCTTTTTTTTTCTAATTTATCTTAAATTTAAAACAAATTTTTAAATTGAACAGCTTTTTCTTTAGTTTATTGTGAATGTAACGTATATGGTAGTTATGTAGGTTACGTCAATTTCAATCAAATGTTCAAAAGTTTGACTCAGCTTTTCGGCCCAGCATTTAGAGTTGACGTTAAACGTCATCTTGATTTCATAAAGGACATATAGTATTAAATTTGAAATTTGAAATATGTAAATATTTTTAAAAATGGAATTCTTTTTTTTTTCTAAAGAATAATATTGGAATTCAAATAAACCTAAAAGTTTAAGTATGCCAATGTCTTGTATTGAAAAATAAAATTTACAAAAGTATGATAGTTTCGAAGTAATTATTTTTTTCCATCACATGCACTATAAATTATTATTAAAATTTAAATAAATAGCACTTCCTGAAAGCAAAGGTACATATTTGAATTTGCATTTCTTGAATGCAAACGAAAAATTCAGGTTTTAATCTTACTCATTTGAACAATTCTGGTGCGTGCATATCTGTCATAAGGTTTAGTGCACACGTCACTTTTTATGTGCATTTGTGGGTTGGAATTGAAAGGTGGGTAAGCCACATTGTATACATTGTTTGTTCTCTAATTTGGTTGTAAATAGCTCTAACATGAACTGATTTGTATGCAACTTTTTCTCATTATTAATTTTATAAACATTAATCAAAAAATGATTTAATGGGAATTTTTTTGTTTTAAATTAAAAAAAATACAATGGTCGACTTCAAATTCAAAACTTAACTAAAGAGCGTGATGTCTCTGTATCGCTTGTCTATAATTATTTAAACAAACATACACAATACACATCTCTGTACTTTCCAATGCGTGTTGAAAAAGTACAGAAACAAGAAAACGTGCTCCAAATGGAACAGAAATTTAAATTTGAAGAGTTGAGTCACTTTTTACCGAACAAATTACAATTAACACATCAAAGTTGTTATTGATGAAATAAATTCGGACCTTGTCTTTGACGTATGTATATGTCATATCATAAAAAATAACATAAGATTATATTTAATGATTTAAATAAATTTTATTTATGATTTCTAGTTAAGTGACTATTTTTAGCCTCTTCGATTACAAGCAGGATAAGAATTAAAAAAAAAAAAATGTATATGTTTTAAATGTCATCAATATAGATACCAAACAATAAAGAATTTCAAAATTTTAGTTCCTAGAATAATAAAATCATCACAATCTATGAATTATTCTTATTAATTGTAATTAATCTTCCAATCGGTATTACATTTTTATATCTATTATATCAACATTTTATGATATGAATACTAAATTTATAACCTATTTTATTTGTCTTAAAAGAAACAAGAAGGAAAAGAAGAGAAGTACAAGTAAAAAGATTGATATCATTTTCAGAAGGCAATTATTCATTTAATATATGTACCTACTTATCTTCATAGGTATTAATAAGATATTTTTTATGATAACTTTTTGCGTTGTGATTCTTATCTTAAGCAAAACAAAATATAAAGTAAGGTATAAATCAAGATTGTTCACCTTTTTTAAATAAGCATAAAATTTAATCAGATATCAAAAAAAACAAAATACAATTAAAAAAAAAAAAAAAACAATATAATAATAGGCAAACAGTAGCGAAAGTTAATAAAGTTTGTGCCTTTAACAGAATAATACAACGCAACTGTCTAAATTGCGCTTAAAAGTATTTTCACACTACTTCCAATAGATTAATATTCATGAGTTCAAAAAAATGTTTATTGATTAATTGTTCAGTTTTGACAGCTGAAGCTTTAGCTTTACTTTTTGTCATCAATCAAAAACTGAATCATGAATTAATTATGTACATTAATATATAGATATAAATATATTTTTAAACCATATTACCAAATTAAAAATAAATGAAAAAGTTTAAAAATATGTAATAAGAAACGTCAGCAAAATAAAAAATGTCTTCCAATCCTCGACCTGAAAGATTTTCTTCACTCCTCTTTCCTCCTGTATATCACTATTTAACTGAAAGTTGCTAGCAACTCAGTTTTTTCGTGCGAAAACAGTTTTTCCTCACTTTGTTAGAAGATCTGTTTGCTCACCACTGTCGAGATCAGTATTAAAATTGACAGTTTATCAAATAAAAAAAAGTGTCAGCACGTAGTACCATTAGTTTTTTTTTTTTTATCAGAAGTGTTATAAAGTGTCAGAATTTCGTCCACCACAGGGCATTGCATACATGCGAAATCGGACTATACTCTGCCCAATCAGTTTGTGCAACACAAGGAAGATAGGACATGTATCGAACAGCAAAATAATTCCATTTCGTACTGCCCATTATCAGTTACCAAAAAGCTCTGATAATCAAAAAAGCTGCCATCTCCATTGTAGAATTTTTATTTAAAACACAGCAATTCATTTTCAAGGAAATATGAACCAATCGGCAGGTATTTGAAAATCCATTCAATTTACCCTTTTTTCCATTTCAATTCAGCTGAAATACATTTTTACCGTCGTCGTTTTAATTTTTTTCCAAACCACAAAAAAAAAATCAAATTTGTGAAGTAAGGAAACAGAACGGCAAGATTTTTGTCTTCCAGTATCCTTAAAAGCTTATAAAAAGCTTCTATTATTAAAAGCTCCCTTGAAAATTAAGAACAAAAATATAAATTACTAAAATTTGCTATAACCACGGTAACTCTGATCGGGTTATATGGAGATATACGTTCGCTAGATAAAAAAGAAACTACAAAAAAATGCACATGCAGACAGTGGTTGAATTTGTATTTTAAGGGGATTTGAAATATTTTTGTATACAGCAGGCACCCTTGTGCAGAGGAAAGCTCTCCCGAGTATAAAAACGTCTGTATAAACTGGTATTTCTTAATCAGCTTCCCTCGGAAAACTCGAATATCGAATCGAACATACCCTATAGATGTAAATACTAATTCTCTCTTAAGATCCCCATAGAACACACAAATTCAAACAGAAAAATAAATAAATACGAATTTTAAACTAGAGAAGAAACAAAAATTAAATTATATTTGCATGAGTATTATAATAATCACAATTACTCTTCTACGTATTAATAAATAATAATAATAATAACAAATCACTGTTATCTTCACACAATACCATATAAATGACAAGAGAGAGCCAACGCTGACACGCTGAAGATTTTCGGTTTTAATTTATTTTATATTATATCTTTTTTTTTTGTATGTTTTTTTTTATTATTATTTTTTTTTAATGAATTTAACCCACCTGACTGCGTTTGCTGCTACCTGTTACAGCTATACGAGTGTTGGGTTAATACCTTTTATTTATAATGTTAAAGTTTAGTTGGAATCATTGTGCTAACGTTGACGTTAGTGGAGTTAGTTTATTCTGTGGCAGATACCTACATATACTCGTATAAGAAAACAATATGAATAAGAAAAATACAAAAAAATATCAACGTGACAGGAGCTTTAGTCTGCCGCACTTTGCTCATAATATAAACAAAACGGTTAGTGTTAGAAGGCCCTTAATAAATATTTTTGTTATAAAAAAATGACAGTAAATTGAAATATCCCTATAACCTAACCTTAAATATTTATTGTGCTGGGTGTCATTTTTAGAATTCTTGACATATAAAACAATATTTTGTTGCATATTTTTAATTATGTGTGTTTATGTATGTGTTTGTTTATTTATATTTACTTATTTTGTGTATGCATATTGGTTCGTGGGATTAATTTAATTTCATATGGAAACACCATCAATGGATTAATGGGTCAAGATTCCTTTTGAAAGTTGTTTTTTTATACATTAAAAAAAAAATAATAAAAAAAGAATTCAATGTGCAAGTGTATGAAAAAATGATTTATGAATATAAAAATGTATGCTTGTGTCAGATGCCTATGGTCTCCTGTCTTTGTAGTGATTTTTATTTCAAGTTTGTTTTTTGTTTTTTGCTGACAAACATTCAGTTGAAAACAAGTTCTTCGAGACGGTTTAATTGTTTAAATTTATTAACTCTTCAATCCTATTTTTGGTAAAATATTTGATACGTTATGTGTCTTCATGATATCACCCTTAGCTTGTCTTAAAATTATGATATTTTTTGTGGTGAAATGTTTCTTGCTGTGAAAAAAAAACCAAACTTAATTTTGTTTTTGAAAGATGCCTTATATTTTTAAGACAGTTAAAATCGATTTATTTTTGTTCAATGATTTGCTTGAAAGTGTTTCGAGTAGGTGCCCTATAAATTCTTAATGTGTACTCGTATATTAAATTATAAATAAAAAACACACTCTTATCCGAATTGTTAGTTGAATTCCTCAATTTGAATTTATTTCTTCCAAGTTTCTGTGAAATAGCTTAAAAGTGTCACGTAAATATAAAGAAAGTACTATTAGATGGGTTGTCGCCCTTAATCCATCATATTAATCATTTTACAATTATTGAACAGGTTCGTTTTTTTTTCCGTATTCATCTGTCTATCTGTAAAGCGATTATTCTTTTTTTATGAAATCATGAGACCTTAATTAATTTTACCATGTGCTTTTAATAAAATAAACAGCAATAAATAACATGTCTTATTTAACTGTGCACTTATATCTAATTGAAATTTAAAGATGCAGAAAAATTACATTCTAATTAAAAGAAAATTTAATCGCCAACATCTTTGTTTATAATTGAAAAACAGAAAAATTGCCATAATGCATTACGTTTTATTGGTAGTAATTTTTTATTTCGGTTTTCTTTTCAAAAAATAACTATTGACATTTACTGTGCTAAGTATTAGCATTTTAATAATTTAATTTCTTCTTTAATGGCACAAACAAACTTAAATATAAGTGAAGTAGGTGTGTTCTTCTGGGGGGTGTTAATGTCGATGGAATTCACACCAACCAATTCCTTGAATTTCTCCCGCCTAAAACAACAAACAGAATCTTAACATTTCACTTAATTAATTTTAACATTTTCTAAGCTGAAGAAGGGACAATAAAATAAAATCATTTTTCATTTTTTTTAATTAATAGTTTTCCTTCTGGTCTTGTGTTTATAAATTATCCAAGCTTTAAGTTCTTATTAACGAACAACTTCTCTAGTCAATTTTAGTATTTCTTTTCATTTTTATGCATTTAAAATAAAAAAATCGAAATGCGCAGGTGTTAAGAAATAACGATTTTATTTTATATTAATAATTGCAATGCAATTTAATAATAAATGTAGCATGTCTATGGAATCAAAGCCAGCGGACATAGTATTTATTTTAAATTATAGTAATTTTGTTTTTCCACAATTCATTTTGACGTCTAACCTTAACTGTATCAAAGTTTAATTTTGTCCAATAACTTTCAACTTGAATTTCATGAAATGTATGCAATTTTCAAAGCCATTTGTATAATGCAAAGCTTTAATATGAAAACAATTTGTACATATGTTGCTGGGTGGGTTATTTATTCATAGATAGCTTAGAAATTCAAATGTTAAGTTGATTTAAGACCAAAATCACATTGACTTGTGGTTATGAGATATTAAAAATTAATTTGTTTCTGTTTGTCAGTTAAAAATCCTTGAAAGAAAAAGCCTTTATTGTTGATTATATGTATATGTTTAAGCCTTATCAAAGGTGCTAAGGCAACAACTTTGTGTCCCCAATTTAAATTTTTAACTGAAACCGACCAGTTGTTTCGATATATCATAAAACCTTGTTCCTCTTCATGGTTTATTCAAAACGTACTATCATTTAACTTTCAATATATTACATAATTACATTATTTGACAGTATTATTATTTCAACGGTAAAAAACACACATTAACCCCTAAAATTTCACTCTTTCTGTCTACAATTCTATACCGTGTTACAAAGTTGCTATAGAATTGAAAAATTGTACTAAAGCATTCATAAACTGTTTTATTTTTGAATGAATTCCTTGATTGAAACTCTTTTCATATAAATATATCCACATTACAGTTAAAACTCTCCAAATTCAAATTAAAAAAAAAAAAATCTCCACATCAAAAAACCTTTACACAAAAATAAATAAATTAAAATACCTATACACACTCGCTGCTAGTTAATTAACTATTATAATAAATGTATAGATGTTTATAGTTTTTGAGTTGGAAACCTATGTTTTTGAGAAATTAGATTTTTCGTTGTAGTTTCACATTAACAAACAAAATAGATGCTGTACACACAAACACTTTCACATTTACACTTCAAACATATTTTTTATAATATGATGACTTTAAACTAATGTTTTCCTTTTTTTTTTTAATAAATTCCAAAAATAATAGGTTCTGTCTATAACTACTGACGAATACAGAAAATCATCTCTCTTCACAACGGGGTCGTTCGATTTGGAATTCCCAATTCCTGACCTTATTGGAACAACAGAAATCCTAACAGAAGAACACCGGTAAGAATTACTTTTAATTAAAATAATACAAAATTTAATTTAATATTTTTTATATCTATGTTTAGCGAAAAATTATGTTCACACCTACCTGCAAGAGCCGAGGGCTATTCTTGGTCATTAGTATTTAGCACATCGCAGCATGGTTTCTCGTTAAATTCTCTCTACAGAAAAATGCAGAGGCTAGAAAGTCCTGTGTTAATTGTAATCCAAGACACAGATCACAATGTAAGTTATTTAATATTGACTTATTTTTTAAAAAAAGGAGTTTATTTATTTTATATTTTTATTTTCTCATAAAGGTCTTCGGAGCTCTGACATCTTGTTCACTTCATGTATCTGATCATTTCTATGGTACCGGAGAGTCATTATTGTACAAATTCAATCCCAGTTTTAAAGTATTCCACTGGACTGGCGAGAACTTGTACTTCATTAAAGGCAATATTGATTGTTTGTCAATCGGTGCTGGAGAGTGAGTATACTTTTATTTTATATATATATTTATAAGCTATGGAAAAAACGTATTTTGTTAAATAATAATAATAATAATAATAATAATAATGGCAGCTCCTATTAATTTTTTTGAAGACATAAATAGATTTGCAAAAGAAAAATTACTTAAATTTACATAAAGAAAGACCAATTCAATCGTATATGGTCTGGTCAATGCTTCTAAAAGCACATCTTCATACGATCCATTACGAACAGTTGCTAGTCAATTGCGATAAGGTTAAGCTGCTGCCAATCTTGCAGGTGTTTTCAAGTGGTTTTTGAAAGTGTATCTTATTGAAATCAAGTATTTTCGAGAAACGATCAAGATCCTTTAATAGCAAAAGAAAATTCGATACATCATAATTTGTTTTATGGCGCTAGAGAAGAGTAATTACCTTCTATTTGATTCAAGTTCTTTAATTTTAATTTGTCACTCAATTATACTCGTAGCTCATCAGATAATGACGGACAAAATCATTATATAAAATTGTAATATAACTGAAAATTTGATTTATTACCTTTAAATTAATAAATTAAAGTTATCTATGTACATGTGAATATTATATATTTTCAAGCATTCAAAATCCCGTAATTTAATGGTTATTGTATACTGAGCCCCTCAAAGTCGAAGCTGGAACAACTGTCTTAACCAGAGTGTGCTATTGCGACCTTAAAAATTGATGATTTTCGTAGCCCAATACTTCTTCTTTTTTTTATATTGCTAAATTTTTGTTTATGCTTTATCAACTTTGAACATTTTGACTAGATACTGCAGTGGTTAGGCTGTTTAAAGTGTTATGTCGATTTTTGGATCTTACTACTCCCATATTAGAATAATATGTACTAGCCAAAACAAAATTGTAAAGGTTTTATTTTTTACAACTTTAATAGGAATCAAAACTGTTTTTGCAAAAATTTTAGTTGGCAATAAGAAAAATATAAACATAAAGTAAACACTATAATAATGATAAAATTTATTTAAATTAATTCACTCCTCGCCCTTCCCATTAAATAACTTGTTTTTATTCATTTAATTTGTTTTGCTGCAGGAAAAACTATGTGACTAATTTTTTACCATGACCTACGCTTGATTTGTTATTAAAATAAAAAAAAAGATAACTGTTCTAATCTACATTAAATACAATTAAATTAGAGAATGTTATCATTTTTTTTTTATATATATGTATATATATAATACTAAATGACGTAAATACACAGTAATCATCTTTATTCAAATTGAATATTACTATCTTTTGAAATTCAAATCTTGACATTATCTTTTAACAAATACAGTTTTTAACATTGTTATTTCTCACTATAAATGTTTACTCACGTTGTTTTTTAAACACTTGACGTTATTTGCCAATTTTTTTTTTACTTTAACTCCAAACATCGGTAACATAAATAAAAATTTGTTCATCGGTTGTCCATTAATTTAATTATTAATTGTCTTAAAAGATCAAAATACACAATATAACACTTAATATTTACCGTAAGAAAGTTAAAGATCAAAATGTTTGATTTGAAATTCATAATACGTTAGTATACTGAAACTTTGGTTTAGTGGTATTTGAAAATGATTTTTATTAAACTTTTTATGAAGAAGCAAACAGTTATAGTCAAGCTGTAAACTATTTTTAAAAATGTTTATCCACAAAATTTAGTTTACTCCAATTAGGTCCGGGAATATAATAAGTAGCATTATTTATTCACTTATTAACATTGTTTATTGTACTTATTTTTAATATTTTTTATTTTAAATCATTTCAGTGGACGATTTGGGTTATGGTTGGACGGTGACTTGAATCAAGGCCGATCACAATCATGCAGCACATATGGCAACGAGCCTCTATCACCGCAAGAAGACTTTGTTGTAAAAACTCTCGAATGCTGGGCATTTGTTTAAAATGAATTTCTGCAAATTTGAAATTACCTACTAATAATATTATTTTCTTTTTTTTTTTGTTTTTAGTTATATTATTTCTTTAAACATAATCTTATTATTTAATTTAAATTTAAAAGATACAAAAAAAAACATTTATGCTGCAATTTACGATTGAAAATAGAATATATATGTATAATGAAAGAAAGGGAAAAAACGAAGATAAGAAAAATTATGAGTATATATTGTTTAATTTTTTTTAAGGAATTCTTTATGATTTTTTTTAATTATTAATGTTATTATTTAATTACTGTTATACCATGTTAAATTTTTATATTTTGTGTATTTTTTCTTCCTCTTTGTTTGTTTGTTTTATATAATTAATTTAATATAGTAAAGAAGAAAAAAATTAATTAAAACCATGATTTTTGAGTGATGTTTCTATTTTTCTTTGTTTAGGATGAATAGAATAATTGATTTGCAATTTCATTTTACGCTAAATGAGGTGTGACGATTTTGTGTAAAATGTTATTTTATAAGCATCCTATATATATAAAAAAAGTTATCAAATAGATGATGCAACTTTTATGTGTAAAAGCTTTTAAATAGTGCGTTTGTCTTTGTATTAAGTTAAGAAAAAAACACACGATTAGAAAAAAACATAACATAACAAAACAAATAAAACGATATATTTAAATGTTGTTTGAAAAAGTTAATTTATTTTTATTATCATGGTAATCGAAGTTGCTTATTTTTTCAAAAAAAAAAAAATATATAAATATATATATTTTTGTGTGTTGGAAATGATCTTACTACAAACAACAGACAATTATTACCATACATTTGTATAAGTTATAAATGGTAAAATTGCAACACAATACATTTAAAAGTTGTTATACCATTTGCAAACATAACGTTCGCTTAGACTAATTATATATATATACCTATTTAAATTAATAGTAGTGCATTGTATATCAAAATGTACATTTTGTATAAACACAGAAACAACCACTAAAGCATTCTAAATTAGAAACTATGCAAAAAAGAAAAAAAAGTTTTAACATAAAAGACGAAACAAAAAAAAATCACTTAGCTAAACAGAAAATCAAATAAAATTTATATATTTAATAAAAAAGAGTAAAACAAAAAGATAAATCAAACAGATGATCAGTTTAGTGTTTAGCTGTGAATCAAAGAAAAACATACATAATACATGTATTATCTTAATAAACATAAAAATGCGATAATATACATACATTGAAAATCAAGTAAATGAAAACAAAACTTCAAGGATTTATTACGTTTAAGTTTATATTTTTAAAATTGTATTGTTTTAAGTCATCGGCTATTGTGTTATATAGCAGATGTGTACCATTTTATGTGTGGTATTCTCTACATTAACCGAAGTAAATACGTATATATTATTATTATACATTTTTAAAATTAATGCGTAATATAATTTGAAATTCAAATCATTATACTGGATTGAAAAAAGAAAATCATCTTCGAATTATATGCACTTGCTTATTATACAAGAAATTTGAAAGATACAAAATATAAATAAAAACATTTAAAGTGATAACAAAAATAATAAACAAAAAATATTTTTACAAAACCATTTTTTAGTTTTCATTTGTTTTTATTTTTTTCATTGCAGTTATTTATTTTTTCGTTTGTTTAAGTTGCACAAAATTCACATTACTCGGTTCTTTTAAATAGTTTGTGTGAAAACTAAACTACAGTTGGTAAGACAGCAAAAATCTGACGTTGACACATTTTTGGTTTAAGAAATATTTCTAAAACATCTCCAGCTTGAGGTTACCAATCCCTAATTCATAGAAGTTTGCATTCCTGCAGAAAGTAGAAGCTGTTAAAGCAAACGTCACAAATATGAGATTTTTTTTGTAGAGAAGTAAATATATGATTAAGGTCGCCTACCTCCAATTGATAAATCAAAAGTGGTGTAAACTCTCTTCTCCAAATTTCTTTGACAGAAAGTTATAATGGAACATTTTATATACGAGTAATTAAACACAAACAAATCAAATAATATTATAACATGTAAAAAAGTAAACTTTCATCCAATCGGAGATTACAGAGATAGGATAAGTAACACTGTATCGGAATCTAGAAAGCAATTTGATACAAGTTTAGTATAAAATCCAATAGAGGCAGTTTCTGAACTAAATTCAATCAAAGAACAGTCAACTGATGCACATAAAAAACTCCGTGTTCTCTATTACCATATACTAACCTTACCCGATGCTTTTGAATCTGAATATGAGATTAAATTATATTTTTGAAATGAATACACAATTTCAGATCCAAAAATCGTCATGAGACATGGGCATTTGTAGACCCGAAAATTTTTAAATTTCGATTAGGATCAAATTTGGAATTTTTAAAGTCTGAAATCATTATAATTTAGCTTTGAGCTTATTATGAAAATTTGGTTGGTATTCAGATAAGAAGAATCTGTTTTTATTACAAACAAACAAACCGGTTGTTTCATTGATATTTTGTATTTTTGTTTTAAAATTGGATACATTTACATGATATTTTTAAAATTATTTCTTATGACACCCAGTTTATATTTCAGACATCTCATTTGAGAAAGCGTAAATTTAACAGCAAAGCAATGAGCTATCTCGGAAATATAAACTTACGGAATGTCAGTTACTTTGTTTCTATGTCTTTTAGAGTGTTAAAAATATCTTGTATTTAGACTGAAAACAAAAATAATGAATTTGTTGGGTTTTAGTCTTTCGAAGCAATACCATTTAAATCGAAATCGAAACACGATGACAAAGAATGTAAAAACATTGTTCAAATATTCTGAAAGAAGTAACACTACCATTGTACACATTTATTATAATTTTGTTATTAAATAAAAATTATATTTATTTATTTAAAACAAAAATAAACTGTTGTTTTATTTACAAAATAAAAGGATACCCATACAAATTTATTTTCATTTTGTTTTATGTTATTCGAACTTGGATCATTGAATAAATTTTCAAAAATTTAATATGAAAATGTCATGACACGCACATAATAAAAATAAACTTATATTAAAAAATAAAAAAAACTTTGATTCGATTTACATAGGTACTCCTAGCAAAACCAATTAAACTAAATAGCATTTTATGTTATTTCAATATGAAAACATAGCCATAAATAAATATTTTGTAACATTAAAAAAAAAGAATAGTGAATTAAAATAATAATGCACCTGAAATAATTTCTTGAATGAAAAAAGGAAGCTAGTGACTTTTTCAAATTTTGCACCTCAAGTTTTTTGAAATTTTGATAGAAAAAAAAATACCCAAACCTAATCCATATTTATATATAATTTTGGTAACCGTAACATGGTAAACTTTATGAAATATTTAGGTACTTTTTGTTTAAAGTACCATCTTTATGAAAAAAAATTGGAGAGCTTTATAATGCAGAACATAATATGTACATACATACATACATGTCATCACAGTCATTATAAATTACATAAATTTTATACAAATTAAGACTTTCAAATTTCAATCACTAAAATTCGATAGAGTGGGAACTTTTTTGGTATTTTATTTATGTAAAAAAGAAACTGTTTATTTTTTAATTAGTTTAAAAATATAAAAGCAAAATGGGAATACCTTGGAACTTTGAGCTCACATTCCTTCCCCATCATTTTAAAAATTAAGTAGCCGAAGCGTATTCATAAGATCCTTAACATACTTAATTTTGAGCCTGTAACTTAGAAAAAATGTAAAATGTTAGATTTCGAAAATGACTGACAATTAACTCAGACTTGTCCATAGTATATCTTTGGGTAAATAATGGAAGAGGCATTTTAAATTTCTGAAGTCAAATTTGTGTAGTTTGAATTTGTTTAAAAATATATTTTAGTAAATCTAATGTTTTGAACAATTGTTGTTTTTGTCTTTATTAATTTGTATTGTTTACCCTAACATGTGGTTAAGCATTGATTGATTTTTATTTATTTGCTCGTCTAGTTCTAGCGCCTTGGAATAGCAATCTAGCGAATCTTAGTTTTAATATAAAATATTGATGAATTAGAATTTGATGCTGCTATAAAAAAAATGTACAATAATATCCACGAACTTCTATGTATTAAACTCAGTTCTAAGATGAATATAAATAATTCAAAAATAAGTTTGAATTTAGTATATCTAGGAAAATGAAAAACAAAAAGGTTAAAAGATCAAGTTTAAATTAATTTAATTTAAAATTAACCGTTAGAGTTTCAAATATTAACATCGGAGAAATTAAATGAATTGATTAGAATAAGAAGAAGTATTACGTTCTTTTTACTATCCAACTGTTAAGTCCTAAACGTATGCAACTTTTTTGATTTTATGAAATGGTGAAAGGCGTATATTTATGACAGTTGTTTATCTATTTATTTATTTAATTCAGTATGACTGCTCAATGAGTTTTAGAGTAGGATTGAACAGAGTAGAACAGAACAATAAACGTCAGACAACTTAGAAGAGTCAAATATCTGACACCTGAAATTGTAAAAGTAAATTGTTTTGTGAAAATGTTTGATTTAAAAAATCAATTCATTAGTTTTCGATATTAAAACAGTTCAAAATGTATAATATTTTATATATTTTATTCTCACAGACACAAGAAATAAAAAGCATAACAAACGAAATGGAAACCAACCAACAAATTATGACAGGTGAATTTCACACTGCATAATTCAGTTCAAGTGTAGAAAATCTTGATCTAAACTGTTCTAGATTACCTCACTGAAAAACAAACTAGATTAGTTAAGAACAGCAAAAATCACATTGAAACAGCAAGAAATTTTTCTAAATTTTTCGGAAAAGCTTCATTGAACACTTTTTATTCATATTTTACAAAAATAATTGTAAAATATTAACTACATAGCTTTTTTGCTGATTCTTAAATAATTTTACAGCTTTCAATTTTTTTTTTTTTGGATTAGAGAGAAGGATAACAAAAAATTGTGAAACTCAAAAGTATCACAGTTTTTATTAATTTAAATGTTTCATTTAAGGTCTCAATAGGATTGAACTGAATTTGATCACAATTTTGAATGAAATAATTTTTAAATTGCTAAATTTTAAGAAAATATTTATACAAAAAACTTGCATTTCGAAAAAAATATTTTATGTTAAGAAATTTAGGTGTGAATTTGTGAAGAAAACTAAAAACAAAATAAGGAAAAATCTATTAAAAGTGACTTTTTAGATATTACCTAAGTAACTTTTATATTTAGGAGATATTTTTAAAGACAAAAGGACTAATTAACTTCTCAAAATATAAAGTACATACCTACAGATGTTGAAGATATTTTTCACTGTCTAAATTTGTTAAGCATTCATCGAAAATCTAAAAACTAATCTTCCTCTGTTTTAATCTTCATCTTATTTTCGAAAAGGCAAAATAAAACACCAAAATAGTTCTGACCTAAAAAAAAAAAGGCTTTCAAAATCATTTTTATACGAGATGCATATACATTTCAAAACAACACACATCCAACACATACACACATCATTATACACTTTTGATACACTAATATAATTATATTTGTATACATGAATATATCTACCTATAATAAAAAAAAAACACAACAAAAATGAGACCAATAAATGAATAATTTAAAGAAAAAGGTTACCCAGAAAAAAACCTTTTTATGATTTTTTTTTTTTTCTAAATAAAGAAATGATTTTAAGAAATTTTTATGAATATTGCCAAAATGCTTTTTTTCAAAAATCTATGGCGCTTATATGAGTAAAAAAAATTATTTATTAATTCGCTAATAAATTGTAAAAGCAAATATTTAAATGTTCGTATAAATATACAACCATTATTATATAGTGAACAAATGGAGAAAAACAAAACATATAATATACATATTGCCTATGTAAAAAAGCTACAAAAACTAGAAAATATTTTTTAATGTATAAATGATACAAATAAAATTAAATAATTATTGTTGTATGCAATGTTATTTTACAAAAACAAAAATTAATATAAATGTATGAATATCAATAAGTTAAACCTTAAGGCCCACTTACACTTAAAGTTGTTTTCTGTTTTTTTTTATTTAAAGTAATAATTACTGATTTAAATTCATTTATAAGGTAAATAAATTATGAATCAGAAATTAGTGTTTTTGATTGAACTTTCGTGCAAATAGGCGTCAAAATATACATATTGTAACTTCTGTCAATTAAAATTTAGACTCGATTATTCAAAATGATAACAGAGACGTTTAAAATTAAAAAAAAATCTTCTGCATAAGAAAATTTGTAAAACAAAAACTTGTTTAGCTGTGAAAAAAAAACACAAAAATAAAAAACAAATATGGTCTGTGAATAATAGAAAAATTTAACAAGTTGAATATTATTTTCTTTGCTTGGCTGAGAGACTTAAACAATTTACAAAAATAACTAAAGCAAATAATTTATCAATTTTTAATTAAAATTCAATAAAAAAAAACATACTTATATTTGGCAGACTATACCTACATAAATAAAAATTTCCCACATTAAATAAAAAATTCATGGAAATTATAATCAGATACCATACATATTTAAAAAATTATATAGGATAGCAAAATATTTGTACGATCAATTTAGATAAACTTATTAAGTAATCAACAAATAATTAGTATGAGTAAGGAGAAAAATTGAGAGAGCATTTGTATAAATTTATTATAAATCAATACCTATTTATGTTTATTTATTATTCAATCGACAAACAAAAATCATAGTATGGATTTAAGATAAAATTGATGTGAATGCGCAACATTTTGACATACTTTTTTAATTTAATTTCCATCTCTCCTGCATATTGACACATTTTCATGTTTGATTTGTTTCTTTTCTTCTTAATTAAAATGCCAATTATTCGATTTTAACTCCAAATGGTTACTTAATTTCACATTCTCATTACTTCGGCGTATCATTGTAAATCAAAAGCAAAACGTAGAATACAAAAAACACTCAAAACTGACAGTTCAAATAATTGCAAATAAAATTAAAATTAAAAACAAAAACACGATGCAACCGTGGAAATATACTCACTTTAATAACAAACAAAAAGAAATCAACCAAAGTAATATTTGTATTAATTAATTGTTTATTATTACCTAATCAATATCAATGAAATATTATTTTATTTAAACATAAATATTAAATTCAACGAAACAAAATACAAAAAGTGAACAGTAGAGGCAAGCAAAAATATAATAGGTATCTACATACATACATACATGCAAACATACATTAATAACCCTAACATTGTTGACATTTACAATTATATTTTTCTACAAGAGCAATTATATAATCATTATATTATTATAAATTATTATACTAAATCATGTATAGTATCGTGTGTACTTGGATCTTAGAACAACAAAAACAAAATAAATACAAAAATAACGTTGATTACCTATCCATTCAAAAAATATATAAAAGAGTGTAGACATTAAAACATAAAAAAAAAAAAAAAACTAAAAACGTTCCATTTGCTTAAAATAACCATTGTAATGCAAACAAACATTTTGTTAATGTTTTAATTATTCTTTTCAGCAATTAAAATTATTATTGAAACCAAGAAAAACAAAAAACAAAACAAAAAAAAAACAAATAATGAATGTAGTTGGTTTAATATAAATGCACTGGTTAAAAAGATGTTGAAAAGTATTATTATTGTTATACTCATTGTTTTTGGTTCATATGAATAAAATTGTATATGGTCATTATAAAAAATTAATAAAATCAATAAATACTGAGAAAAAAACATACAAATTCTATTTTTGGTGTAAAGTTGTTCAATAATTCTTCTTATAACTCTATTTCTGTTTAAATTCTATCGATTTTAAATGTCTAAATACACATATAGGTAAGTAAATGTGTTTTTTTATGATTTTACTAACTGTTCCCCGCGACTTAGTCCGCCTCAATTTATTATTATAGCAACTAAGATTAAGTCGGGCAGGTCACCTAGCTCGCATGAGAGCAGTGGAACCACCTCGGAAAGTTCTATGTAGTACATTTTATGGTAGAGACAGCGTGGCAGACCATCCTTACTTGGAGGGAAGGCGGCGGCGCAGACCAAACCTTCCGAATCCTTTGCGATCGTCACGATCGGGATAAATGAGAGACTCCTTTGGTCATTGGTCATTGGTTATGAATCATTATAGGAGAATGGTCATTATTGGTCTTTGGTCATTATTGGTCTTTGGTCATAAATGGTCATTGGTCAATATGGGTCATTGGTCATTTTTAGTCTTTGGTCATAAATAGTGTTTGGTCATAAATGGTCATTGGTCAATATAGGTCATTGGTCATTATAGGTTATTGGTCATTGGCCTTTACAGGTCATTGGTGAAAGGTCAAAGGTCAAGGGTCAGAGGTCAAAGGTCAAAGGTACAATGGCCAATGACCTATATTGACCAGTGACCTATATTAACCAAAGACCATTTATGACCAAAGACCAATAATGACCAATGACCTATAATGACCAATGACCATTTATGACCAAAGACCATTTATGACCAAAGACCATTTATGACCAAAGACCATTAATGACCAGTGACCTATATTTCGCCTATTGGTCGTAGTGTAATTTTGTATAGCTTAAAGTCCTCCTCGATAAATAAACTATCCAATGCAAAAAGAATGTTTCAATTCGATCACGTAGTTTTTGAGATCAGCGCCTTAAAACGAATAACGGAAGCCCTCAAAGATGAATAATTTTCGCCGTTTTTGCAACATTTTCCACTGGTTCTTCTTCTTTTATGAGCGGTTTTTATCCAGGTTGCACAAGCCTTCAGGAATCTTTGCCTCTTCCTTAACTACTTTCCTTTTTTAAATAATTAGTCTTGTTTTGCCAAACATTCTTTTGAAAAGTTAGTTTAGTGCAAAATAAATTCAAATTACTATTAAACTAATTGTAGACTAGTTTTAATCAAATCGGATATCAAAAAAGGGCTAAATAAAACCAACAAATCTAAAAACAAAAATTCAGCTTTGAATTTTGTCAGCATATGTCTGTTAATCGATTCTGTGTTTAATCTTACCCATAAATAACTTCCTGGATGACTTAAGTACTTGCCTTCCTTGACTTTTTAATATATTTCTTTTGTGTATTCTAGAAAAGTTCAAATCTTAAATCCAATAATATTAAACACATTATAAGTTTTAATAATAAATTATTAGTTTGATTTTTTATTGTTGGTAAGATTGTTATTTTTTTGTTTTGTTTAATAATACAATATAATACAAATGCTTAACTTATTAGTTACAAAATAATAGATAGATGTTTAAGCATTTATTTTTACTGAAACATTGCAATACATCTGCTAGCTGCAGAAGCAACAAAAAAACTAAAATTTTTCATTCGTTCAATTTTCAACAGCATTAACAATAAACAAAAGTTTGAAAATATTTGTGTGTAGTTATGTAGCTCAAACTGATCAAACACTCAATAAACAATAATATATTTTTGCTCAGATATAATATAATACACTAAATACTATACATTCTCGTGTTTTATTCCAGTGACCTATTGCCAAATTGAATTCAGTTTGCTTTGACTACTTTAACAAGTGCTCTCATTCAAATAAGAGATGCATCGTAATTTTAATATATAATACTATGTAATCCTATCTATGTACTAAATTGATTCTTGTTTTCTTTAAATAATAATTAATTAACCTAAATAATAAAAATATTTTTATATTTTTTCGTATGTAAAATAAGAGATATATATTATTAATTAATATTAGTATTATTTATACGTTTGAGTGTCTAGGTACGATGGCAATTTGAAATTCTTTGTTACGTACAAATATCACTTGTATTTGTATTTGTTGTCGAGTTTGTTGTTGTTTTACTCTTTGTTGTTAAGTTGCTGTTATTTGTTTTATTTTTGTATTGTTTACAACGATTTAAAGCCGTCTCACGTTCTTCAGCATCGAAATACCACACAGTTATGGCATATCGGGTTCTATGAGCGGGTTGTACTTCGTGGGGGTTACGTTTGTCTGACCAGAAAAATATTAACCTATCAAATTTTGGTTCGATTTCTGCTATCGATCCACCACCTTGCTCGGGAAATATTCTATAAAAAATAAAGATAACAAACATTAAAATCACGGTTTTCATTGATTTTAAAAAGCTTCAATTACCTTAAAACACCACCACTTCGCATGGTGTCCCAATTAATATTGAGATAGTATATGGCAGTTATCACTCTACCGTCTTTATTAGGATTGTCAACATGCATCACATAATGCGAACCATACCCGGGATAGCATGCTACCATTGCCTGAAATGGGAAAAAACTTTTGAGTAAATTTCGATTTTATAAATATAATCTAACAATCGAGGGACTACCCTTTTTAAAGGTTAAAACGGAAACTCTGCCTGACAGACGAACGAAGACATAAAAAGTGCCCCAAGAGTAAAATTTTTCCGAGAACAGAAATAGAAGGGGAATTTCTTTAAACTTTGACGCCCTCGGTTTACTGATTTTTTATATGGTTCGTTAAAATTCTAGGTGACTGCATTTTTCCGGCAGACGTTGGCCAAAATGCGCTTACAAAGGCAATGTATCTTATTACTTTAAATTTCAATAAATACTTTTATGGGAGGCGACAACATCGCAGACCATGCCTACGCCGAAGGGATGGTGAAGACTAGTACACCCCATGCCTTGGGATACGCAACTGTGTGGCGTGCGTCGGCACGTCATTATAAATTATCAAAAGGGTTTTTTATCGTAATTTAAGTTATTAGATATAATTCAAGATCATGTGGTCTTTGCCACAGTTCTAATATATTTCCGAGATTCTTGTGAATAATTTTTTTTTTCGAGGTTTTGGACCCCATCAGATTTTAAAATTACTATAATTTTTATTAAAGAATTTTTGTTTATTATTTTTTACCTTTGTTCTTTCTCTTATTGTATAATTTCCTAATTTTCCATTATTTTGCATTGCGTTGGCGCGAGTAATGAGAGCGTCAATCTGGAATAAATATAAATGTAGAGATAAATTTAATTTTATTTGATATTTAAGTGAAATCTTGAAATTTTTGTTACTGACATAAAGAATTGTGAGAACTTCATTTTAGTGTTCTCTAACACTTTAATGATATAATTTATAAAATCTTGGGTTCTTTTTTTCTCATGATGTTTATGCCAAACAGTTATGTGTAAAAATTCTGGTTTTTATGACCATAAAGGGGAAATTAAACAATGGTACACTCTGGCGTATGCGTATTTTTTGTTATAGATACAAGCCAAATACAAAAATATGTTCTTCCTTTAGAAGAATTTTCTGTAGTTTTAAAATAACATTTTCTTAATAATGTTTCCATTTATAAATAATGTTTTATTGGGATTGCAAATATCAATAGTTAGCGTCTTAGCTTTTAAAACAATACATTTAAATTCATACTTTATTCAATTTTGTTTTGTAGAAAAAATCAATTATATAGAAACATACAATGTACATCCAGAAAAAATAAACATGATCTTAACCATACGGCAAAATACCTATTCGTTTTATTAGTGACTAGAAAAATTCAGCCAGATGAAAAAAAAACAATAAATTCAGTTTTGCATGTTAATTGTACAAACATTGATTTGCAATTCAACAGATCTGAGAATACTAATTCTGAGAAACTACAAAATAGAAAATAAATCACAAAAAACATACATAGTACTTAGAAAAACATTAAAAGTAGTTTGTAATTATAGTGTTTCCTCCTATCTGAATTTTTTTTTTTGTATAAATTTAAAAGAAGATTAGCTTGCCACTTTAAAATATGGTCGATTTCCGGCGATACATTTGTTTACAAGTACTTTACTAGCTTACAAAACATATTATAATCATTTAGGTATGAATCATTTATTCAATTGATATTGGCAATTGAGTTGATAAAATTCCTTACTTAATGACAACTTCAACAGCTTTTAAAAGTTTTTTTCATGTATGTCTACAAATGCATGTTCAAAAGTGATTATACTATAAATACCAAAACTTCACTCATACCGTGTTAAGTGAATGAATGATATCACAAAAGTAAATCTTTTTATGATCAATAAGAGAGAATTTTTTTATGAGTTTAAGTAGTATAAATAAATTAAAAAAAAAAAATAAAAACAAACAAATATGGTGTACGTGCCGATAACGCACTAAGCTTTTTTGCTTACAATGTGATAATAGTTTTTTGTTTTTGTTATAAGATAAAGATTAGAACTTGTACATCATTTCTATTTACAATTAAAACAAAATATTTACATATATCTAACTTATTCCTAACGATGCGAATGTTTAGACAAATAATTAATGAATTGTTTTTTTTTTTTTTTGTTTTTTGTTAAGCTTAGCTTTTTACATTAATCGAGCTTAGATATTTTTTCAATATAAATAGTGACTCACTTGATTAATGAGATATCCAACATTAACTGAGTGCGGCTCAACACCTGTCACCCACGTTATTTTATCACCTCTAATTGTTCGTAAATCTTGTCCAGCCATCTGGTTCGATGAAACTAATTGACCATCCTGCATAAAATCAAAGATTTACAATTATATTCCGAAAAATTGATCAAAAAAATAAACAATAACAAAACTCACCTTGAAAACTCCAGCATCATACATGCCATGAACTTCATTTAGTACTCTTAAACCTTTTTCCCTTCCAAGAAAGTCATCGACAACCGACAGGCCGTATGTGTTCATATCATTGATTATATTCCGACAGAGTTCTTCATTTCGCTCACTGAAATAAAAATAATTACTTTTAAATATATGTTCATATATGTATGTATGTAGTGTAGGTAATTAAAAAGTTAGCATTTATGATATTGAGATTTTTAGTGTATATTATAGTTATGCTCTATTATTTATCAACTTTATTTAGTCACGCGATCAAAAACGTGTATGTACGAACGTTTAAAATATAAGCAAATAATTATAAAGCACGCTTTATTGTTTTGGTAGATTTTGTTTATATTAAACAGATTAGTCTTACCAGCATTTAAAAATGAAGATATTTTTAAACTTTTAAAATTATTGATTTTTTGTGTTAAATTAAATTAAATAAATTAAATTATGTAATTTGAAAAAGGGTGAAGATCCTACTTTATAGGTTCATGTTGTGTTAAACGACTACTGCTACTATTGTATACTACTGTATCCGTTTTAATAGGTTTCGGTTTAACGGTATATACCAATAAATAAAGAAATCTATAAATCCGTGTCTGGTGATATACATATGTACATATGTATAGAGTATCTCAATTTAAAGCTTACTGTAAATGACCGAAGGTTGTCAAATTTATATAGACGTTTTTTTTTAAGAGAAACTTTTTAAAGAAATTCTGTACTACGATAGTTTAATAATGATGAAATGCTGGAGCACCGTTGAACATGTATCTCAATGCTCGAATACAATAGCATTAAATCCATTATGATATTGCATCTGTTAAGGCGCGCTTACATGTACTATAATCTTAACGATAGGGTCTACTCAAGATAATACCCATTCTTTTATTTTTTTAAGGTTATACAATGTACATACATATTACATATGTACATAAGCGATTGTCACCTTGACGTTTAATGTAATTCAACTCATTTCGACTTCATTGAACAATTTTCAAGGAAAATAAATGTCAAAACAGTGGTTAAGATATTTTTTTTTACAGATTAACGAAATTATGAAACTCAATTCAGCGTAGAGCTTAAAAAGTGGTGCAAATTTTGGTGAAGAGAATGTTTATGTTTTGTAAACTCTACCGCCTGGAAACTCTTTTTTTAATTGTATCAAAAACGTCGAATTCTTTTTGAATATAGATTGATTTATATTGTTGTGACTTTATAGAAAAAGAATACTTGATGCCGTCATAGGACGAAGTTAACAAGGGGGTTTACATTATCAAATATGTATGACAAACTTGGTAGGTTGACTCGAGTTTGAGAATATGAACTCTCCATCAAAAGGTTTGTCAAATATATTTGATGAAATCTATAATCTTTTACGCCCGCCATGACTAAAATTCTTAAGAGCAGTGATGTTTGACAACATGTTTGACGAAAGTGAACCCTAAGGCTTCAAACCATAAAATTTTAATCCAGCAAATTTGTCATATATGTTTATTTTATAATGTGATCCCCCCTTTATGATAAGGGAAATAAATTTGTTGGAATAAGAATAATTTTTGTTTTAAAATTGTTGACTTTGACAGAGAATATTTATTTATTTATTTGTTTTTTGTTTAAATGTAAGATATCAACAACTAAAAAACTTAAATCTAGATCAATATTTAAATTGAGATTTTTGTAAATTATACAAGATAGTGATTTCTAATGTTTAATTCAAAATGAGGTTTAAGAATACCATATTTTGTTCAAGATGATTTCTGATGATTTTCCTGATTACTTTCAACTGAAGGCTTCTAAGCTAATTTTAAAATTATTTATTTTTTACTGCACCGCCAACATTAGCGATTGTTAGCTAAGTCAACTTAACGAAACACAAAAAATTCATTCTTCTAAGTAAAAATATATCTACCTCAGAAAATTCAACAATAAAAATTTAATTTTGCATAAAATATTTTCCAATGTTAATAAAACAAAATTTTATTTTGAAAGATAAACAAACTGCTAACTAAAAACTAAAAACATTGTTCATACATAATAATTCCTTTTACCTTTGTTCGGTTTTGAAGAATTGTGAAGCGTTTTTGGGATCAGCTGGATATTTAAAAAACGGTCTATGTTCCGAAGCTATCATTTTTTATTATTTTTTTTTCAACCAAATTCACTTGGTTCAAGGTAGTTTATGTATATTATAATTAAATGACCTCGAACTAGGTCAATTACTTTTAATGTAATTTGCACGTTTCTATAAATTCCTCAAACACGGTTTTCGAAAATAACAACACTCGAAACACAAGCACACACACTGGGAACAAAAAATGTTAAGGAGGAGGCAGTGATAATTTATTGTTTGGCTTTGTTTATATTTTGATTTTTGACGAGAGAACAATGCACCCTTTCGCTAGCGTCGCACAATTCTAAATAGAGTCGAATTTCAAAAACATGTGGATAATATAATCTGAGTGAAGGAGCACACAGAACGGAGTGGAACTCTCATAGAATTCAGAAATCAGCTGGCGTTCGTTGGCGGTCGTCCGTCGGCGGTGCCACTGGCAATGCCAGAGGTAAGGTATATTGCATGGAGTATAGACATTTCATGAACGCTCTGAGCCTCTGAATGTGCTGTGATGTTTGATTTTAAACAGAATATTGAAGAGAGGGAAATTATTATTTGTTCGGTACTACGACTACGAGTACGACTGGCGAAGTATGGAGAAAAAGAGATTTGAGTAACGAGAACAAGAACGAGTAAGGAAACGACAGACAACCAAGTAGAAGCGACTAAACAATAAACACATACACAGTGTTTGGAGCAGTGGAGCTTCCATCGATGCCATGCGAACGAGCACGTAGCACTTAAATGAGTCGTGTATGTTGGGACAGTCACAGTCGCACTCATATCATATCCACTCAGCCAGCCCTACAGTACAGTGTGTTGATGACAGACGACGACGAAGTTCAACATTGAAAAACGGAGGAACGCGAGGGCTGTCGTAATGGCTGTGGTGATTGAGGTTGATGGCGATGGCGATGTCGGCTGGGTTCTTTGGCCAGCTTCTTTTGACAAGGAAATTCGATGAATCGGTGAAGCGGTGGTGGTGGTCTGGTGACCTTGAGGATGTGTAATATTTTTACTACGGTTACAGTGCGCACGTTTTGTACATAATGAGTTTTATTACGCGATACACGCAACTCATACATTTTTTTTTTTTTCATTTTTTTTTTAGAAAGTGGAAGTGAGGAGTTATTTAGAAAGAGTTGTTTCCCTTATGAGTAATTGTTATACATGAATTGAGTGAATTGATTGACGAGGTTACAGTTTTGGAGAGTATTTAAATAGGTGCACGTATGAGTTGAGTGTACTTCAGTTTTATTTTTTTTTTGATTATGAATAAAATTAAGAGACAATTTTTTTTTTGTCTAACAGGTACTTATGTATGTATTATTCAAATTTATGTGTTCTTCAAAATTAATTCAATATATTTTTTTTTTTGTAATACAAAATTAAATTCCCAGGCTTTCTCGTTTTAATAGAAAAAAATTATTTAAAAATCTCTTCTTTAATTCTCATTTCTAAATAATTTGGGTTTGTCAATAGTTTACAAAAAATGAATTTGCTTTGCCCTGAAATGACATTTTTTTCTTTACCTAATAATTATGTATGTACATAAATATTGAAACTTCATTTCACTTCACAACTGCCTAAACATATTTTTAAAAATATCTATTTACATAAATCTACTCATTCCCACTATCTTATAGGTGCGATAATTACTTATGTGTCTTGCAATTATAATATGTTTATCAAACTAACAAATATTTTACAATTTTTAAAATAATTTACATATTATAGAGTATTCACAATAATACAAACAAAAAGCTGTCGGTAAATAAAATTTCGAGTACTTAATTCAAATTACAAGTAGAAATAAATGCATTCGTAACAAGAACAATAAAATTATTATTATTGTGGAGCAATACAAATAAGTAAATAAGAAAAAGACACCTGGAAAAAAACTTAAATGAATATTTCGCAATTTCAATTTATTTAAAATTTCAAATTATTTATTAAACGTATCAACTTTAAATAAGGCGCCATTGACTTTAGATAACACTGCAATTTAACAAGAATGCTGTTACTTCTACAGCTCTTCCAATAGACATACATACTTTTTATATTGCTTTGTTGTGTTCTATTAATATAAAACGTGCATATTTATTAAACATTGCAATTACGTATAACTTGAAACCTCTTGATATTGTTGTAGTTAAAGTAAATGATAACAATACAAAATATACAACATCTGGCGCCATTGTAAAATGGAATAATTATTTAAATTATATAAACAATATAATGTTAGTTGTTATGTTTACTATAAGTATCGATTGGTAAAATAAATAGTAAATTTTACATCCATGACGAAAATACATTTTTGTACACATGTACATTTATATGCATGCAATTCTAGTACTTATGTATATCAGAGAAGCATATGGTTTTTAATATCGCTTATTCCCACGACTTTTCCAATAAGTATAACACTTGGTGTTGTCAAGGAAATCTATGTCAACCTTCAGTAAAGTTCAAGGAGCGTATTGTATAATATTTTCTTTAATGACATAAATTTTGACATGTGAGATAGAAACAAGGATTTAAAGTTTGGACTATTATTAAATTCGTAATACTAATGCAGTTGTCTATTTTGAATTCAATATAAATCAGTGAATAGAAAAGATAAAACTAAACCCAGTTCTGCCAAATCAATAATCTGGAAGATAATATGGGCAGTGCAAATCTGGACATTACATCCTTCTTAAATTTAGTATTTTCAAAAGAGGATGTTCCTGTGTTTTTCTTAAAAAGGTGTGATATTTCCTTTTTACAAGAAAAAAAAAACACAAATAAAAGGAAAATTTCGTTTATGAACGTCATCGCAAAAGTGTTTTGTGTTGTAATTATTGTTAACAGGACTAGGGCATGGGTAAAAGCCAAAACTAACACAATTCCAAACTGGGCGCACAAATGCTAAAACAATTCGACGGGATTTTTTACAAAAATAGGATGTTCCTTATATAACTAAATTTGCTTGAATTTCAATTATCGTTCATACCAAATAGGTTATTATATTTAATTTGCTAACCGAGATGACGGAAAAGTTATAGCTACAAAGTTCATAAGAATTTTTAAACAATGTATCAAAATCGTTAATCGATACTAAATTGAATACCCGCTTGTGAATATACACACTCCTACATATGTACGTCTTGCTATGGCACTATATATTATACACTTATGACTAACTTATTAATTAGATGTTAAAATATATGTATATTTCTTGTTAATGACAACTTTCGATTGTACCAACTTCAAGTAATATGTAATTTGTTAAAATTGAAATTAAATTAAATTTAGTTAAAAAAAAAAAAAAAAATACGTATACGCCTGAGTGTATCGTCATATAATCAACTATGTGCAGATTTAATCTGAGTGGATTATTAATAGTATAAAATTTTAGAATTATGAAATATGAATTATTTTAGGAATAATTCACAACGTAGCAAAATTTGTTTTTATTTAAAAGGGCAAAGTTGGTTCCCGTAAAAAAGTTGTCCAGAAAGTTCTTGGCTAGGAACTACCCTTCTTTTTGATAAATTCAGATTAATGAATGGTAAATTGACTTTGGAAAAAGAATATAAAGATTTTCATTTAATAAATTCTATGTTATAGAAAAATTCGACTTAAAAGATTCATTGGTATTTTTATAAGTACTGGTATGCTAACTATTTTTTTTTTTTTTGTTTGAACTTGAAACTTTCAAGCTAACAATATTTAAAATGCGTTTATAGAATTTGGATTTAATATTTGTCATTGTATCCTTAAACCATGTGTTCAAGATTTTTTGTCTTCATTTATGTAGGTAAAAAAGTAAACACTCATATTTTGTACGACTGCTTCCATTTCAAAACAATAACCAACACTGAAACTTAGTGAATTTGAATTATTTTAGCATCAAAAGTGGTTTTGAATTTGCTTCGATTTGATTATAAATTTATTAATTAAATGGCCAGGAGTGTTTTTCTATTTTTGAAATAATATCTTCGTACTGGGTGGAAATATAACTCATTAAACTGAGTGGATTTCCAATTAACAAGCCTCTCTATTTAAGTGGGTGTGTGCTCTGTCTGTATACCTACGCTACTTTTTGTACACATGTAAACGGTGATGAATTTTCTATAGAATTGAATGTAAGCTAATTTTCCGATAGCGATTCGTACGTGTTCTGCTTCATGATGAAAATGGAGGGCTTTTTTTTTTTTTTTTTTTTTTTTGTTTGTTCAATGTTGACATATTATAGAGATAGAGTTGAACTGAATAAAGGGGTGACAATTGCACGTACGCGGTACGAGTGATAAGTAAGCAGCAGGTTTACGTGTTAGACAAAATGTTTTGGTGATAATGAACTCTCTGAAGGCCAGTTAAGAGTTGGAAGAGACAGCGGTGAGGAAAATTTATTTATGGTTTTTTTTTTGGTTTTTTGGTTTGTTGTTATAGACGTTTGTCTGTTTGTGTATGGGTTTAAATTCAGACGACGGAATAAATTTGATTATCAAAATAGATTTATATTGTTTTGTTTTATTTTACTAATTTCAAATTAGATGCAAAGTGTTTACTTATGACACCGATCATTGACCTTTTGTATATTTTTTTTTTTATCTACTTATGATTTAAAACTACGATTGTCTTAAAAATTTCTCAAATTTGTGACATCTACTTCTCAGATGTTTGATAAAAATTAAAGAAAGTTATAAATGGTGTTCAAAATATGAATCTAATAATAGTCAATAAGACTACTTGTTTTATTAGAAATGGAAACCTAGACTAAAGAGCGGCGGCATGTTCCTTTTTAACTTCCCATAGGGAGTTATTGTAATGGGTCCGATTTGTCAAATTGAAATTTTTGACAAATCTGGACGTTTTATGGTTCCTAGAATCTAAATTCATCATTTGTAGAGAGATGTCTGTGTGTTCGTACGTATGTACGTTCGTACGTTCGAGATACCCTTTTTCGTTAACGATATCTCAAGAATGAATAAAGATATCGACTCGAATTAAATTTTGTTTGATAGGTTATAACTTCAAAAGAAGCTGAAAGGACTTTTATAAAAATTTGTCTAACGGTTTTTTCACCATAGCAGTTTAAAAAAAAAGTGAAAATTTTAGTTTGTTGCAAATATCTCAGGAACGGATGATGCTATTGACTTAAAACAAATTTTATTGTGAGGATAACAATGTAATACAGGTTTGGTATAAATTTGAAAATAGTTCAACATACCGTTATTTAAAAAAAAAAATAAAAACTAAAAAAAAAATTTTTGGAGCGCAAATATACAATGAAGGAAAAATGATATCATCTTCAAAATAATTTTTACTATAGAAAATACTGTCCTTAACATTTGGTAACATTTTCAAAAAATTCAATTGACACTTTTTTTACAAAAAATAAATAAGTACAAAAAATTCTATAAAAAGTTGGTAAAAAGTGTGTTTTGACTTGAATATCTCGAGAATGAGCATCGATATTGACTTCAAACTTATTTAAGTTTATACAAAATACAATTATTAATATATGCTACAATTTTGACATATATCGAATTGATATTTTTTTTTTGAAAAATAAAGAACTAAAACCGACATTTACAGAAAAGTAACAAAAATTGTTTTTCGACTTAAATATCATCACAACAAGCAATGATGTTGATTTCAAATGTATTTTATTTTCAGCATAATGCATTTGTCAATAACTAAAAAATGATAAAATATTGACGAATACCAAACTGACATTTTTGTACAATAAATACAAAATGGGAAGTTATCAGTGTGGGTCGCACCCATCCTCTTTTTTTAATAATAATCTAGAAACTGATCTCATTTTGACGGATTTTTTCAAAGCTGTAAGAATCTAGAAATTAGTTTTACTAAATTCTAAATGGTTTGTGATCGCACATTTTAAAACTCAAAGATCTCTTGGAATGTCTGATTTACGACAGAGGGTTTTAAAATGCGGATTTTACTTCTTTGACTTATCCATTTTTCTGGTCCAATTCCTTCTTTTACGAATATCATAATTGCTACCTTTGCAGCACTATCGATAACTTCCTCTAGAGGAAATAGGTGAAGGATTACTTCCATTGCTGCAGTGAGACATGTTACTTTGTCTAGTGATTTCCTAGTAGTAGTTTTAAGTTCGGCTTTAGTATATGCCATGCGACCGCAACATAGGTAAATATGGCTCTTACCATCATGGTGTACAATGTACATCCATCTCAGAATGTATGGTTTGCCAAGATTTTCCTGCAAGTGTCTTGCAAATAATAAGGGGCCTTTCTGGGTCTCTTAATATATTTTACCTCGTTTTTTGGAACGATTTTTATACCAGCTAACCGTATAGGTTTTATGTTAGGTAGTATACAATCAAAACATAGCCATCATGTCAGATAGTCAAGCTGTACTCAAAGCGCTTACGTCCTACACTGTTAGTGTGGGACTGCATTGACACACTGAAAAAACTCGGCAAGGTTTACACTTTCACACTTCATTGGGTACCTGGGTATGTAAGTGTTCAGGGAAATGAAGAGGCATACTCCAGAGAAATCTGGAGTATATTTGCTAATATTTAAAAAATAAAGAAACAGTTATGAAATATTGGTAATCATCCCCGTTGATTTTATTTGAGATTAATAGTTTTGGAGTTAAGATAACTAATTTATTACAAGGTTACATTATTCTTATTCTTTTTTAGTAATTTTAAAAATGTATATCGTTAAATTAAATTAAAATTAATAAAAATTGATTTTCCTTCATGGAAGGTCAATGGAAGAGGAGTTGGGGAGTTAAAATAAAAACTAGTTGTCTTAGTTAGAGAATAACAGCCGTTAATTCATTCTTGAATCGATGTGTGCCACTTAGTTCTCTCAGGCTTCGCTGAAGTTCATTTCAAAGGCGGATAGGGGAAAAAAATTCTATCTCGGATTTAAGACAGGTAAATTGTGGTAAAATCAAATAAGCCGATCTGTTTGATGCCGAAAACCATATTCTATCGCAAAGATATGACGGCTACATAGTTTTTATAACTGAAAATAATAAAAACGTACTACAAAACTTTTTATGTGAAATATTATCGAATCTTCTAAGATTATAAATATAACGAAGTTTACAATTGAAAGCTACTTGAAGTTTTCTTTTGCATTCAGTAGCACAGTTATAAAATACTACACAAGAACTGGTAAAACCAAAGTGTTAATATCGTTATTGGTCGTGTAAACTTTTGTGCAACCTATACCAGAATCGATCCTTGTGGAACTGCCCAAACCAAAGGAGAAACAGTCCCTAAGCAGACAGCCAGTTCTCTAACTTTCAGATACGATGAAAACACCTTCACAGCAGAAGAAGACATGTTGAAGAATTTTCTTAACTTATTAATGTATATATGGATGTATGTAAATAAATGAATAATTATATTAATAATAAAAAATGTAAAAAAAATGATAAAAACATAAGTTAGTTACCTAATAAACATAAATATGAATAAAATAAATAAACAGAATTCCAAAAATAAATATTTAGAAAAATCACAGATTATTATGTTTTAAGCTGGTTTAGGTAAAAACTCTTCAAAATAAGAGTTAAAATTAAATAATTTCAAAATGCAATAGTCTTCCACTAAAAATATTGCTTGAAAAATAAGTTAATGATTTATTGGTAAGTGAAGGCTTTCGATTTATGTGTTTTGAATTTGATGGTCAAAAGTTAAACTTCAAATTACTTAATGCATAATTTCCAATTATTGCTGTACCATTTATTTGAAAAAGATTGTTGGAAAGTAAGCTTTCTTTCTTTCAACAATGAAAATGACAAAACAATTTATTTTTAAATTAAATACCAACATTTATTACAAATATGATTGTTGAACAAATTATTAAATTCTATTTTCCCATGCAAGTATAGTCGTAATATTCTTCTTTTTTTTTTTAATCGAGATTAATTTTACGTTATTTTTAATTTATGTAAGTTTAGTTATATGAATATGAATGTTTCCTTCTCATAGGATTAAGCATTAAAAATGCAACACTGATTTCAAAAGTCATTGTTAGAATAGAAAAGAGGATTCTTATATTACTCGACAAAATTTTATTTAACTTATTTATTTTTAATTTTGTATCATACTAGTAATTTTTTGTATAATCTTATCTTATAAGTTTTTATGTTTTTATATAACACAGGCTTGGATGACTGAAATAAATAACATCGGAGAAACTCACTAGCTTCCTTAGTGTAAATTTGGGTTCAAAGAACGCAGTTGACTGCAAATGAAATGAAAGTCCCTTATGTCGCTTCATCCTATTCTTGTCTAGACACTAACTTTGAAATTCTCAAAATACTTTAAACTAATTCTAGTCTAGAGCTTAACTAATGAACAATTAATGAACAAAAATAAAGGACATGTGAGATGTGACATTTCAACGCCTCCCGGACACAAATGGTAGAAACTGATTAAGAACTATTTTCTTCAATTTAAGTTAAAAATAACCTTACGATTTTAATTTTCATTATATTTTCGAAAAAAATGAAACTTTCGGAACATAACATAACATTAAATTTTATATCAGAATTTAAAATGTTGTTCTACTAAAACGTATTGTTTGCTAAAATGAAAACAATTTAAAGTTCTTTAAACAATGCTGACAAATATGTATATGAACTCGGCACATGGGATAACACCATAGCTTTGCATTCTAAGGACCAAGACAAAAGTGTTCATTGCTAAGAGATTGAACGCAAAGAATAATTTAAACAAATAAACTTTCCTGCAGGTGTTGCCTTCGGTAAGCTTCGTGGTATTTTTGATTTTTTGATATTTTCTCATTTCATAGACACTACATCCAATTACTCTTTCTCCTTTATTGGCATCGAAAATGTTTGTCGTAATTCTATCCCTGACACTAATGTGACAAACTATCACGTTTTAAGAAGAAATTTGATGCAGAACAACGATTTTGAGCTGTCCAACTTGGGAGTTTTCGACTAATTTAAAAATAGCGAAGAAAATAGGCCTAAACCAACTTGGTTTATAAAATTCCAGGCAGGTAGGTGGAAATCTCACTTTTTAGAATGTTTAGTGAGTAAGAGTATGCGTTTTATCATCTTATTTCAATCACCTAACAATTGGCGGTATCCGAGTCCACTTATTGATAAAATGATCACCAACTCAATTTCGGTATTGAAAAAATCAGTTTATGTTCCCAATACTTTTCCCTTTTTTAAAAAGATATACGGTTGCCCTATGACTGCATAGGAAAGACACTTTGAATAATTTGAACTTAAACATTTCACAAGCTCGATGTGATAAAACAAGAAATTGATGACGTAGCCAGATTCATTTTTATAAAATACAATTTTGATAAGTAAAAGAATTCCACTTACTTTCCTCCATTGTTTGTTTGCAGAAGATAATTCTCATCGCCACGTCCAATATAGTATGACGCTCCATTATCGCCTCCACTACCCAAATTACCGCTTATACCGCCACCAATCCCGATCCCACTGCCGACACCAGCTAACGTGTTATCAAAAATCCGCATATTCGAATGTGGACTCTGCGAGACGATCTCTGCTTGAGTATTCATAATTTCTGCTTCGTTGGTGCCCAGCACCAATGACATGCCATTCACACCGGCTAACAGATTTGCTTCGCCATTCGTCATTTCCCCAAAACTACTATCTACCCCGTCTGCATTTCCAGCCAGTATGCCAGCTAGTCCACTGTCAATGTCGCAATCAAAGAGACTAGCCCAATTGTTTTCATCGAAGCTGTTTCCGATTCCAAAGGATTGCAGGCTGCTGTCAATGTTTTCTATGTTCCCGACGCCACCACCTCCTCCGTTGTTTGGCGTTATTGCTTGATGGATGAGGGGTCTGTTGTTGTTTTGCATTTGTTGTTGTTGCTGAAGCTGTTGTTGTTGTTGTAACTGCTGTTGAAGCTGTTGCTGCTGCTGCTGTTGTTGTTGTTGCTGCTGTTGGAGGAGTTTTTCTTTGGCCAAATAGCGACAATTCAATTTATGGGATGGCCAATCCATATGCTGGTGACTGGTAGAGCAGTAGTAAATGGTTTTGCATTTGGCACAACGCAATAGGGATTCCGTAGTTCCGCAAATGCGGCATCTGGGTATGTCCATTGCGTGGACTTCGAAGAACTAGATTGTTTGCTGGAAGAGTGATTATTTTGGAATTAGGAAGCAATTTCTAAGAATGACAGGGCATCATTTTCGTAAACTTCTCGCTATGTCCGAGCCACTTCCAATTTTGCGTTGTTGCTTGGAATTGATTTTAATGTTCTTGTTATTTTCTTGGAGTTGTCTTAAAACTATTTTTGCAGCGTAGTTTCACAGAAAAAGTATTTTTTTTTTTATTAATAGCGAAGATTCTTTCTCAGTCACAATTTGATCATGCAGTCATTTGTATTTTTCAAGAATTTAAATACGTCACTTTAGTGTTAGTTGACATTGGGTTTATTAAATTATTATTTACAGAATTTATTTTAAGGAAAATGCTTAAATTTTCGATGAAATTTATAAAAATAAAAATAATTTAAAGTTGAAAGCTGATTATTTTTCTTTTTTCGAATTTTTTTGTTTTTTGACAGCAGAAGTCAACCGGAGGGTAACGTAACGTATTGTGTGACGTAATGTCGGCATTTTGAAAATCGACATAGCGAGAATCGGTGTCATTTTTGTTTTTACAGTGATGCCAAGAAATTAAACAATTGTCTCTTTATTTATCGTTACGTGGATGACTTTTATGGTGAAACTAATAGAAATTCCAGTTTTGTTTATTTTTTTTTTTTTTGGTATTTATATGTATAGTCTGTATCCACAGTTGAAATTAATTAGGGTTACAAAAACAACACACAGCTGCCGATAAAAGTATGTTTTAAATCTCACTGCAGAGTAAGGATGAAATTTTGACATTTATTCGCGAATCGAATAAGATTGGTACCATTGAATATTTTCAAAATACCGTTCGTGCGTTTTTTTTATTTGATTTACTTCTTTAACTCTTATTATTATTATTTCTTATTACAAATTCGGACAATTTAATTTGATGCGATGGTTGAACGATAGTTCAAGATTTTTATTAATAAACATCAAGTAGC